>JAOYMU010000192.1:849821-859972 GCA_025802295.1 Psammodynastes pulverulentus | reverse complement strand
CGCTATCACTTCCGGGGTTTTTTAGCGCGACGACGGGGGTGCGTTCCGGCACCTTTCTTCAGAGAAGAAAAGCCCTGCCTAAAAGAAACAATAATTTTAAAAAGGTACAGTATAAACGTGAGCTGTAGTTTCATAGGCCCCTTGTCGACAGGGGCAATGTCACTGAAAAGAGAGACTTATGACCAGTCCTCGCATTTACAACCTTCACATTGTCCCCATGGTAATGTGATCAAAATTTGGGTGCTTGGCCACCAGCATGTGTTTATGAAAGTTGCAGCATCCTAGGATCATGTGATCATCATTTATAACCTTCCCAATCAGCTTCCAACAGACAAAGGGGAAGCTGGATTCAGTTAACAACCACATGATTCGCTGAACTGCAGTGTGATTCACTTAACAAACATGGCAGAAAAGGTCATAAAATCCCACCTGATTCATTTAACAGCCGCCTTACTCATTAACGGAAATTCTGGTTCCAATTGTGGTTGTAAGCCAAGGACTGCCTCTACAGCAATTTGGGTTAATTGATGGCAATGGCCCACCAGAGATGTATTCTTCCTCCTCCCGTCCCAACGCTGTGTGTGCTGACTTGTCATTCGCTAAATATATCACCCCGGGATTTATGGTGGGCAGCATATGATTGTAGAATCTGCCAGGTCATCTCCTCATTCTCCTGTTTCAACTTTGGTCTTGGACCTGCTTTCTCCACGGATCTCATTTAGGGGTAGGGTGGGCACAAGGAGGCAGGTTTATTTACTACTTTATTTCACATTTATGTCAACGTGGATATCTTCATTTCATATCATCCTATTGTGGGTGATACATGGTTGCTGTACTTCTCTTTTTGTTTGTGGTTTGTATGGTCCAATATTTTAATGATCTTTTAATTTTTAATAATGACAGCATTTTTTATAATAATTGTCTTTATTATGATTGTTTTTCTACTGTGGTTTTATCTGATGGTTGTACCCTGCCCAGAGTCAGTTCTGGTGAGATGGGCAGCTCTACAAATTTGATAACTAAATAAATATATTTATGTGGTGCAAAGAACCATGGAAAGATACATGCTCGGCATTACAAGACACGATAGAAAGACCTGCACGTGGATTAGAGATCAAACGAAAGTATATAATCTCATCAAAGGAGTAAAAGAATCGAAATGGAAATGGGCTGGCTACATAGCAAGAAGAACTGATGGCAGGTGGACCAAGGCAGTCATAGGATGGATCCCACTTGATAAAAAGCATCCACAAAAGAGACCTAAAACAAGATGGAGCGGCGACATCAGCATGTATTATGAGCCCAATTGGCAAAAGAAAGTTCAAGTCTGTATTGGTGGGAAACATGCAGAAGAGGCCTTCATCATGCAGTGGATAGACAATGGCTGGAATGATGATGTAGTCACCCAACTCACACAAGTGTACAATTAAAAAAAACATAAAAGGAACAATATTTTTTTTAAATCCACAATTTAAAGATGCAGGATAGAAGGACAATTGATGCCTTTGGATTTTGGCGTTGGAGAAGACTCCCAACAAGTCTTCCTGGGAGGACAACCAAGAAAGCAACCTGATGGATTACTGACAAATCAACCCAGAGTTCTCTCTCACTAAAGGCACAAGTGAACAGGATCAAGTTATCCTATTTGGGACATTTTATGAGAAGATCCAGCGCTCTGGAGAAGGCTCTGATACTGGGAATGGTGGAAAGAAAGACAATAGAACAGGGGTGCCCACACTTCCTCCGTCTGTGAGCTACCCCAGCGAGGGAAGGGAAGCGATTGCCCCCACCCTTCTGCGCATGCGCACGCTCCTTCCCCCACCCTTTTTTGCGTGCTCACGCGCTCCCCCATCCTTTTGCGCATGCGTACGCTCCTTCCCCCACCCTTCTGAGCATGCTCCCCCTGCTCCTTGCCGGCATTCCGGCGATCTACCGAAACTCCGATTGCGATCGACCAGTCGATCGCGATCGACACTTTGGGCAGCCCTGCAATAGAACAACTAGCAGAAGGTAGATAGACTCAGTTTCAGAGATGATGAGTACACTGTTGAGAAGCTTGAAAGGACAGGTTAATGTCAAGTACCAGGAAAATCAGGAGATCCAGACAGTTTATTGTAAGCTTAAGCTCTCTACAAGAATCTGAACTACTAACAACAAAGGAAATTAGTGGGAGATAAGAGTAGAAGGAATTCAAGGTGGGTTGGACTTAAATCTCTTGTGGGTATGAAGGGACTCATGACTGATGATGCGTTTGACCCCTCCCTCAGACTCAGCCTGGTCATCTCTTATATCTAGGGATGGATTGTCATGGAGACAATCTATGTCAGGTCCCCAATTTCCGGTCTGCGGCCCAATGCTGGGCCGCAGCCTGTTCGGAACTAGGCCACAAAAGTGGTGGGTTAACATGCACGTGCACATGAATCTGCAATTGTGAAAGTGGTGCATGTGTGCAAAACCATCCCCTGTCACCTCTGTTGGTCCAATGAGCTGGAAATGTTAGGTAGACTGCTGATCTATGTGGTCACCAGGAATCCCAAACAACTTGATGGCACCTCATCAATCAAAAGAGACAGCATTTGATGTTATGGCCAATATAGACACCAATTTCCTTGAGATCTCTACCCCAACTGACACAACATGATTTAAAGGATTTCTGCAAGGGCCCATGTAGCCCTTCCTCCTCCTCTCCATAAACCTTGAAGAGCATCTAGAAGAGCTGTTCAGTGCCCCCTTCCAAGCACCCCCAGAAACAATAGAATAGAATAGAATAGAATAGAATAGAATAGAATAGAATAGAATAGAAGAGTTGGAAGGGACCTTGGAAGTCTTCTAGTCCAACCCCCTGCTTAGGCAGGAAACCCTACACCATTTCAGACAAACGGTTATCCAACATCTTCTTAAAAACTTCCAGTGTTGGAGCATTCACAACCTCTGGAGGCAAGTTGTTCTACTGATTAATTGTTCTAACTGTCAGACATTTTCTCCTTAGTTCTAGGTTGCTTCTCTCCTTGATTAGTTTCCATCCACTGCTTCTTGTCTTGCCCTCAGATGTTTTGGAGAATCGCTTGACTCCTTCTTCTTTGTGGCAGCCCCTGAGATATTGGAACACTGCTATCATGTCACCCCTAGTCCTTCTTTTCATACCCTACCCAATTCCAGCAACCATCCTTTATTATGTTTTAGCCTCCAGTCCCCTCATCATCTTTGTTGCTCTTCTCTGCACTCTTTCTAGAGTCTCAACATCTTTTTTACATCGTGGTGACCAAAACTGAATGCAGGATTCCAAGCGTGGCCTTACCGAACCTTTATAAAGGGGTATTAACACTTCACTTGCCTCAGCTGCAGTATTTCTTCTCTTGTGAATTACACACACACACATACAAACACACAGACACACACAGTGCAGCCAGTATTGATATCTTCTCCCCTTTTCCTTCATCTTCTCCCCCGTGGCGAAGAATACCCATAACAATGCAGAAACAAATTTATGTTGACATCCAAAAAGGCAAGCTTTGAACATAAAATAAAATCTCTCCTGAATTGTCTCTTAAAAGGATACAGCCTTTGCCTCTGAGGAAGGAGCTCAGATGGGATCCAAAGTAGTTAACTAAATGTGTGTATGTCAGTGGTGAAATCTTAGTACCTCCGGAGACCTCCCGAGAGGTACTAGGGCCCATGTGGATGAGTTCTCGAAGCCCGTATAAACCAATGGCCCACGCCCACCTCCTGGACTCGGTCACCGGTCACTCGCTCCCACCCGTGCCATGCCCGCACCCTATCTATAGTCTTCTGGCCACGCAGTCGGGTCAACCCTTTCCTGCTCCCCTGAAACAAAGGTAAGCACTTAGCACTAGTCAGTCCCTGTCCCCCCCCTTCCCGACAGCAAGCAGCCCCCTGCCCTGAGCCCACCACCTCACATATTTTGATTTAAAATGCATTGGGTCATGGCTGTCGTCGACTTGGCCACGCCCACCCATCCAGTCACATGACCACCAAGACACGCCCACCAAGACACACCCACCCAGTCACATGAACACCAAGACACTCCCACAGAACCACACCCATGGAGCCTCTTGGGAAAAATTTCACATTTCACGCCTGATACGATGCTACCTGCATTGTAAACATTTGAAAGTTGTTATTTGTGGACTTTTTCTCTCCAGAGGAATAAATGGGAAGGTCCTTGACTTCATTGGAAATTTTAACGGTAAGCACAATAGCATTCCAATTAAATATGGTTTGTTTCTTACCCTTCAATACAGCCAGAAGATTTAGATCCTTTCCAAGAGGCATTAGAAGAAAGAAGATATCCCGGGGAAGTCACCATCCCAAGTCCTAAACCTAAATATCCTCAATGCAAAGAGAATAAAAAGGATTTAATAACGTAAGCATAATGTGAGGTGAAATTATTTTTTACTCCTTTTTAACCTTCTCTTTCTCTTGTTGTCTTATCTGAATAAACAAGTACATATATGCCTTGCAGTACGAGCATGCAGCATTTGCAGCATATAAATGTTTCAGACTGTCAATTAAGTTTAAGTGATGAAGCTGCTTGTCTCTAATGATGCTATACTGTACTGAAACACCATTTCATTAAATTTTGTTCATTTTGCAGCTTTTCTGATAGGATGCTTAAATCCCCCTTGCAGACATTGCAGCTAAACTGGAAACAATGAAACTTTTCAAAGTTTTTTTAAACATACTTACTATTTTGGCTGTTTTTTTGTTTTTGTTTGGTGGCAGATGTCCAACACCAGGGTGTGATGGGAGTGGTCATGTGACTGGTAATTACGCCTCACATAGAAGGTGTGACTTCATTTTTTTCATGGTGGATTCTGTCTTTTCAATTTATTGTTTTCAGCTTACCTCAACAATGCTGTCAAAGTAAAAATGTTGAACTATGTGTTAACCCTTTGAGTAATAAATGTTGATTTTAAGAGCATGCTAATTTGTGTGTTGTATAAACGTCTTGTTTCTTTTAAAACAACTACAATTTTGAAATTCTTAACTTTTTTAAATAGTTAACCCATGGATCACTAATACTTTTTTTATAGCTATTATCTTGTCCTTTTAACAAAAATTCTACACATTTTATAAACATATTCAGAGGGTTAACTTACATTACAAAATGTAATATTGCAGCACTTGCCCGCCCCATCGCTTTTCTGCATTATAATTTTTTAATTTATTTTTAAGCGTTGTGTTTGTTTGGAAAATCTTGGCTTAAAAGAATATCAACTTACTTGACTGTCCTGACCTGTTTTACAGTCTGTCTGGCTGCCCGCTGGCTGATAAAAGTATTCGAAGTATGCTGGCCACAAGCTCACAGGAACTCAAGTAAGATATGATGAAAGCCATTCCTTTAAAAAAAAAATCTTAGTGTTTACAAACAGAAGGTTCTAGTTTATAAAAGGACACCGTTAAGCAGCAAATCACAGCAAAGATAAGATAGATAGTGAGTCATGGATATTTTACAATCTTTCAAATGAAGTGATAAAACTACTAACTAGGATTCAGGGTTTATGAGTACCACTTTGTTGAACCAAATCAATTGAGAATTTCTTAAGCTTGTAATGAATCATCAACACAGATAAACAATAGCTCATCCATTATAGGATTTTCAAGTGAAATGAAGAAAGGTAACCAAAGAAATCTTCAACTGTGACAAATTTTGAATCATAGCATGACCATCATCTTCTTTTAATGACCCCATAATCCCTTGCGGGGTAGAGTCTGGGCAACTGAATGGAGCTGATTGTTTACTGGCTGGATGCCCTTTCTGTTACCAATGAGGAGTTACATTCAGCAGATATATTCTCAACGTGCCCAGAGAGAGAAATATCTACCTCTACCTAGGATCAAATCCACAGCCCTCCTGATTGTGAGGCAAGAGCGGCATCTCTAGGCCACCACACCACTCTCATTATAGTTACAGAATGACATTTGAAAGTATAATATCATGCTATAATGCTAGCATGATTGGAGGTTTCCATTGTAAATGTCTAAAAATAAATATAAAAAAATCTGGATCCTTGAATGAAGTTCAAAGTTTAGAATTTAAAAAAAATGGCATAAAAACAGAGCAATGAAATAATCTGAGGGATTTTGTTGACTTACATAAGATGGAATGATTATGATCCAAAAATAAACTTCAGAATTCTCTATAGTTTATAGGAAGAACTGGAATGATAGAAACATTGCTGTTTCTGATACATAAATGAGGATTCATTATGCACTGAATTGTGCTGCCTTAAGCAGACATCAAATATTGCTCTATGATTTGGGAAAGATGGGTCACAGAAAATGATATTGTTGCAAACACTAAAAGAAAACAGGATTAAATAGTATTAGCGCAATACAGTATTAGAAAGAATTAAAGAGATTGTGGAATAAGTATAAAATTAGCATTGATAGCTACCAGGCACTGGTAAAGAAAAAAGAAAAAAATTCTACAAAAGGAATAGTTAGATTCCAAAAATGTAATCTCAGTTCAGGCAATCCACTATTGAGTTTGGTATTTTTTGTTTAACCTAGACTCCAGAATGCAGGCATAAACTCAACTGGTTTGCAAATAAAAATGCGGAGGGAAACAAGGGCTGCTATAGTTCAAAAAAGTTGGCCTAGATAGTCTGAAATCAAGGCAGCATAGGGTGGTGCTTTTACATTCAGATTTATCTTACCAGACTGAGCCGCCAAGCACTCTAATAAATAAGAATGAAAAATAAAACTGATCCCCTTTACTTCCTGAACTCAACTGTTTAACTTCCAGGTCTTCTCTGAAGTTTGAGGGATTCTTTGAAGCATATGGGGATCCATAGAGGGGAAGTTCAGTTGCAATGCTTACTTATGAAATTGAATACAGCATTTTAGGTAACTTGATTCTTTCTAAATGAACTCTTCAGTAGCAAACATTGCTCTTTATTACCAAACAAAAATAAAATAAGGGTTGCTTGATTTTAAACAAAGCGGTTCAGATGCACTATTAGTTTAATACTAAAAAAAAATTGTGTTTTGTTTTTATTTTTATTGTAAATTTACAAATTATGAAATTGGGACACGGTGACCTGCCTTGGCTTGCATAGCACTGAACCTCCATACCAATCATTCCACATCAACAGCAAATTGATGTTCTGTCCCCATGTGGAGCCAAATGATTTATTCATGCTGCTTTATTCAAGCCACTTCCTTCCTTTTTCTTATCTCCTTTTTTACTTCTTCATGGCTTTTTGAGAATTCTCATATTGCCTCTCCTGCCTCAGAAAACCAACACAGAAGGAAACATAGGTAGCCATAGTGTCACCTACAAAGCCCATAATCCCAAGCGGAACTCCATTTACCTTTCCTGCTGCTATTTGCTTATATTTCCTATATGTGCAAGCTAAACACAAGGGCAAATACTGGATCTTTCAGACTCATAAATCATCCAGTTGTTTAGTCAGATGACTTAGCAGGATTATGACATTTCAAATCAGAATAGTCACTACAATCAAGAATAGTAAACGGGAAGGATAGAATGCAACTGTCTACCAGAAACTTTATTTGTATTTCCTGTAACAATATAAATAAGCAGGAGAGAAATTTCTAATGAACATTTTAGAGCTAATTACTTCAACATTCAGCATAGTCTTTAGAGAATATTGTGGAAAAATCGTATAGTAAATGAGAATATTTTGGTATCCCTGGACTGAGCTTTATACTTACAATGAAAAATGTAATATAAAGTAATATAAAGTAATTTTGATATGGCTCCTATTCATAATAGATTTGGGTTGTTTATTTCCAGGAGATTCACAGTAAGATGAATGACAAGTCATTTTTGAAAATGATGGTTACTCCATAAAAGCTTTAAAAATAGAAAGCTTAACATTGGTTATTTTGCATAGAACATCCATCAGTTTGCCAGAAACATTAAGAAGATTTTAGGTTTATAGATATCTGAGAGTCAAAGCAAACCATTTTTGGAAGTGGTAGTTGAAGCAGGAACAAGAATATTATTTAATCCTTTTTAAAATTCTCTTGCTTGTCCCACACGTAGCACTTGCCTGCTAGTTATAATAGCAAAATATCTTTCTGTTTATTTTTGTTTCCTCTAACTAACACTCTCTTCCTTTCTTTAACATACAAAGGTAATGCATTCTAAAAACTGGGTGGAAGTAACTGAGCTTTTTAAAAAAAAAATAGAACTTGCCACAAGAACAATGTGAAGAATATTGTTTTTCTATTTCCTAGTGAACATATGGGGTTTTTTTCTTTTTGCCTTACCTTCCCCAATAAAGGCAAATTATTTGAGGCATTGCCTAACTTCTATGGTTTCTGCCAGTGGAGTGATTGCTTTCCAAGACCCTTAGATAAAAGGAATCTGTGAGGATCCAGGAAGTCTTCTCTGTAATGGTGCCTGCTCTTTGGAATGAGATTCCCCCCTCCCATTTTCATGTTTGTATTCTCATACAAAACTTGGAAATTTTGAAAGTTTCAAAGGCAATTTTGATGTGTTACCAAGTATATAAGTTCTTGACTGGTTTACTTGATATAGTTTTAATCTTGCTTCAGTTATTTGCAGTTAAGCTTGCTGTGTCTGAAAGAACATTACTGCCATCAAGATTAAATTTCAGTATCTGAACCTGATATATAGATTCAAAAGTATACAAATATTTTTTATATTTTATGTATTTCTTGAATTATAAAGTATGCAGGATCTAGGATGAAAAAATTCACCATCTTGCCAAAACTTGCAAAACAATTATTTTGTTTGATTCCTGAATAAATTTATAGATACTAGAAAATGTATTATATAGCATAGTGTAATATGGTTGCAATCAATTTAGAATGATAAAGTTGGTGATATTCAATCACTCTTGGCTTTATTGAACTCTCTCAACCTCCTGTAGACCGGGGGTCCCCAAACTCTTCAGCTCATTAACCCCTTCATGATTACAGATTGTACTTCTACCCACAAAAATATATGAAAATAATTTAATAAGTATTATTTAAACTAATAATACTACAAATGAACAATAAAATTAATAATAGTTCCTTGTCCAATCCTATCAATCCTTTGATCTATTTGGAAACCATTCCATAGACTAATAGTGCACAGGCCAGGATCACAGAAATGATACTAAACATGATAAATGGATATGGAATTGTGGTTTAATGTTGGAGGGGAAAAAAGAAAAAAAAATGACATGAAATATCCTGCAACTAATTGACTGATTTTTCCTTATTTTAGAGTTTTGTTATAGAGTTGATATTTTTCTTATGTGGGGGAATCAGTTTTTAATTAAAATGGAGAAAGAACACTACATCCTTAATTTATTCTGGATTACCTAATAAAAAGAAATCTCACTGAGATCAGTTGGATCTATTCCAAAATAAATTAATATAGGAATGTAACTGAAGGTAATTTGCAGTTATTTAAAAATGTGTGTGAAATATTCAAATATCCATGGTGAGAATTCTACAGTATTTACCTTGGATAAATAGATCCCACTGAAAAGCTATATGGATTATTTTTGTTTGAAACAAACATTGTAATAAAAGATGCCATACATCACTTGGGGAATATTTCTCTGTTATCAATATGTCTTACTAAAATCTCTTTCCAGATCTTATACATTCTTAACCATTCAACATTCTAAATATCCCACAGTGAGACAATGCAGGTGTTCTTCATTCAGTGACTGTTCAAAGATACAATAGCACTGAAAGAAGGGACTTGGAATTGTTCTTGTAGTTGCAGTATCCCATGGTCATGTGATTGCCATTTGCGAGTTTCACAGTTGGCTTCCAATAAGCAGAGTCAAAGGGAAAGCCAGCAGGAGGCTGCAAATGCCAATCATATGACTATGGCTTACTGCAACAGCCAGATTTGCCTAGTAAAGGCAACCAGAATTTCCGCAACTGCCACTCTAAGTTGTCCTGGTCACATGGCATTACATTTTATGACTGGGTTGCTTAGTGACAAAGTTACCGGTCCCAATTATAATTGTTAAATGAGGACTACTTCTAATGGCACATTCAGATATTACAAAAGCAGTCTCAAATTAGTTAGTTAGTTCACTTTATTGTCATTGTACCTCGTACAACAAAATTAAATACCTTCTTCAGTGTACATTATGACTATAAAATAAAATACAAACACAAACACACAT
>JAOYMU010000192.1:838906-849326 GCA_025802295.1 Psammodynastes pulverulentus | reverse complement strand
TTAAGCAACCGGTCCACCTCCTCTCGGTAGGCAGACTCATCCCCCCCAGAGATGAGTCCCACCACTGTTGTATCATCATCAAATACAAGCATAATTATTGTGAAGTAGATTCTAATTACTACAAATGCTTTGGAAGTCTCCTATTTCTATTTTGCACATCATGACATACCTTTTTGTAGAATTTATATATTGCACACTATACATATACTATTTGATAGTTCCGGTTGAATATCTATATATGTGATTTCTATTTTGTTGTTGTTAACAACTTGTAAAAGCACTTCGAGCACAAAATATTTGATTATTCAGATCTTCCTTTAGCATAATAGAAAGACTGACAACTTCCATAGTCTGTTTATTTTATTAATTACATATTCTGAGAGTGTAAGCCACTCTCAGAATTATCCTGAATAAAATGTACCATTATGATAATCTTTCTAATTTAATTGTATAGTCTTAGAGCCAGTTTCAAAACCAGTGGCACTGACTGTTTTTAAGATCAGTTAAATAATAGTTCATCCTAGGTCAAATGTACAAATTTGAATTAATTAAAATATGATAAACAATAACTACAGTCATAAACAGTATGTTGTCTAGCAGAAATTTCTATTACTTCCTCGGGAAAATATCTCAAAATCTACAGAGGAAACTGGAAAAAAAAATCCCTTCATTCACATAGCACAGCTGCTTCCCCTATTTTATTTTATTATCATTTACATTTAATGGAAAGTTTGGGATGAAGCAATTATAAAAAACCTCACGAGTTGTAGAGTTGTTTAAAAAGCACCTATACTAGACACCAAGAGATTATATCAAGGAGAAAATCTACTGCCCTGAAAAAGGGGTCTGTTCTGAGTCATTTATTGAAAACAGACAGCCTGCAAAAATTCTGCACTTTATAACAGCATTCCCTATTGATGAAAAACTTCCTGTACCCTATGTACAAAGAATGATCTTGACATTTAAATATAGTTTCTCAGGCATTTGAGTATTCAAAGGCAAATGATGGCCATACAGCTGCTTGTGGGACCTATGCTTGTGGGACTGCTGACCACATCTGTCACATAATTATGGTTTAAAGCATTTCTGTGTATACCCACAAATACTCTGAATTATATTTTGTCATTTGTATCCAGAATTCCACACCATGAAGTATAAGATATTGTGTAGAAAACCATAGCTAACAAGATACTATTGCACTGAATTTAATCAAATTATGTGTCTGGATGACCACTGGACTTTAGTTTGAAATTTCTTTCAATTTTTAAATGTTTTTAATTTGTGCTCAGAAATAAGGAAATCCAGATTCAAATCTACCCACGCTATGGAAGCTGATTATATAACTGTCGCTGACAGTCACTGTCTTTCAGCCAAAGTGGTAAGGTTTCACAAAGTTCTAATTGTTGGGCAAACATTGGGAAGCATTTGCTCAATCTAACCCTTGAGATTATATAAACATTTTGCTAGCATAGAGAAAAAATGCAGTAGATATAAATTAAGATAGAAAAGCCTAGTCCTATTGTTTTCACACAAATTAAACATTAGACCTATTAAATTAACTTTAAAAACTAGATAGTTGTTATGGAGCTGGATAAATACACTCAACTATTGTGGATCTTCTCATCTTCATTAGTTCACAATAATAGAGAGGGTCTAAAGTAAATTTCTACCCAAAGCATTCAAGTGGCTAACAATACGTATGCTAAGAAATAATTTCCAGCATTAGGATAAATTAGTAGATGAAAACATAGAAAATTGTCAGATTCTTACTTCTTTATACTTGATTCACATACCATGCTAAACCATAATGTGCTATGATTTGGCTTAGAGTGATGTGTTGAAGCCATCCATCAAGACTTAACAAACCAATTCACGGTTACTTGAATTCAAGTAACCTCATCCTAAACCCTTAGATGAGGGGTTTCAGCTACTGTATATTTTTGTCAAAAGCAGGACTACAATCAAGCTTAATATTCTTCCAGTAGAAAAAGTTGATTTTCCATGTAATTTGGAATTACCCTCTTCAGGATATCCCATTAACACTGAATAAAATGTGGATAATTTCTCGTTGTACCCAATTTTAATGGGCTTTGGAAAGCTTCTAAAATCAATATTTGGAATTCCCCAGATGAAAAGAATCAGATGAAGAAGACTATAGCCATATAATGTGACATGAATGAGGAAAATTTGGGCAATAGTACATTAGCAGAGCAAATAATTTGCATGTAAAAGGTCTCCAATTTCATTCACAGTTACTCCAATTAGAAAACTATCAAGTAACATGTGTGGGAAAGACTGAATGCTCTGCTTGCACTTGTAGGCAGCAATGAGTTAGATGGACAACTAGCCTGACCTAATATGTTATAATATTTCAAGTGAATGTGGGAATACAGTTCATATGTGTAATCAATAAAACTATCCTTTACTGAAAATGCAGCAGTATTTCATGTATATTTCCCAGCAGAAAATGGATAAAAATATAGTCTCTTTAAATGAAGGAATGCTACAAAAACCAGCAATCTTGTCCTTCTAAGTCTGTACAAGAATTCAACTGGGAATCCAGAACTATGACACTGGATGTGACTTATATTTGAGTCATACAACCTTTATCTGAATAGATATGCGTGTATGTGGGTGTATGTAAACCTCTGCACGAAGTGTTGATTGACATGGTTGTGTCACATTGGGACATGAACTAAACCTGACTTTAGTCAAATATGTTTCATAACACTATTTCTTTTCTGTTTTGGAAGCTTAAGTCATTTAATTGTCTCTTACCATAAAGGATGGTTTATTCTAAATTTAAACCAAGATATGACTACAATGTATGTATTAGATACTGAAAGAACAAGATGGATTCAGCTACTCAGACCATAATAACCAATGGAGAGAGGAGAAGAGATAGGCTTGACCATTTGGATTATATATGGAAAGTGTCTCTGCCCTTAACTACTTTCTGCTTAGTTCAGAGTTGAAGGGAAGGTTAATAATCACAAATAATCTATTTTTAGAAGGCACCCTTGTACAGTTAAAGTTTATTTTACATTCACAGTTTATATTTTCCATTAACGAATCATGTAATTTTTCTGTTTTTTTAATCTGTATTCTCAATTTCATTTTTTTATTTGCCATGGTTTTAGAAGGAAAGAGAACTGATTTAAAAGGCAACAATAATCAGAAAACAGATTAATACAGTAAAACTTAATTAAAGAGTGAACATAGTGTAATTGCTAGAATGACAATATTTCAAACTTTATGGTGAGAAGTTTACATATTTATATTTATTACTCTCTTAATGAAGATGAGAGGACAAAGGCACCAAGTGGTTGGGACTACATAACACATACAGGTGGGGCTGGGTTTCAGGAGAGAGTATTGTGAGAAGAGGTTGTTTATTTTTAATTGTGATGTGCCTATTTTTAGAGCTTGTAATAATTTTATTTTTTTTTAAGTTTTAAATATTGTGGCCAGAAGGAACTATGAAAGGACCTTTTGCCCTTTTGTGAGAAAGAGTTGCAGAAGTTTAGCAAGGCACAAATAGTAAAGTATGAATGTCTGTGCATTGCAGAGTTTCTGGGCAAAAATAAATCTAATCAAAACAACCAAAGGAAACTGAGCTTATCTTATTGCTTAATATCTATTGCAGTTACTATAGAGTACTAATATTCTTGGCTTGCTTTTTTCTGTATTTGTATTTACATTTATCATTCTAGAAACATCTTGCTGTAACATTTTGGTTTTATCTATATAAATAATTTATTCTATTTCAAGAATTTTTAAAAATGATATTACATCATTGAAACGCTTAAAATTATCAAGACCATTTTTTTTTCTAATTTGGTTCCTATTTTTAATACATTCTAAACTGGAATATTTGGAGGAAAAAAATACATATAAAGCTATTGGAACAAAAACTGGATTTATAAAATGTTTACTTATCTGTATTATGAGGCTCCATGTTATTCCCATATAACTAGCAAATCAAAATCATTGCTGAATATATCTTACTTTTTTGATCTTTATAAAAGTACCTTTATTTTCTTTATAGTAATCATCTTTACACATTGTACTAAGTCAATACATATTTTAGTAATAGTTTGTTGAGTAAGTAATTACTATTAAGTAAAGTGATTACTATTAAGTAATTACTATTTAGCTTTGTTAATATATTCCTTATAATAAGGAATATAAGAGCAGTATCTGACTATAAAACTATTTCTCCTTTCATTAGGTATTCCAGAGTAATTATAGAGTAATATTTTGTCTCCTCAATCTTATTTGATCAGAATCAGTTCAGAGAGGCTGTTTTAAACAAGTCAAGTAATTCATATGAACCGATATGATGTTAGCACCTATGTATTGCTGATAGAGAGCAGTTTCATTTGCTTAAAACATATTGCACATTAAGTTTATTGCAAGAAAGTTGCATAAGAATTTTCAATGGGATGAACAGAGGAGACAAAGAAACAACAAACTTCCTTTACAAAACTATAGGTAGGTTTTTAAAAAACTTTTCCTTCATGCCTCCAATCCAACTCATCTTGGGTATTTGTCAATAAATATTTCTGCGCACTATTTTCTGGAAGTGTTAGAAAGAAACTAAAAAGACTCTAGGAATCACTAATTGGTCAATTGTTGATATTCAAATTCTATTTCAATATGAAGTCCATGTGTGACAATCAAAGCAGGAACTCTGTGTTTTAGATTTATTTGTTTTGTAGGTCCCATTTTCTCTCCCATCTGGATCACAGTTTGCAGAATTAGGACCATGATTCTTACCCATTTGGGACTTTTCCCATATGTTCTTATTTCATATTCAGATCTGAGGCCAATTATGATTCTTTTCAGCAATTAGAAAGTTACCACAGAGTTCCATTGTGCTAGAAAGAAAGACCAATCACCACCTGCCACAACCGTGGTTTCAGACTGGACAAACATTGTGATCAAGCTGACTCTTTTTCCATCTGGGATAAATTAAGGGATAATGCAATGCACAGGCAGAAATTGCTTTTTATTTTCCTACTTCATATTCAATTTCTCTTCCCATTGGCTAAGCACTATATTTCTATTTATTGATAGTGATGTATCACGGATTTAGTGTATATGTCAGTATCATATTTCTACATGACTACGTTTACATAATTTTTGAATAACAATATTTTCTCATTAATATTTCAGTGCATTAATCAAAAAAATACTCAATTCCTTTCAGACACATTCTAATTAGTGAACTGCTATAATTCACTATTTGGTTTTTTGTGCATTTAAAAAAAATAAAGTACTAAATATGAAAATAATCCTTCCCTCTCCCCAAAGTATTTCAGGATTTTTGCTATAAACCTAGAAGCTTTAAAATGTACCATGAACTCATCTGACAGAACTTCTCTTTGACCACTATTTTAGTTCATAGACTTATTCTTATTCTTACTCTTCCCACAGTATCTTAGTTCAGAGTGAATGGGGGTAAAGAGATGATAAGTCATTCTGTCAGCAATCTGGAGGAATGCTATTGCAAACAGCATTTTATAAATGGGTTACATATCTTTCATTCCATTTTTTTCTCAGTGATATAAAATTTGTGAGAAAATGTGATCCACTTTATAGATTTAATCTAATATCATTAATAAATGAATAATGAATTGAAATAACAGACATGATCTCTTCCCCGCAAGTGGCTTTTTTCCATTTAATAAAAATTTGCTCTTTAAGTCCATGAAGAACTTCTCAGCTTGCCAGTTTAATAGAAAGCTGTTTGTTATTACATGATAGTTCAAATCTTTAAAACTTAAGATCATTGTATATGACATGAAAATCTAAATGTTATATCACAGAAAAGAGGTCTATTGCCACCCCAATGTTTTAGGGCATTGACTTGAAAGTTTGAGAATTTTCCAAGAATTGAACTTTGTCTTAGATTTAGAAATGTGTGACTTAATTTAAATGGTACAAAAGATTGACCTAATTGGAGAATAAATCACAATCTTACAGAGCTTTTATTTTTATTATTTTTAAAAAGCTGAAAATGCATACTAATCAAATCTAAGTAATATGGCATTGGAGGGAGGAAAATAGTGAGTTAAGCAGTAGGCAGAGGAGTGTCACCATGACAACCTAGCTCTAGTCCGGCCTACACGCTTTTCTTCCAAAGTAAGAAGGATCTCTGTCAGAATGTGTGAAAATCCATGCTGTATAAGTTGCATTATATACTACAACGAAACTTACAGTGAACAAGAAACGACTATAGAGAATTTATATTCTAATTTATTATGATCTAAGCCCAACTGACAGTGCATCATCATGTAATGTCATGTTATTACATGAATAGAATGGACACTTTCTCTCACCTCCATTCTACAGAAAGTATTGTGTATTCCTTGGCAAGGGGGTATTAATCATTTAAGATTTTTTAAACATGAGACAGTATAAGTATCAGAGTTTGTGGGTCTATCATGTGTGAATATGTATACAAGACCATATATTGGTTTTGCTGAAAGTTCAGCTAAATAGATTTCAATTTTTGAACTCTGAAGCTTTGTGGTTTGTCAAGTAGAGGATAAAAATATGATTTTCTAAACATGCTAGATGAGTACATTTCAACTGTCTTAATAAGCTTAGATTTTAGTTTTACCCTTGGTTGTAAAACTCTAGACTAGAGTGAGATACTATACAATGGGTTAATTTCAAGATATTTTCAACACTATAAAAATATATGACAAACTGAGAGGTAAACTAATTTTTAAGTCTTTTAATGCAAGTTTTGGCTTTTGTCACAAGAGGGCAGTATCTGTATTTTAGATACACTTTATTTCATGAATATTACTTTCAATTTATTAAAATATTTCCTGTGGCTAAAATGAATTGTCCTACTTAATTTATAGCATTCATTATTTTGATGTAATCACCTACATTTACAGGCCTGTTAAACTGGCGGTTTGCGGGCTGGATACATCACGTGCAGGCCCAGCTCCGCAAAGGCAAAAAATGTTGCAATACATCACGATCTGGCTCATGACGCAATCGAGTTTAACAACCATGATCTACATGAAACCATATCTAATTTTGAATATATTTGTGTGCTACTATAACATTTTGTGGATTGTTTCTTTTAGTTTCAGAGGTTTGAGCTGAGAAGGCAACAATACTGTAGCATCAGGGCTTAGCACAGAAGAAGACGCAAGCCAATGGAAAATAGCAACTGTGGCAAATGCGAGATAGGCCCACTGAGAATATGCTCCTAGTGGGTATTTAAATATATAGTCAGTAATGGATGATCGATCTAAAAATGAAACTTTTTCCATTTAAATTAATAATTTTCTCCAGCTAGTGAACAAAGATATTTGCAATATTAAGATTAAAATAATAACAAATATTTGATATGCAAGATTTTTATTTTTCTAGAGCAATTTTTTCACTTAATATAGAAGTATTGTTACTTCTTTATTTTAGGTGTCCAACTCCTGGTTGTGATGGCTCTGGGCACATTACGGGGAATTATGCTTCACATCGAAGGTATGTACAAAAGTGAAATTGTTATGTGACAGCAGTTTCCAAGATAATGACACTAACAGCAAGTGATTTCAAGTCATAAGACTACTTTCCTACAGTTGCTGAACTTAGTATAAATTCATAGCAGATACAAAATAGCAATTAAGGTCATCATAACAATGATTAAATCTCCAAAACAATTCAGCATTCAGTTCCAAACAATTAATTATACTATAAACAATTAAGGTCTAACATGATAGTACTGAAGCAAAATCACAAATAATTTACCTACTTAGCAAATATTACTAGCAAAATAAATTAAGATGCCAGTGTAATAGGTTCTTAAATGTTACATATTCCCACATCAGATACAGAAAAAAATAACAACCATTTAAAATGCAGCACAGATTCTAAAGTGCTTGAATCAGAAATAGATGATAAAGTAAACATTTCCACCATAGTTATATATCAGTAAATAATCTGCTGCCTGTTTTATAGAGTACCAAGTATAGTATATAGAAGTCATATTTCATACAAATACCAATATGGAAATGTATAGGTGAAATGGATTAAAAGTTAATTTGAGGGACTATATATATTAAATCTAGGTTTTTCCAAAAACCAGGTTGCTAATTATTAAAAAACAAAGAGAGAATAGGAATATGTGGGCAGTTTTCTAAGTGGCGAAAATAAGAACTTCTTAAGAATTAGTCTTGGGACCAGTGCCTTTTATTTTCTACTTTTTTTTCTGATTTAGCTGTAAAGTAAGCTGGCTATATTTGCAGATAATAGTAAATTAATCGGGGCAATGGAAACCAAACATGATCATGAAGAGCTTCAGAAGAATCTCTTTAATACTGGGTGAATGGTCAAGTAAATGAAAATGTAGTTTAATTATATATGTACAAAGTGATACAGATTGGAACCTCCCCACTCTGCCCCAGGAGATACGATAGAGTTACAGATAGGATCTGGAAAAAAATCTTAGGGTTATAGTGAAAAATCAGAAAAAGATTGGTAAAATTAATTGGTAAAAGACAAATTATTTTGGTAAAAGACAAATTCAGTGCTAGGGATCATTAAGATTGGAAATGAAACTGCAAAACCTTGTAATGCTGGTCAACAAATATATGTTGCATCTGCATGTAGAATACCATGTAAATTCTGGTTGCTACATTTGAAAGGTACAGAAGGAAAACGTAAGAATCAGAGGTCTCAAACACTTTGCTTTATAACAAAATTCTACAGGTAGTCCTCGACAGAGCCCAAATTTTCTGTTGTTAAGTGAGACTTTTGTTAAGTGAGTTTTGCCCAATTATACAACTTTTCTTGCCATAGTTCTTAAGTGAATCACTGCAGTTGATAAGTTAGTAACCTCATTGTTAAGTGAATCTGTCTTCCCCATTGACTTTGCTTGTCAGAAGGTCTCAAAATTGATCACATGATCCTGGGACAAAACAAAGGTCATATATATGAACCAGTTGCCAAGCACCTGTATTTTGATCACATGATCATGCAGATATGGTCATAACTATGAAAAAGGGACATAAATCATATTTTTCAGTGCCATTATAACTTTGAATTATCACTAAACAAACTGTTGTAAGACAAGGACTATCTGTAGTACATTTGGGACTATAGCTTATTAAAAAGGCAACAAAGAATAGGCATAATCAAGGACACAGAGATAGAGAACAGGAAAAGTTTTTGTATGTCCTTAAAACATGAGGAGATTCAGCCATCTGATGAAGGTAACTGGAAAGAAGTTAACTAAAAAGACTCTAGAAAAAGTGCAGAGAAGAGAAACCAGGATGATTTGGGGACTGGAGACTAAAACATACTGTATGAAGAACAGTTACAGGAACTGGGCATAGCTAGTCTAGTGAAGAGAAGGCCAAGGGAAGACATGATAGCAACGTTCCAATATTTGAAGGGCTGCCACAGAGAGGAAGAGGTCAAGCTGTTTTCTAAAGCACCTGCAGGCCACACAAGGAATAATGGATGGAAACTGAACAAGGAGAGATTTAACCTGGAAATAAGGAGAAATTTTCTGACAGTGAGAACAATCCACCCATCGAACGGAAGTTGCCTTCGGAAGTTGTGGCAGCTTCATCACTGGAGGCTTTCAAGAAGAGATTGGATTGCCATTTGTTGTAGGAAATGGTGTAGGGTCTCCTGCTTGAGTGGGGGGTTGGACTAGATGACCTACAAGACCCCTTCCAACTCTGTTAATCTGTATGATAGAGCATTGCACAGGTTATTTGTCTATATATACAGGTAGTCCTCATTTAGCAACTGTGAACAGTTGCAACGGTGATGAAAACGTAACTTTGCAGCCAATCCTCGCATTTAGAACTTTTTAAGGTTTCTTTGAATATTAGTAACTTGAGTTGGTACTTATGATCTCGGTTTGAGCTCCGAGCTTGGCGATTTGGTTGCAAACATTTCATCCCTATTGGAGGAGCATCTTCAATGCGCTTTGGATTGTGCTTGTCTGGGGGAGCACTGGCCATTAAATACCTTTCTGAGTCCTGGTCTGATTTCAGATTATGTGATTGGCAGTCTGTAGTTGCTGAGTCATAGTCCTTGGTTTTAAGGACCATGTGTCAGCTCGGAGCTCAAGCCAGCCACTTTTCAGGTTTGTGTGGCAAATGGAAGCTGAAGTAAGCACTGTTGCGGCTTCACTTAATGACTGCATTGCTTAACAACCGAGTTGCTGATGGCAGTTTGGTTGCTAAATGAGAACTATCTGTATTTCTATGTCCTTTTTGGTGGGGTGGAGCACCTTAAGTTCAGGAAACCTTCCTAAAAAAGGACCAGAGAGACCTACTTTTCCCAGGCTACGAGTGCTCCTGAAGTAGTTAGTTAGTTAGTTAGTTCACTTTATTGTCATTGTACCTCGTACAACAAAATTAAATACCTTCTTCAGTGTACA
>JAOYMU010000192.1:714736-736745 GCA_025802295.1 Psammodynastes pulverulentus | reverse complement strand
TATATATACACACATACACACATACATACATACATATACATATACATATACATATACATATACATATATACATATAAAATGGAAAGGATATATTTTAATTTTCTAATACAATAGTTTTTATTGTGGAAGAAACATTATTTACTCATATCTTAACAAAGTTTGGGATTTTCTGTTTAATTTCAGACTGCAGAACTAGAGGACAATTCAATGCATTTTCTTACCACTTCCGAGGAAGGCGCTCTCTTGACTATAGCTTTCGGGAAGATAAGCCTTCAAAATATCTAAAAATTCCAAGAGCATCAAGGTACATATCACAGCTTTGTTTACTTGTTACTTTTAACATTTACTGTACTGCTTAGGATTTAGTTGCCTGAAGCATAGAGCCCAAAGCATGCCAGAAAGTGTTTTTTAATGCAATCTATGTCAAAGTTTTTATTTCAATCGACTTGATTTTTCCCCCCTCCATCATGTCAATTTTGGGGAAATGTCTATAGCTTGCCCACCTGCTCGATAAGTCAAAAAACAGGTGCAATATTACAACCAATTTTCAAGATTCCAATGAGAAATTCCAAGGAATAATTTTAAAAACTGCATACAGCCTTTTTAGAAAAAGGGTGAATGCAGATTGTGACTGCATTTTAGAATCTCCTTTTCTGGCATTCACGACTCTAATTTTAAAACTCCACAAAATTAGAAAGCATGATGGGGCTATTATTTATTTCACAATGGACAAATAGGGTTTGCTTCCCAAATACAGCACAGATTTGGATTAAGCAGTCTAGGGTTGACTTGTCACTTTTCTTGATCAGGCTCAACATATCAGGTTCAGTAGGAGTTGTGATCTTGTGACTTCGCCATTATGTGGGAGGGGGTATGGATGTCATTATCGACTCAGGGTCATGACCTAGTGGTGGCTGCATCACACGGGTTTGTTTACTTTGATGATCTCACTGATTACATTGCACTCATGTCAGAAGCACTAAGGTGCTTCCAGGCTGAAAGGATTATCAGGTGACATCACCATTGAGGACGCCCAGTTGGGGGGTTCCTTTCATGGTTCCGGTAAGAGTTGGAACAAAGGACAGGAGCTCACCTCGTCCCATGGCAGCACTCAGATCTCGAACGCGGGCCAACCCAGCATCCCAATCACATGAACCATGTGCTCCCAGATCACTGATTGAACAAACAGTTAAGGCATTTCAACGTTAGTATACAGGTAGTCCTCAATTTATGACCACAAAGCTCAAACTTTCCATTGCTAAGCAAGACAGTTTTTAAATGGTTTTTGCTCCCATTTTATAAGCTTTCTTGCCACAATTGTTAAGTGAATCACTGCAGTTGTTAAGTTAGTAAAAATCATCATGGCATTAATAGATTTCTTGCAACCCAGCTTCCTAACTCTGTGCCCCAGCCATAGACTTCTTCATCATTTCCAAACTTATTCCCCAAAATATCAGAATTCTCCAGAAGAGATTTTGAGATGGCCAGCAATCCTATAATAAAAGAAAAGGACAAGGCCATTTCAACTGGATAGAAACCTTTGGAGTTTTTTTAGACTGGTAAAAGTCTCTTCACAGGAAGAAATATTTATCCTGCACAATGGGGGGTCTGCTTCAGGGATGGAGTTTCAGAAGCAGTGAGCTGTACTAGATTCAACAGTGTTCCAAGACAAAATATTTATCCTGATAATTTAAAGAGCTTTGATGTACTTCATTAATTCTGATTAAGGAAGTAGTCATAGTTTCATGAACAAGTGCAACTTACTAATTTTCTAAACTTCTGCTGCATTGATTTAAACTATGCTTGTATTCAAATTTCTCAACCAGCAAATTGGGTGAGATAACGCATTAAAGATAGCCTGTTTGATAACAAGCTAGATAATCAGATTTGTTTAAATCAATCTTCTGCACGATATGTAACTTTTCTTCTTGTTCCAGTTTTACAAGAGGGAATACCTTCTTTAACAGCACTACTTCATCCTTTGATAAGCACAAGAAAGCCCCCATAATGAATGATTTCAAAGAATTTGTTGGAGATATGCAAAAAACAATTACAGACCTCAGAAAACAGGTAAGTGTGAATTTGCATGCTTTAGGAAAATGTATTTGTGTAATAGTGGATTGCTTAATGTTTTCATTCAAGCAAGGTATTATTTTGAAATGAACTGAGGTCAGATATTATCCTGGATTAGGATTTGAGATTCTCAGGTTCAAGTTTACCTCACTCATGAAAGCTTCTTATAACACACTCTAGCCTACCGGGTTGTGTGGGGAAAAGTTGGAGGAAAAACTATTACATATAAGCTGACTTGAATTCCTAGGAGAGACATGTCATATAAATCTAGCAAACCTGGGGTGCAGAAATTATCATTTGGTTTGAACCAGGAAAATCCAGATTCATGTTAGCTTTGTAAAGGTCTGTGAGTGACCTTAGATCAGTTGCCTTCCAAACAGAAATGTGTAAAGATAAAATTGAGGGACAAATTGCACTAAAAAGGAGAAGAAAAAACATCCAAGAAAGTCTTTGTCTTTTCTTCCTCATGTATTTCTCCTTACAACCTCCTTTCGAACCCAAGATACATGTATGACATGCAGAACTGAATCTGGCCAATAGTTCCGACATGATTAAATGTACTTATGACTGGGTTATCACTGTGGGTCTCCATCACATCCTTCTGGTTCTCCTCTAACTCTTTGTTTAATTAATGGAGAAGCAAAATTCTTCCCAAATCACCCTGGTTGGAGTCTGTTATTTCTTCTTTTTTAAGGATGGAGTGGTGAAACAAGTTTATATCCTAAAGGACATTTTTTTCCCCAGGCAAGGAACAGATGGAGGGGGTTATTTTAATGCACAAAATGTCAAAGAAATTCCAAAGGGAGCCTGTGACTTTTTAGCTGCTGAATGCCTCCCTCCCCTTTCTTATTCATCCTCGTGCAAAGCAACTTTAGTGTCTCATGTATCATATGTTGCCATCGTAGTGCAGAATTTCCCAGTAAAATGAACGTGACATACCATGAGAATGTTGGAGGGTGTTCTATGACTTCGTTGCATTGCACATAAAAGGAAATAGAAATCCTTTTGGCACTGATGGATAAACAACATGTCTCCTGTTCAGATAAAGAAACTTGAGTCACGGCTCAGTAGAACCGAATGTACTGATGAAAATGGCAAATCTTATTCCAGTAATGACACATGGAAAAAAGACCCCTGCACCACATGTGAATGCAAGGTGAGCTTAACATGCTTTTAGGCACGCACGTATGCATGTGTCCCTGGCCATTTGTCTCCTGGCGTTTAGTGAATCTTCCTGATAAACTTGTAGAGGGCTGCAACTTTCTACGTTTATCCTCGGGAGCTTCTTGTTGCTCGTATGAAAATGTTATTGTTATCATAGTTTCACAGTGTTTGGGCTCTGCCGCTTTGACTGCCAAGGAGACAAGCTGCTGCTGTTCAACTGACTGGATTGTCTCCTTGCCAAAGGAATTGCTGCCAGAGAATGTAGAATTGGCAAATTGGGCTTCCTGAACAATCTCAACTGCTGCTACTTTTTTCTTTCTTTCTTAGAAAACTAGAGCAGGTTTCTAGCCCATTTGGCTATGAAGCTATGAAGCTAATCTTTCACACACACACACAAAAACCCCAACAACCCAACAAAGGGATAGTTTAGCTCACAGTATTCTGTTCTGGCCTGGGAGTTACCACATACTTCAGTGCCTGGAATTTTTCTTGTCCTCTTAGTGGTGAGTAAAACCAAAATAAATGGTATTGAATCAGAATAAAGTCGGGCAGTTTGCAGAACTTATACCCTATTAAATTTAACCAATCTTCAAGACAAACTAATTCTGAATTACTGCCTCTGTGTTTTCTGAACCCACTGGAGTATGTTTATTTCAAGAGGAAATCTCTTTAAGATTGCAGTCCTGCTCAGAATGACTTGGAAGTAAGTCTCATCAAACCTGGTATGACTCACTTCTAAGAAGACCCTCATAACAATGCACTGTTTGTCTGTTTTTGCACAGTCATATTTGAAAGTTTGAGACCATCCAGCTGTGGCCTGAAAAAAGCTCTCTTCTCTGTGTATTTAGCGAGGAGGCTTGTGATCTATAAAAATTTACAATGTTTTTAAAATGTCCTACACCTTGGAGGTACAGTAGTGTGTGTGCTGCTGCTGCAAGAAATTAAAACAACTAGTCCCTGGAAATGTTCTGGAGCCCTGACATCAAGAACATTTAATAACATAATGTTATATCTAGGACTTAATAATATAAATATTTCAATTTAGGAGATTAATGTTCATTTTGTTTTGGTGGGGAGCTGCCAATTATGTATATGTTGCTGAGTTCAGAATTTCATCATGCAGCACTTGGTGCTTCCATTCATGTAAATGATTGAAAACTTGGAAAAACCCCTCCTGGTTCAGAGCAAAGGCCCATGGAATTAAATATTTTGACTCACACAGCAGATTACCAAAGGCATTGAAAAAAATCCAAGCATAACAGCATGAAAATCCTCAGACAAAAGTGCAGAATATGTTCTTAACAGATTCCCGACTTTTATAAAACCATGAAGTACCCAATGGAAAAAGCCTCTACAAGATTCTCTCCCTGTCTTGTCAAGAGATGGCTAGCAGTCATTGAACAAGCTTGCTTATTAATATTTGTTAGAGTTACAGTTTTATCACCATTGTTACTCCAGTTTATACCTTATTTTCCTGGATAATGGCATTTAAGGAACAGGTCTCCATGATATATAAATGGAGTAAGATCTCTTTGTCTTTAGAGATTCTCTTTGATCCAAAAATTGATTAATTTTAAGGAAACAATGACCCAGTCTACTTACAAACAATTACTACAGGCAAAGATGTTTCCCAATTTATCAAGCATTATGAAGCTTTTCTCATCTTAGTTTGTCCATTGATTTGTGCATACATATTTTCATTCAGAATCTAGCAAGCGACTTAATGTTAAAATATTTACATAGCCTATACCCATGATGGCGAACCTATGGCACGTGTGCCAGAAGTGGCACGCAGAGCCCTTTCAGTGGGCATGCGTGCCTTCGCCAGCTGCTCTTCTGTTTTCTGGCGTGCTGGTCTTTGTGGATGCAAGAGCACTGGAAAACAGCCTGAAAAACGCCCCAAAAACAGGCCATTTTTGGTGCGAAAAACGCCCTGAAAAGGGCCCAAAAAAGGGCCTGAAAACGGCCATTTTGGGGAGTATTTTCAGGCCAAAAATGACCCCAAAAATGGCCAAAACGGACAAAAAACAGGCATGTGTGCACCGGCCAGCTGGTCTTCAGTTTTCCGGCACTCCGGCACATATAGGTGCACGCATGCACATTCCAGTTTGAGCACCGGTGCCAAAAAGGTTCACCATCAATGGCCTATACTATATCAACAATACAGGCCCAAATCCCAATTGTACGTTCTTCAGTAATTAATGCACATGTTCATCTTATATTTTCTTCTTTTTTTAAAAAAGTAACTAAATTGACACTCTACCTTTTCAAACGCAGGTTGGTCAGGTCACCTGTTATGTGGAATCGTGTCCATCACTTGATTGTGCTACACCTGTGAAGCTGAAGGGCATTTGCTGTCCCGTGTGCCTAAAACAAACTGTTAGCAAGGGAAACGCACCCTAAGTCCCAATTGTCACATGTCAAGTTATATTGATATCTGCCGATGGCAAATACAGGTAACAGTAGGCTTTAAACCACAATAGAGAACCAAGATGTTAAAATAGCATTCAGATGATGGGGTAACAGTGTAAGAAAATCTATTTTACTTTCTTATCCATTGGAAAAACCACAAGGTGAAAAGTATTGAAAGGGAATACACAGTGTTAGTCAAGATAATTTTATGTTGAAACTTCTCAGGTTCAAGAGACTAAAAACTGGTGCTATTTTTTTTAAAGCATTTGTTTAGTTTTTTTAGGCTCCCGGGTTGATTCTTCTTTCTTTGTACACTGGTAGGAAATCAGGTGCCATTGGAGGAAATAAGATCCACATAACATAACGCCTGGGTTTACATACTATATTATGTGGTTCTGTAAACCATGGCTTAATGCTAGGTGTATTTACAGCCATTATAGCTTAGTGAATGCACCATGGTAAAATCATGGCTTAGTGCAATATATGAACACAGATATTGCCCGCATTCATATATCATTCCACTGATGCTTGACCATGTCATACTGACTAAACCACAATTGGCTAAATTCAGACAATGTTAGGTCTGCCATGCCTGGGCTACAGAACTCTGGAATACCACTAGATGACAGCAAAGGATGTATGAGAAAATAATATCTGGAGTTTTGGGGCACTGAATAATATGCTAAACTATAAACAAAGTTTTTCAAAGACTAGGGTGACTGGTTTCACATAATTCAGTAACCAGAACTAAACAAATCAAAACAAATGTTTTAGTATAATACAACCATAGGTCAGACCTGAAAGATACAGGTATTTGACTTAAAAAGCTATCCATGCCAGAATATCATTACCACAATACCACAATCGTACTTTATCTTGCAGTATTAATTCTAATTGAGCCTAAGAATTTAAAAAAACCTTAATTTTGGCATCTAATTTTTACACTCTTGTAAATCTTTCCCTACCATCATTTAATTTCCAGTATTATGCAATGTTTCCCAAGTTTGCAAATTCCATGTTTTTATGGACTTCAGTGCTGGAATTCCTTGGCCAGATTGGCCTTTGCTGATCATTCTTGGAGAGGAAGTCCAGACCAGTGGAAGTTGACAGACTTAGAAAATTCAGATAAAATGTTCATAAGTTTGTGGTACATCAAGCTTCTGACTCCCCACTAGGGGAATGGCTGTAACATAAGCATCAATAACATAATTCACAAATTATGTATGCATGAGAAAAAAAGATACTGATGGAAAATAAAAATCATATCACATTCTCGCACTTTTAGCCTTTTGAAAAAATATGTTCTTGGTTTAAAGGGCAATTGCTCAGCTGCTTTACATTTTTCACCTGTGTTATGTTTCCTTGCTTGTTATGATTCTTGTCTTAGTTGAGATGTTTAGGCTATCTGTACTTCCATTTCCTATCTAAATTCATCTTTCTTACGGATAGTACCGCAAACTTGAGCAAGTGGTCCAGAAAATTTGCCACATCAGAACTTAATTTATAGATGTGAAATAACCCCAGAATTCAAATATGTCTGGGAACTCTAATCCTTATGATGTGGATATTGTCTGTATTCATTTAATGATAATATTTGACCTTGCCCATTATTATCATATCTTCCAAGGCTGAGCCTCCTATTGAAAAAGTAAGTGAGGATAGTTTCTCGGTGACTCCTGCTTCATATTAATTCTGGCTCCCATAAATATTCAGCATCCACTGTTTTAGGCATCCATTATTCATTATTCATTTGCTAACAAGCATATATGGATTCTTTATTTTCCTACTTTATATCTTAGTAATGCCAAATAACCCATATTTGTGCTGAGAAATAAGCCATTATAGATGACTCCTTTTTCCCAATAAACCTTAGGGACAAAATGATGGCTGAAGGGGTAGGAGGCCTTATGCTTTTCTGGAAAATATGTAGTAATAGAGAAATTAATCAAACAGGAGTTAAGAACCATCTTGGGAATATTATGTTTGCATACGCCACCATAATTTTTGAAATCTATTATCTCTTCTAGCACCTTTCTGACATGTAACATACTTTCACTGCTGAGTGCATTCTGACATCCCTGAATCTATTTTTCCTAATAGATTAGGGCTACAGATCAGCATTTCTTTGTTGCCATTTAGTGGTTATCTGGATTCTAGGATCCCATATCTGGTAGCCTTAAATCTACTCGTGTCCTCTTAGAAAATGCTCCAAGATAGTGTTTTTCAAACTTGGCAAATGTAGGATGTGTGGACTTCAACTTCCAGAATTCCTCAACAAGCATGAATTACACTCACCTTAACATGGTCAAAATTGAAAACATTGTCACAGAGCAATGATGCATTAATCAATTGTTCCAGAATTGATCTAAGTCAGGTTGCTCTTTGTATGACCGGAATCCTACAGTTTTACAGCTATAGATGTAGATAACAGCAGTTTTGGTCTGATTATCAGGAAGGTTTAAACTGATTCTGCAATGTGCTTTCCCCCTGATTTGCTATCTCAGAAAATACCTTGAAAATGTGAACATAAAAGCCCCAGTAGGTGAGGGTTTCAGGAAAGGATTATTTGCTGTGGATACAAACATCACACTGGTTTAAGTATACAGTTTTCCAGGAAAAGACATCCTCAAAATTACATCCGCCTTCTGACCTGAATTATTGTGTAGCCTGAAAACAAATGTCATGCATTCATCTGTATATAAAAGGCACCAACCTTTAAGGAAAATGCTGCTAAAGCTCCTCTAAAATAAATGAACAAATGAGATGTACTAAAGCAGTGTGCATAGAACAGCACCTAAACTCTGTTGATCCTAGATGGATTGTTGCATGATTTTGAAATAAAACCTATTAGTATGAAGGAACAAAAGATTTCAAAGTGTTTGGTTACACGGCACCTGTTTTCCCTACTTAGTACTTGTGTCAAAACCATGTTAAACATTACTGTTTGTGAATCTGTATGCCCAGGTGTGTGTTTTAAGGACTGTTGTTACTATGTCTACATTAATATACCACTGTTTACCTTTATTTTCAATATTGCCTTTTTTATAACCAGCATGTATTATTACAGTCAGAGAAGAAAAGCTCTCATACCTCATTTGACCGATGTGTTTGTCTTCACGACTGGTTCTTCAATTCATGATGCAAATCATTAATTTGTAGAATTTAGCCATCTTCTGAAGTGATGTTAATCAATTTTCAGGGGTGAAAGCAATGTCATACAGTTTCAAAAAGAGAAATTAACCATGGAATTTGTTTAGTAAATACTCTACCAGAATTTGTTAGTAGCTGCTTTAAGAACGTATTTTGGGAATACATAGTAATTGACAAACAAATTTTACAGAACTCTTTAAAAAGTACTATCTTAAACATTTTTATTTAAAAATAAGCCCAAACTCAGGACTTATAAACAGATAAACAGGCACAAGGTGGGACTCAAAAGTAAATTCTTAGATAAAGATTTGACTTTGATGCCAATGAAGTGAAGACATACTTCAAAAATTGTACTTTATTTTAAGGATTACCTCTTAGGCCTTTCAGTACCTCAGTAAATTCTGTATTTTCACAATTCAGATCACATTTTTCCTGTAGGGATTTTCTCTAGAATTATTTAATATTTGGGAAAATTAACAAATTATGATAGATAATCATAACTGAAGCATGTTCCTGCAGATATAAAACAAGTTGAAATTTTAACAATTACTAATGACCATTTATTTTGGTGCTGCAGCTACACTAAAAAAAAAAACCCCGCTCAGGTGTTTTGCAATACAGGCCTCTGCAAATCTATTCAAACTAAGTCATACTAAATGTCTGTGTGTGGGGTGTCTATACCCAAATAAAGGGGTATAGGATTGCACCATGGTCACTGCAGAGTATCTTTTCCAAGAATCCATAATCAAAGAACTCTGGCTTCCTATATTGAAATAAAACAAATATTTGATCAGTAGGCTATCAGATCTCCGTGCAAAAATCCAGTAAGTCATTGAAGAGAAGGTTTGCAGCCCATTTCTGTTAACACTATAATCAATATTGTTCAAATAGTATGTAAAATAATGTAACTTCCAGCATTTATAGCTAAACAAATAGCAGAAAATGTTTGGTGTTAAAACAGATTAGGAAATAGACCTAATTCTGTAATTATCACGTAAATCAAATATTATAAAATAATTTTTTTTTACATTTTTTGCCAATTAAAAAATCATGTAGCATTTTTGAGACAGTGGCCGATGGCTGAATGATCATTTTTCTCAGTATTTTGTTGGTGGCAATTGTTCCATATTTATTTACTTTGTTAAAATTCCTACCGAAAATAAAATTTTTACTTACTTTCTTGTACTTAATAAATCTACCAAAGAATTGTTTGCACTGTTATGAATGCTTTTCATTTACAATAAACAGGTCACGTTTTTTAAGTTGGAGTCATGATACATTATTTCAAATGATTTAATCACACCATGAGCTGCACTGGTGAAATAGATAGACAGTAACAGAAGCATTGTGGGGAATTCAAATGTCAGATGTTGCTAACACCACCCAACCTAAGCTTTTCTAAATACTGCCCTTATCTACTGTCTGTAAAAAGAACTTACAACCTTAGGACAATACAAACTACTAGGTTGAGAACAGAAAGATGGGTCAGTAGGAGAAAAAGTCTTTTCTGAAACAGGCCATTTCCGGAAGTTGCTTCCAGAATATTTACATAGCCACACAATTACAATTTCGACCAGCAGTGTTTGCAGCAAGCCACAGAGACACCAAAACCATAACACTGACACAATGATAAAGGTAAAGGTTTCTCCTGTCCAGTCGGGTTTGACTTTAGGAGGCAGTGTTCATCTCTGTTTCTTGGCTGAAGATCCAGTGTTATCGGAAGACAATTTCCGTGGCCATCTGGCTAGCATGACTATACGCAAAAGGCACACGGAGTGCTGTTACATTCCTATTTATCTACTCACACTTGTATGCTTTTGAACTGCTTAGGTGGGCAGGAGCTGGGGCAAGGAACAGGAGCTCACCCCATTGCATAGCACACGGTTCTCGAACCTGGGCTGTCAGATTTCCAGCTGATAAGCTCAGCATTTTTAATTGCTGATCCACTACAACATGATACCATCAACATGATACCATTGCACAAATGCCACCACTACGTAACTTGTGTTCTGACGTCTGATATCTTTGTGTACATTGCAACAGTTGTGTGGTGTCACTATGCATATGTCATTTGCTCTCCCCATCTCCAAGTGCCCATGCTTGTGAGCAGATGTAGTGAGATTCTACTTTCTAGTTTCAAGATACACATGTAAATATAGCTCGAGGCACATTTTCCTGATCAGCTGCCAGGTTATATGAAAGGATAAGTCTTTATTCCGTGGGCTCTTTGCCATCTTTCTGATTGTGGACTCCTGTTTGAGTGACTATGTTGGCCTATGGGAGCTCAAGTTGGATCTTCATCTATGGACATGCCCATGTTGTTTCTCTACCAGAGCAATTTGCCAAGATATTTTTTTTCCCTTTTATCTTCCCACTCTTAGCTTTAGAAGTTCACAACCTTGGTTTTTCATGTGGGTTTCTCTTCCAAATATTAAGCAGGGCTAGGATTAATATTTGTATTAACTTTGAGAAGATGGGATAGAAAAACCTGGTCAGATTACAAGATGGGATTGTGGTTTTACAAGAGTTCTTTAAGGTCTAAACCTAATACAATTGCTACATGCACAGTCAGCTTCATCTCAGTTTAGAATCTTTAAAAGCAGATGATCTTTGCTAGCTGGTGGCTGCGCGATTTCATTTCACATTCCAAATGTGGACCATCTTCCCATTTTTATATTTTCAACTAATTTATTACAAAGTTCTGGTGAGCCAGTTGCTTTGCACCATTTTGCAAACCAGAAATTAGGACTTTTTAAAAAAATTACTGAACACCTCTTAGATGTTATTGTGGAAATCAAGTATCTGCCCTGTTTTGTTTGAACTCTTTAGGTTAGTTAAAATGAGTAACTTTTTCCCTCTCTTTCCTTCCTGTTTTCTTAAGAGCTCAAGGTAGTAAACACGAGAATTTATCTTGATTTTTTTACCCTTATAATAAGCAGTGGGGTTGGTTGCATGGAGACATCAACTTTTTTTATAAGTAGATTGTCTGCTGTATGTGTAAGGATAGATCTGGCAAAAAAATAAGCTTCAAAGCTCCACTTCTGGCTACCTTCAGGATCTGCTGTGACCTTTGCGTATCACTGCTTTTGTTAGTTTTCTTAGCTTCTAAGCTTTCCAAAAAGACCCTGGTTATCATCATCTACCTTGCAGTTTAACATGCTGTCTGGAACCTGAATATATAAGTATTACATATCATAAGATCAGTCCCTCTGCAAGGGATGGCTCAGAAAATCAATTCCACAGAAAGGCTAAAACTACTTTTATTAAGATGGATTATAAACAACAGATGATTGCAAGTCTGATTTAATTTAGTAAATTAGGGAGGGCTTCTGAAATTATTGCTTTGGACTTGGAAAAAAAATATTTCAACCACTTTTGCCTTGGTAACAGTTTATACATGCCTCTGCCTCCGTGCTTTCTTCACCTAGTTAACCCAGTAATATGGCCTAAAGCTTAAGAGGATGAATATCCATTTGTCCAGAGGGGTGAATAAGATGTCAGATTGGTCTCATAACTGTGGAAAGGAAGCGTGTTCAAGGTATTGTCTCTGATACGTATTTGGATGCCTTGCTAAATTTGACCAACGGCGGATGTCCTTCCCTGGCTTGTTCTTTGCAGGCTTGGTTGAGGTGTTCGGCAGGAACACAGCTGTCCTGTCATTCCTCTTCCTGAAGATCTGGATGGAGAATCCCAAAAGCAGAATTTTTCTTGTCAGCGTCCTCTCTCATACTGAGTTCCCACAGATCTGCCAGATGTATTTCATTTTAATGCAAGCGAACCTGGAACATTACTCATGTGGGTGTCTGGGGAATAAATGCTAGCTAAAAGTCATTAAATCAACATTATAGAATTGGAGAACACAGAGTCATGGCTTATGCTCACCTTTCAGCTGGGGTTATTAGCTTAAGCAGAACCACGCCTTCAAACACAAAGACTCCATTTTGAATACATTTATGCATTTGGAGCTCTATGTCGAGCGACCAAAAAAATCATGTTTACATCTTAATTCTTTGATGCTTAATTCCCAAAAGGTTTACTGATTCCAAACGTGGTAGCTTATTGTTTGAAATGTTTGGGTTAAAGAAAAAAGGGGAGGGGAAAAAAGTGATTTAAAGCACTGTACATGCCACTGCAGAGGAAAATAGTTTATTTTCTTCTTACTTAAAGAGTACTTACTTTTCTGCCAAAGCAGAAAGCGTGAAACAGAAAACAAAGAGTTGGCTGCTCATCTTAAGCAACTCTGGACAGCTTATTTGTTTATTGATTTAAAAGTTTTATGAGACCGCCCATCTTACTGAGGATGTTTCATTCCTCCTGCAGCCTGAGGGTGTTTAAAAATGCAATGGAAGGCATCACTGCAGTGAGTGAAAGGTCAAGGAAGTTTAGGCAAAACAAAGAAAATGGAGGGAAATGCGGCTTTCTAGGAAAAGACAAGAAATATTCATTTTAAAACTTCACACACAGTGGCTCATTCCTTACATTGAGAGGTTTATAATACCTGAATTAATACACCGCCATTTATCCACGTAACTAATAAACAATAAACCAAGAGATTAGACAGCCATTTGTCCAAAATGATATATGGTCTACTCAAGGAGGGAATTGGACTAAGACCTTTAAGGTCCCTTCCAAGCCTCTTATTTTATGCTCTGCTCTTCCTGCTAATTTAATAATATGGGTTTTCCCCCCTTTCAGAATTTGGTGAAGGTGACAAGAGTAAGGAAGAGAAGGAAGAGGAGGAGATTGTGTAATTGACCAGTACTGTAATGGAGGGAGAGGGAGAGAGGGGGGGGGAGAGGGAGAGAGAAATGCAAAAAACAAGTAAATGATTAGTATTATTTACTTATTTACCATTCTTGTAGACCATTCCAGTAGCCTGGCTGCCACTTTCTGTCCCATTGACTGCCTCAGAGTCCTCTCCAAAAGCAATCTCGTGTTACACTGAGGAGAGCAATCTCGGGTAGACTGCAGGGGCTTGTCAACAGAATGGCAACCATCTGAAGGGAAGCAGTACAAAGCAGATCCTTGGGAGAGCTGGGCCGTGGGGCAGTTGTGTTCTTCCCCAAGGCTTGTACACCTTGAGGAATGGTGAGAGGTGAACTTTTTGAGTGGAAAAGATGGCACTAGTTGTGAAGTTGAGGCCTAGTCTCCACGCTGCTGCCAAATGCCAGTGTTCAAGATGGCCTAGATGGGGGAAGAGGACATAATTGTTTCTCTTTTGTATGTGCGTAACAACCAGCAGACTCAAATTATGGGGTCCTTGGTGCTCTCTGAGTTTGGTTGTTTGCTGGCAAATGATTTATTACCAAACCAGGTAACCTCATCAGCACTGATGTTACCTAGTTGGGTAATGAAACATCTGCAAGAAAACCCCCAAGCTTAGAGAGTGCTTAGTACCCTTCAATTCAACCCTGTACTACACACATTCTCTTCTATCAGAACCAAGTTAGGCATTTTCTGAATTTTGGACACACCAGGTTCAAAAAGTTCACCATCACTAGTCTAAAGGATCAAGGGCTCTGCTGCTAAAGTACAAAGTAGAGCCACGGCATTTTTTAAATTATTTTTGTTGGGAAATGCTTTGTTGGCAGACTTCAGTGTGGCCAGTCTCTGTCAAGCAAGAACTCCACTTCCATCCCATCACCAACCTACTGCCAATATTTTCCATTTCTTTTCTTAGTGGATAGTTCAATCTCCCAATCTTGCCCTCTTCAGCTCTAGAAATATTCAGAACCATTGATCTGTCTCTCTAAGCCACGTTTAACTGATGGATTGTGGTTTCCCAAATAGGACTGGACTTCTTGTTCTAGTAGTTGTTGTTTTCTCCGTTGTGCTGACTAAATACAAACCTAAAGAATTGCACAGAACCTTTGAGAAGGAGATAAATATTTTCCCCCTTCCCCTTAAAAGAAAATCTATATCTGAATGAATAATACTTTTATTCAGGGCCAATTAAATGGCCTGAGAATGTGCAAACTTTTCCAACTTCTTCATTAAGAAAGATGTGAAAAAAATAAAGCAGGAGGTGGGGGAAAGTTCCCAAATCAGGCCAGATGTTCTCAAAACAAATGCCAAAAATAATATACTTACACTCCACAGTCATCTCTTGGCGTCCCTTTTTTTAAAAAAACTCCAGCGCTGGTGCTTATCTTGGATAATTTTATCAAGTGTATGCATGAGGAAGGCAGTTTGGCACAAAATAAATGATTCATTAGAAATTCACTTAATTGCTACTGAAGGACTGAAAAAGAGAATTGTAAAATACTGCTAGGTTTTGCTTTTTTTAAAAAAAAATTATGAGTAGCTTTCTGAAACCTAGGAAAAGTTTGGTTCTCAGGTTTCCTACTGAAGGTTTATAAAATGGATTTCCAAGTTTGGTCTCCTTGAGGACTTTCCAGAAACATCAAGGAGAGATCGAAGCTGCATTCCTGTTTATGGAAACCAAAGATTGCCAGGACAAATATCTTTGAAGATATGAAAATAATTAGGCGGGAAATACTTGTGGCATTCGGGAAGTGTAATGGTTAGTCTTTGCTCCAGCTACTCCACTTTTAATGTTTTGAACAGTTGTCACACACACACACAGTCACTTTATAAAAAAGACTTTTTATAACTTTTGCCTACTGTACTGTAAAGCTAATCCAGATGGTCAAAGGCTAGCGAGAGCATGGATTGTTGTGTTTTTGTCAATAAATGTGAGAATAGAACCAAGAGAGAAAGCATACCATGTATTCCAGATTCATTCTGGAAATATCTGATTAGAAAAGAGACAATATTTCATTTATTTATTTTATTTTTATCTGACTTTTATTTTTTTTATAAATAACTCAAGCCAGAAAACATATCCACCACACTTTCCGCCTCCAGTTTTCCCCCCCAACAACAACCCTGTGAGATGGGTTGACCTGAGACAGCAATTGGCACAAGGTCACCCAGCTGCCTTTCATTGGCTAAGATGGAACTTGAATTGATGGTCTCCCACTTTCTTGTTTGGTACCTTAACCACTACACCAAACTGTCTACATTTATTGATGACTGGAAATTCCGTATGAATTTTGGGGGGGAAATGAATTTACGATCTATGATTTTGAGAGGATAGATGATACAAAGAAAAGAGTCACTATGTAACTTTAAAGAAAGAGATAAATTTACAATTGTGCTTGTTAACAGCTGCAAAGAAGATTGGGCACTACTGTTTATATCTCTTTCTTTTCTATTTTGCTTCCACTTTCTTCTTTTTGCACATTAATTTTCTTTTTTATTTCCTCATTTTTCCTTTTTCTTTCTTACTTGATTTTAGTTTGTGTCAATTGTTAATTAGTTTGTGTTAATTTTTCTTTTGTTTTTAAAACTTTCAATAACATATTTAAAAAAATTAAGGATTGACTGGCATTACGGGAACTGAAAGCTGGATTAGATATACTTTTGTCCCAATTCCACACATTATTACACTTTTCTGAAGAGCAATCGGGAGAACACATTTAACAGTTGAGGGAAACTGTGCTACAGAGGCATATTCAGTCTTTCTTTCTGTTTATTGTCTTCTCCGTCCCATTTTACCCTAATAGGTTGAGACATTTTAAGCCTGAAAATCTTAGGCTGAGTTTTAGGAATATGAGAATCTTTTAGTCTTCTGTAAAAAATTTGCAAGTTAAAAATCACAAACATTGGGATACTGTCTTTATCACATTTTTTTCACTGCATTGAGCTGAGGGAGAATGTCAGTGTGCCCCTGCTGTCAAAAAGCAATCAAAAGAAGCTGTTGGATGTTTTCTGCATAAGTTAATTCCAATTAAAGAAAATTATGTTCGGGGAAGGCAGTGTTCATAAGTCTACCCACCTACACCAAGTGATACCACAGATTGCAAAGGAAACACTGAGAGTATTTATTCCCTTTAGATGGGGAAGATAGCCTGGAATGTTATGAGTCAGAGCTACTGTTAAACAAATGTGCCCTCCAGGAAATGCATTCTTTCTTATACAATGAGAAACTTGGCAGATAAGAGCCATTAAAGTTTGGGATAAGGCTAGGTCACTGGAACAGATCATACTGTGCTTTAAAGGGGCACCTAAAATATGCTGCCTCTTTCTCTTGGTAAAAATGCATTACAGAAGAAAAATGGCATCCCAAACTAGAACCATGGGCCTTAAAAATGGGATGCATCTTCTGTGATTACAACAGATTGATTTAAAATGCCATAAAGTAAGCTAAATTAATAGATCCAGTATGATTTCATTACCACAAAAAAAGAGAGACTATAAAACTGTGGTCAATGAGTGAATAACATATTTCCCCGTCTATGAACTGAGTACATCTGGATTTCTGTCTCCATAAAAGTGCAGACAAAACCAGTGTGTGTCCAGCTGGAACTCAGTGCTATGAGGAACTATTAAACCTTAGAGGACCTTTGTGTGCAATTTTCAAACTCCAATGTTGGGATAGGTACTTGGAGCTAATATTGGAAAAATCCTCTTGTTCGTATTGATTCTTTCAATGCTTTTGAGGATATGAACAAGATATATGGAAAAATGACCCTTGCCCTTCCTGGCTAATTAAATCGACCAGGTCAATATTGGCCCCATAGTTGAAATAGATGAATGCCATCTTGCAGGAGGATGTGTTCCTACTTGCCTAAATAAGATAAACTTTATAACAAAAGCCCTCCCTGGCCACAAAAGATATATGTAATCTCTGGTTACTAATTTCGTGGCGGTGTCATGGTTAGAATGCAGTACTGCAGGCTACTTCTGCTGAGTGTTGGCTGCCAGAAATTCAGCAGTTCGAAACTCACCAGCTCAAGGTTGACTCAGCCTTTCATCCTTCCGAGGTTGGTAAAATGAGGACTCAGATTGTTGGGGGCAATATGCTGACTCTGTAGTGCTTAGAGAGGGCTGTAAAGTACTGTGAAGTGGTATATACGTCTAAGTGCTATTGCTATTATTATTAGTGGCCTTAAGCTGACAAAGCTATTATGATTTAATATTTATAGCACAGTTGGATAATCTTGGAGTATTATGAGATAAGAGTCTGTGATGGACCTAATGCTGGGACCTTGAAGCATATGTGGGTGAGGTTTGGATACTGAATCTTAATTTAACTAGTTTAAACTAATTTAAACTAGTTTTCTAATAGACTCTCTCTCTTGAGATGAGCTTTAACCCATTATTGAGAACTCTGAAAAGCAGTGATCAGACTTTTTAAGCAAGTGCTCTTCATTTTCATTCAGTTTTCTGGCAAGCATAGCTATAGACTCGACACACCTCTGAAGGCCCCAAACCAAATTACATGCAAAAAATAATTAAAGGTGTTCTGTGATTAGGGATTTTTTAAAAAAACAGACTTTCCTTTTTCTCCACACAGACAGTTTAAAGCCACCATGACATCTTGTACTAGCTCCAAGAAAAGAATGGAGTAAAATGGAAAGGAAGTTACGAGAATTATTGACCTTTATGTGATGCTGAATCTCTTCAAGGGATGATTTTAAACCATGGATTAAAAAAGTGTGAGAACTGCAATGCATTCTGGAATAATCTTCTTTGAACTATTCTGAAAAGTATTGTAAATGAACTGCATAGACAAATGCTAAGAAATCTGTTTATAGCCACTTTTAAATCATTATTTTTATTATAAAATAAATGAAAAATTTGACAATATGGGGGGGGGGGGTGCACAAACAGAATGTTTTATTATGCAAAGTGTTACAGGTTTTATGATTAAGGGTAATTAATGTGATTTATGACTGCCATACTGATCTTGCTTTTCTTGCTTCTTGTCTCTGTATTTAATGTTTTTAATACTTTTATATTTATGATCTTAACTCTAAACCAACTGGAGTTGTTTTTGAGAGTGAGATGGGTGGCATGTTAATTTAATAAATAAATAAGATGTATAACCCTTCTGATAGCCACACCCTCCACTAGAATACTTTATGCCTCCTTCCTCCCAAATCTCACTAGTGAATATTTTGTCTTTTGTGTGTCTGTCTAGTTCTTTTTGAGCAGTGACATTCCTTATTTCCTCCCTCTGGAAAATATTTCTTTAGTTATACTATATATCTGGGAGCATTTTCTATAAGTGGGGTTTTTTATTTATCCTTGGTCACCCAGCTGTATGTTGTGTTTTTCTGTATTTAATGCTTTTAAGATGGCCAATGTCACTTCTGTGACTTATAATATAGAATCAGACCAATAAATGTTGTCCCAGATAATACATATTTCCACAAAACGTTTTGGAAAAGCTGATTTTAAACCTTGGCTTTTATTTCAAAATCATGCCTTAATCATAATCTTCACATTAAGTGAAAATCCATCTGCATCCTTCAAGCAACAAACTATTTCTGTGTAAAGTCAGAACAGTGTCTCACCTTCATCACAGAAAGAATAGTGTTTTAGCCTTGTGCCATTATGAAAAAGTAGCCAAATAAATAATTCAAAGCGTGCTGTCCTCTGAAATTCAATATGCAAAGTTAATTCAATATGTTAATTGTCTGGATAACAATGCCTATGAGTTCTGTTCTTCATGTCTAAATGCTTGCCTTCTTGTATAAATAAGATTTATATTCCTATTAATAGACAGTTTAAAATTGTATATATTGTTATATGCAAATATGTATTTATGCAATTTAAGTTCATTTTTATTTTATTATTATGTAAAAATACTACCTGTTTCTAATCAACCTACTTGGTGGCTCAGTAGCAAAAACAGGTCCTAAATCAGACCATAAATCTACTTCAGGGCTGTCAAACTCGTGGCCCATGGGCCGGATATATCATGCGCTGGCCACGCCCACACCTGGTTTAGCAAAGGGTCATGATAAGTCACAGGATGATGTGAGTTTGACACCCCTGATCTAACTAAACAGATTCCTGGTGACCACATTTCTATGCAGTCTTCATGGTGCTGATATGGAAATGGTTTTTCACTGCATTCTTCCAGGAAATTTTTTTCATACAATTTTATATAATTAAAGAGAACCTTAGGATTGCATTTTGCCATATCATCTTCAGTTCTTAAATTATAGTAGATATGTCCTTTAATAATCAACATCTGTGAATCTCTGCTGTTTGCTTTTAATATTCATGCTTCAACACTTTATTTTATTGCTGATAGTCACAGAAAGCTTTGTTGCCAGAGGAAAAATAAGACTCAAAACCTATCAATTTGTGTTGATTCCCACAAATCAAATATGTTATTACATAAATACAAATCCAATGAAGCAAATACATTGCCAGCAGCATATTTTATCAATGTATTTCCCAACTGGAAATTTATAAAAACCATCCTGATCATTTTCACCATAATATCAAATCATATGCAACCAATCATTCATGTTTATAATGCTCTCCAGCAAATTACCCTAGAGTTTATTAGGATAATACTATCAAATAGTCCATTGATGGTTTCTCTACTGCAACTGGTAATAAGAAATATATCATATTAAATTTCTCTCACTTAAAAGTTACATAGAAATGCAATCCATCTTTCTAGAAATATAACAGTCTCAACAGACTAGTATATTTGAATGTTTTAATTCAGTTTGCACTCACTGAAAGCTGGCAACTGACATAGTACTTTATTTAATCAAATCTTATAACTGCTGCTTGCAATTTTGGAGTATTTACAGAATATCCTGCAAATACCATGGGCTTAATTCTAATGCTTAGTTGTAATTAAACTATAAACGCTACTTAAGCATTCTAGCTTTTCCAAGATATCTGTATTTTCTATTTCTATTTCTATTTTTTTCAAGTAACCTAAGAATTATGTACACAATGAATTAATGTCATAATTCAACTGTGACTAATTGCAAAACTGATATATCATTTCTTTCAGTAAAAGTAGTCCACAATGATTTATACAATAGTACAAGAGCCTAATGCTGGGAAAGATTGAGGACAAAAGAAGAAGGGAAGGAGGTGGCTGGATGGAGTCACTGAAGCAGTCGGTGTGAGCTTAAATGGACTCCAGGGGATGGTAGACAAGAAGGCCTGTTGTCCATAGGGTCGCGATGGGTCGGACACGACTTCCCAACCAACAACAAAATAAACTGTATAAATTTGTGTAAACTTCATAATAGCTCAATATTCAGTAATACATATATGAGAAAAAATTAAACCTCCCAAACCCAAATCAAATAAGTATATGAAATTACTCAAGGCAGATTAATAAGAGAAGTTGCTATGTTAATGGTTTATTTAAAAAAAACCACACCCTATATCAAAATGTTTATCTTGCTGAATTTTCTCTTCCTCCTTGCTAGAGCCAATGTCCTAGTTAGCCAACCAAAGGAGACGTTAAGGAGAAGAGAAACTGCTCCATCCCCCTTGACTTGCTGTAATGTCTACCAATTCAGAGAAGACCCTTGAACAAGTAGGAGTAGAAAGATGAACAGCAACAGGAACAGAGGACCAGACTGCCAAGCACCAGATAAATCAGGAGATTCAGGCAGTTCAAATGAGCATGAAGGTTTATTGCTAGCTTAAGAGCTCTTCAAGAATCTGACCAACTAATGGTCAAAGGAAAGGAGTGGGAGATAAGAGAGGCATTCAAGGTGAGCTGGACTTAGATCTCTTGTGGGGACACAAGGACTCATCATTGATGATGTGTTTGATCCCTCCCTCAGGCTCAGCCTGGTCATCTCCTACATAAACTCCACGGTTACAGGCCTTGACAATCACCTAACCATGCTACCTTAGGCACTGATTCTGAATGATGCTCTCAAGTTTATCATCATCCAGGAGCCACTAATAGTCTGAGTTGTGAATACAACCAATTCAGTTTAAAGTACAGATAGTCCTCAACTTATGACCACAACAAAGCCCAAAATTTATGTTGCTGAGAAATTAATTAATTGAATTTTGCCTCATTTTATAACTTTTCTTGCCACATTTGTTAAGTGAATCGCTGCAGTTGTTAAATTAGTAACACGGTTGTTAAGTGAATCTGGCTTCCCCATTGACTCTGCTTGTCAGGTCGCAAAAGATGATCACATGACCCTGGGATGCTGCAACCATCATAAATAGTTCTGGAACGAACTACCTCAAATGCTGCGTGTGCTCCCTGACCTAAGATCATTTCGCAGGGAGCTAAAGACCTGGCTCTTCCGGCAGGCCGGCCTGGGGTAACCAGGAGATTTTAGCTAGGGTTTTAAATATGGAGTTAGAGTAGTATTTTAATTGAATAAGTATTTTAATTGTAAATGTTAAGTTG
>JAOYMU010000192.1:594245-608018 GCA_025802295.1 Psammodynastes pulverulentus | reverse complement strand
AGGAGATTTCTTCCAACAACCGGTTCTCCGAACTGCTTAGAAAGTTAACAACCAGTTCTCGCGAATAGGTGCGAACCAGTTGAATGCCACCACTGGCTTGTCCTTTGGTATTAAGGATAGTCTTCAAGAACAAATGGAATGGACCCTTTGAAAGGGGTGTCAAATTCATGTCATCATGGAGGCATCTCTTGACGTATCGGGACTTTTTCCCTCTTTGCTAAACTGGGCGTGGCCGTGGCCGTGGCCAAGGCGTGACGCACCCAGCCCTTGGGCCGGGAGTCTGACAGCCCTGCACTAATATCTATCTATTGATTATTGACTGAAATTTGATTTGTTTCTCTTCTGTCTATGAGTTTTGGCATCATTTTCAAAAACTTTTCCAGGATGGAAAAGTGAAGATGATTGAGATTACTACACGTGGAAGAAATTTTATATGAAGGTAGATTGAAGTATTTGGCATGAAATGTAAGGATGTTAAAAATGCACCGGCACACATTCTTCTGAACCAGAGTCTACATTGTACTAAAAGAAAACTCTTACAAAATGTGGAACAAAACTTTTCTATTTCATTCATAACTTCTAACGCTGATGATTGTAGAATAATTCACAATGTTTACTGACCTTCTGAAATATCACCTGCTTCTTTGGGGCATATAAATTGATTTTTCCACTTCTTTGAGCGCCATATGGCTCTTTTGTATCCTCATCGGGATACAAAGCAACAACAGCAACAATCAGCGGAGAGGATGCGATATAAAGAGACATTGTCTGCAGAAGAGGTTGCAGAATAATCTTTCATTGGAAGCTTAGTTCTGCTTTTGTCTCATAAGTACATTATTTAGTACTATGAGATGGGGTGGGGGGAGAAATCTGAACAATCTTTCACCAAAGTATAAAGGGATAAATTTTGTCTGCAGTGTATTTTATCAACTCCGATCGAAGCCAAGTTATAAGAACAAACTACTTGATGTATCACATGGCTAACACCCAGCTGCCCTTCTATTATTCTTTTTTCTTTATATTGGAGAAAGAACACAATGAGTTGATCTAGTTTGCGACCTCCATTTTCTTTAGAAATTTATTTCTATATAAGAATTTTAAAAAAATATTACATTTATGTCAAGGAAGGAGAAGAAAAAAGAAACCCTTGTGGGTAATATGCGGTTTTTTTTTTAAATCTAGGACATGGTTGGAAGTATTTTATTCCATCCCCTGATACACAAAAGTTTCAATCCAAACTCGACCATTGGGGTTTTGATTTTTTTGGGTTAAAAAAAAAAAAGAATAGAAGAATGCTACATTGTTGTATACGAGTAGTCCTTGACTTATGACGGTTCATTTAGTGACCATTCAAAGTTACAATGGCATTGAAAAAAAGAACGTAGGACCGTTTTTCACAGTTACGACTTTTGCAGCATCCCCACGATCATGTGATCAAAATTCAAATGCTTGACAACTGGTTCAGACCGTTATGACCGTTGCTCTATTCCCCAGGTCATGTGATCATCTGATACGCTCTCCTCACAAAGTCAATGAGAAAGCCAGATTTACTTAACAACCGGGTTACTTAACTTATCAACTGCAATGATTCATTTAACCACTGTGGCAAGAAAGGTCATAAAATGGGCCAAAAGTCACTTAACAAATGTCTCCCTCAACAACAGAAACGTTGGGCTCAGTTGTGGTCGTAAGTGGAGGACTACCTTATTGTGTACAAAATACACAATTTCATCCCTGGGGCAAGTAATGGGGTTTAATCAGCATCATTTGTTTTGTTGATTAAAGTAGGATAGCTCCAGCCACTCTAAAGGAATGAAAATTAGCTTTTTCTCACTTTCCTCTACAGCTCCTTGTGCTGTCTAGCAGGGTTTATATAATGTATACTTAATCAGGTCTCTTGGAGATCAAGCAATTGCGCTAATTAATTCATTAAATGTATACCGCTGCCCATACTTGCAGATGACTACACAAATCATACCCTTCTACCATTAAAAGCAATTAAACATTAAAAGCCACATTAAAAATACAATAAAAAGATAGAGGAGAGTTCAATCTACCCATATACGGTATAACCATTTAATTGACTCCATTCTTCCTTGGGAACCTCAAGTCTGATGGCACAGCCAATCGTTGAGTGCCTTCCAGAAAGCTGGAAGATTGGGGAAATGTCACCTGATGGCGGGGATGGGTGCCATAGCAGAAAAGACTCTATTTCTGGATCCTACCTAACAATGCTCCTTAGCCGACAGCACTTATCCCTTCTGTTGGATCTGATAGGATGGCTAGATACAATCAGGGAGAGAAATAATATGGGTCCTGTTCCACGGGGGGCTTTAAAGGTCATTGCCAGCACCTTGAATTGGAGCTGGAAACAACTGGACAGCCTATGTCGTTTGTGAAGGAGAGGTGTAACATGTGCAGTTGAAACACATGTAGCTGCCCAAGTTGCTGCATTTCGATGCTTCCAGATAATCGCCAAGGGTAGCTCAAAATAAAGCATGTTACCATAATCCATTTGGAAGGTTATTAGGGCATGTGTGATTGAGATTAGAGGCAAGTAATGTACTTCATGAAGTCGGGCAAAGACCTTCCTGACCACAACGGCTGTTGTTCAGTCCACTAAGTCATGTACAACTCTTCACAACCCATGGACCATAGCAAGCTAACCCCCCCATCCTCCACTGTCTTCCTGAGCTTGCCCAAATTCATGTTCATTGCATTAATGACATTATCTAACCATCTTGACTGAGCCTTCCATCCTTCTGAGGTGGGTAAAATGAGGACCCAGATTGTTGGGAGCAATATGCCGACTCTGTAAACCGCTTAGAGAGGGCTGTAAAGCACTGTGAAGCGGTATATAAATCTAAGTCCTAAGTCTAAGTGCTATTGCTATCTTCTCCTCTGAGGTCCTCTTCTCCTTTTGCTTTCATCCTTTCCCAACATCAAGGTCTCTTCCAAGGAGTCCTCTCTTCTCATTAGGTGACCAAAGTAGTTCAGCTTCAGTTTCAGTACCTGTCCTTCCAAAGAACAGTCAGGGCTGACTTAGCTTTAAGGATTGACTGATTTGATCTCCTTGCAGTCCAAATGACTCTCAATTGCCACTTGCTTTTCGAGTCACCAACAAGGAGATTTCTGATAGGCTACACTGTTGCTGAGGTCATTCAGCCCCTGGCCCTCAGCCTGATCCTTGACTGTGGGAGCTCAGAGCCTGGTGATCTACCAATTGTGACCCATCTTATCTCACAGGCCATACAAAGAGGTGGCAGGCCGGATTTGGTGCAAATATTCAAAGGCTAACTCTTCTCTATTTTCTCTGCCAGAGTTTTAGGGAATCCAGTGATTTCTATATTAAAGTGAATGCAGAGTCATTTCTGAATTAAGATGAACATGCCCATTAAGATTGGTAGCCTTTGTAATGATTTCAACAAATAAATGCCATGTGCTATTCACAGACGCAGCATTGTGTTTGGGTTTTTAAAAAGCAATTAATGAAATAGCTAGGCTACAAAGTAAATCCATTTGGCCAACAGGGTCCTCCTTCAAGTTCAAATAAAATGAAATCAATTTTTGCTCACTTGGCTGAAGTACTTTCAAGTCTTAGTTCATAAAAATCAGCACACGTAACCCTGAGATCCCGTGTATAGAATTATTAAGGGTTTGTCAGGCTGTAACTAAATCAGAAACTGCCTCTTCAATTCAAGAGTCCTTTTTCACTCTCAAGGGTAGCATTGTAGCTTACTGGCGTTGCACTGCTGCAGTCTTTCAATGAGAAATCTAAACAATGGAGTTTTCACAGGGCTGAGAATGCTGTTGCTTCGTGAAGATCAGATTTAAAATAATACAACTCCTTTCTTTCTTTCCTTTCCTCCCCTGTAATATTTGGCATTCTCACAATACATTCTTGAGACTTCGAATCAAAACTCCTCAACCTGAACAATGCATATCTTCACTTATTATAATGAAAGAACAAGTATCTTCCAGAATGTTTTCAAGTCTTCCCAGATTTCCCACCCCCACCAGTTTCAAAAATATTTCCAAGTTACCTAGCTGATATTTTATGGAAAATATGATTATTTAAAGTAATTATGCTACGGAAAGGAAACAGATTTGAAAGGTCACCTAAGTTGCACGAAAGCCTGTAGTTACATTTCTAGACAATGATGTATACACTACCAACAAAGATACAAATATAAATATTTGGAGTCCATATGGTTTTTGCATTCAGTTTCTTTGGAGAAGGATAAAACCAAAAATCACACAATGTTCATTGTGGTCATTTTATTCCTCATATTTTTGATAGTTACTTTGAATAGTTAAAAGGTATTAGAGTTGGGCTTGGTCTCTACGTTGCCTATACCACATGGACAATACCTACCCCAGCACCAATCCATAGTTAACAGAATAGCAGAGTTGGAAGGGACCTTGGAGGTCTTCTAGTCCAATCCCCTGCTCAATCAGGAGACCCAGGCCTAGACCATGTCAGACAAATGATTGTCCAATCTTTTCTTAAAAATCTCCAGTGATGGCACACCCACCGTTTCTGGAGGCAAGTAATTCCACTGATTAATTGCTCTGTCAGGACATTTCTCCTTCCCTTCCAGGTAAATTTTCTCCTTGATTCGTTTCCATTGCTTCTTGTCCTGCCTTCGGGTGCTTTGGAGAATAGGTTGAGCCCCTTTTCTCTGTGGTAGCCCCTTAGACATTGGAGGACTGTACCGCTAGTCCTTCTTTTCATTCAACTAGACATAGCCAATTCCTGCAACCATTCGTCGTATTTTTTAGCCTCAAGTTCTCTTATCATATTTCTTGTTCTTCTCTGCACTCTTAGAGTCTCAATATCTTTTTATACAGTATATCCCGCCCACCCATCTTACCTCTTGACTTTCCTAAGCCCAACCAAGCCCAGTTGCTTTCTTCTCAATCATCTTGTATCACATGACCAAAGTCATGTGAACCGCCTGTCTTTAGTTAGAACTCGGACTCATTGACTTGTTTTGTTTGAAGTCTACAGTATTCTTAATAATAGTCCCCAAATCCATAACTCGAAAGTGTCTGTCTTCTATCTCTCTTTTTTTATGCATTCAATACTTTACCATTGGAAAACCATTGCCTTGTCTAGCGTTGTCCTAGAAATATTCTTACTTTTTTTGATTTGGCCAATTCCATCTACCCGCTGCCTGACCCTATCTATTTCTGATTCCCCTTTACTGACTATGTTATCTATGTTATCAATAAGATATTTGCTAAGCATGCTGGTTGACATGACCTTTGAATCCTCTCTCTCTCAACACCCACCTCCCCCAGCCATCTTTCATTTTCCAACTTTTACTCAAAATGAGTTTACTTCAGGTAACAAGGTGACGTCCCCTTTATACCTCCATTTGTTAGCATTTTAATTTCCAGGTTTGGTTCTGGTTGCTGTCCCTTCCAGTCCTGCCAAGTTTATAATATATTTGCTGTGCAAGTTAAGCAGGGATGAGAACAAGGGCTATATTTGCTTTTTTTTCTTCATACTCTTTTCTCTCAGCTTCTGAAAGTGTTTCTCAAAAGAAAAGACAAGGGTTCTGGTACACCTGCTACCTGGAGTAATATATTTCATGTTCTGGCATAGTACGCACAGTCAAAAGCCGTACTTACGGTCAACAGGGCAAAGGTTCTTTTCCTACCTTCTCTTCTTTCCGTTTGCTTAGCTATGTGATTTCATCTGCCATTTTTGAAACTTCCATTTCATTTGGCATTTCTCTCTGTGTGTAGGGTTTCTACTCACCTTGTTAGAATTTTAAACAAATCGTTGCTTAAGTAAGGAATCAGTGCAAAAGCCTGGTAAATCTGCACCTTCTGTTGCCTCTGTCGTCTTTGGTATAGGATCTATCCACCTGCTGCCTCTGGACCACACAGACTTGTTCCTGTGGACATAGAATCATTTGCAGATTACCTGCTTCTTCTGCTGCTTTAAACAACTCAGTTGGGTATTTTGATTGCCTCCGGTGCCTTTCTACTTGACAGTGGGATTATTGCTTCTTATGTGTAACTTTTTAGTTCTTGAATATATTCTCTGTATACAAATGTTTCCGTCACTCCAGAATTCTGTTTGTTGAAGGGTTTCAATATAACATTTCTGTCTTCTTTTAACCTCATTTGCCTTTCTACTTTCTAGTAGACCTTCTCCATGATTATTCTTGAATATATTAGCAATAAATGTTCTCATGAGCTCCTTAAGAATAGTATCATTTTACCTTTTTTCTATTATTTTCTTCTATGTGTTAGCATTCTTAAAATTGAGATCTTTCTTTGTTGTTTGTTGCTGTTCATTGTCATTATTTGCCCTTTTTGTTTCCCCAAATTTTCATTTTGTTGTTGGTCTTTCCTTGACTGGATAGCATATTCTGAAAGTCACTGGATTCTTTCCCGTTTAACAGTTTGAGAATGTTTTTCCATTCAGTTTTTACAGAGTTTCCTTTCTCTTCACTGGACTCTTTTGGTTTTGTTTCTGAATCAGTTTGGGGTATATCTGAGCCACACAAATTAATAAAACAATTTAAATTTGAACTTTAAATAGTTTCAATGATTTAAATAAGTTAAAGTGAAATAAATACTTTTAAAAATAAATAGAATTTAATGGTAAAAAAGGTGAGATTTTTGAAACCCCGATATGGTATTCCAGCCATGTGTCTTACAGATGAAGTCATAAAAATAAAAGTAAAGGTTTCCCTGTCCGATTGTGTCTGACTTCTAGGGCAGAGGTCTCCAAACCTGGCAACTTTAAGACTTTTGGACTTCAACTCTCAGAATTCTCCAGCTAGCATAGCTTAAGTCCACAAGTCTTAAAGTTGCCAAGTTTGGGGACCTCTGCTCTAGGGCAGGGTGCTCATCTCCATTTCTTGGCTGAGGAAGCCAGCATTGTCCAGAGACAATTTCCATGGTCATGTGGTCAGGATGGCTAAATGCCGACGGGCATGGAACCACTGTTAACTCCCCACCAAAGTGGTACCTATTTATCTACTTGCATTTGCATGCTTTAGAACTGCAAGGTGGGCAGGAGCTGAAGCAAGTAACAGGAGCTCACCCCCTTGAACAGAACTCAGGTCTCAAACCTAGGCTGTCAGTTTCCATCTGACAAGCTCAGCATCTTTAACCGCTGAGCCATTGCACCCCCTGGTGAAATTGTACCAAGATAAAATTGTTTCACACTCCAGCTCCTGGAAGTCCTGTAATTACTAAACTGCACTTCTTCATCTTCTGTTTCAAACACGTGGTTGATTGATTTCATTGTGATCTACCTCATAATATTCCAATGTAAAATGTGTGTTTTCATTGCTTGAAGCTGGTGTTTATCAAAAATTTGTCTTCATAACACTCTATTAACATACAGTATATCCTGCATCACTGCATTTATTCAATCAAAATATTCTTGTAATTCAGGCTGCTCACTTCTTCAACATTAGCATTTCAATCACATAGCAGTGCATGATGTAATTCCCTGATGTTGATTTAACACTTTTTGCAATTTGTCATAGCATTCCTTAATTTCTTCTGTCATTATGTCTGTAGTAAGTGCATAACTTTTACAATGTAGATGTTACTGGATTTCCACTGATTCTAATAATTATGATCTTATCCTTTATTGTACTATAGCCGAATGCATACTTTACAATGTCCTTTTTGAGTATGATAGCCACCCCCATTCCTTTATGTGATTACACAGACTGAATATAATCATAATGTAATCATCTGATTGAAGGGACAGATTTCAGCTCACTTAACTTCATCTCTTCCTAAAACATTTATTTTAGTATGTTTCACTTCACTTCAGGTTTTCATCAGTCATCATGCTTCTCATCTTATGTATTCCAGCTGTTTCTTCCTGTGAAGCATACCAAAGAAAGAAGCAGTATTTTTTTTTTTTTTTTGGGAAGAAAAAGTGCCTTAGTTAAATTGAATCTGCTGAATGGTATGTCTCTGAGGAATTCTTCTTTCCATACTGGTATCATCAGTGACCAGAATGTTGTCCATTTATCATGTGATTCTCTCCAGATCATCTAATGAAAAGCAAATGTTTTACCCCAATAATTAGAGGGATATTTTTCAACCAAGGTAGTGTATCATCCAGCACCCAAATTATCAAGCGCAAAAGATCGGGTCCATATATGCTTGTTGATCATCCAATTAAACTGATTTATTGCTGAAAAGCCTATGCACAGGACCCTTCTCAACTAAAGGTTAGTACCTGCTTGGAGGCTGGATTAGAGTCAAAGGAATTCAAGGGAGGTTGGATTTAGTTTTCTTGTGGCTACATAGAGATTCTAGACTGATCCCTCTTTTAACTCCACCCTCAGGATCTGCAACTTCTTCCTCTACATAAACATAATCGTTCAGCTATAGCAAGGCTACGTTTTGGTAACAATCAGATGGGCTTTGCCCATACATTCTTCCAGCGTTGCTTTTATAGTTTCCATTTGCCTTCATCCTTACAGTAGATTTGCCTTCTACTCACTGCCAACCTCACTGGCAAAAGTGACCCTTCCAGGACCTCCAATTACTGCCAACACCACCCTGAGAGTCATTGAAGCTACTGAACCATCCCACCATGTCAAGTTTGCAATCCACTGAGTTAGGTTGAAGGAGACAGCTTTCTTCCACTGTACATTTTTTTTAAAATGGTACCATTCAAATATTTTGCTTTAAAAAACCCCACTGATGGTGTTAACTATCTTTGTCTTCAATTACTCTTTCTTTCTTTAGCTGCTCCTCTTTCCCATATCATAGCTCTCACTTCCATATTGTGTTACATGATCACATGCATAAGTGCCAATTATTAAGTTGTCCATTTTCTATCTTCCTTGTGTTTTCTGTGATCTATACTAACTCTTAGATCACTTTAATCTTGCAACACTAATAGTGCCGTGCATTGGGATACACAGAAGGAATTCAAATAGGTTAATAAAGTGTGTTTTTTTTTATTATTTAAAGCAGATGTAGATGACTTAACCCCAGTGATCAGTCCCATTTTTTTAAATCTCCAGGGTCTTCCCAAATCACACTGTTTAATTTGAGCAATATGAAGACTTAGTTGCATATTTTTTTCTAAACAGACAAGCAAAGAAAAGAGATTTATTAAGCCTCTACAGCTATCATATAACATTTATTTCAAAACTCCTTCTCAAATCTCAGAAATATGAAAAAGGGAAAATATTTCATTCCTAGCTCCTTCCAGGGACATCACCTAAACTTAACTTAGGACGGAGGTCAACACAACCTCAAACATTTGGCTCTCCTTTCTTTCCACCCAGCACACTAGTAGTGGCCTAATTCTACTAGTGGTGGGACCAACCCTGCAACTATTCAGATATGACGGAATAAATGTCTCCTGGCCAGATCTAAATTGCTAAACAGATATATTTACCTGTTTCTTCTTCCTTTTGGTTTGTCTTCTGCTTCTGGTGTTTCTTCCTTCCTAATTCCATTTTGTTTTATTTTTCTTAGCCCTAGCAAAATAAATTGGCTCAGCAATTAAGTACCTTTTGTAAAAATAATACTCAACATGGTAGAAAAGATGGCATATACTATTATTTCATTATGTGGGGTTTTCAGCAAAAAGTTTGCTCCTAAGTACTATGTCAGAAACTATTCTTTTGTGTTAATCACTAAATTCCAATTTGTTAAGAATTAGATGCACTTCAATGCTTCTGAATAAACCTCCTTTAGATTTGTGCTGTGTACTTTTGCTGATACCTACAGAGAAATCAATCTTTATATCTTGTTCAGTATAGTTGTTACAGGAAAGTGCATCTAATCAGTCACTGTGATTTATGTATCTGGTACATGATAAACTGGAATAGACAGGTCACAAGAAGAAATCCAGACTTAAAAATACTGTCATTCACACAACCCTACGCCTTTTAGAATAACTTATTCCACACTAAGTGTTGTGGTTCGTCAAAAAACCATGATGAATGCCCTGGAAGGATTGGTCTTATACTATAAGCTTTTTTAAAAGATGAAACCAATTAAACAATAAATAAAACAGTACAACAGTCCCTTGGTACACATCAATAATTGGTTCCAGGAGGTACATTGGGTGCTAAAATGGACGTGTCCCAAATAAACCACATGATTTACCACGTGACCCTTTGTTTCAACTGGGAATAATTTTCTGTCTGCCCCTTTTCCTATGTCAGTGACCTGCCTAGCATGGCCGTCTTCCTGTCTGCTCTCTGTGGCCGTTTCCTCATTTTGCAGTGACCTTCCCAGCAGGGCTGACTTCCTGTCCATTCTCCGCTGCTCTCCTATTGTAAGCACGTTGAGTGCTAAGCAAACTCCAAGTACTGGGAAAACATTTTCTCATCAAAATACGTTGAACACCAAATTCAATGGGTTTTGAAACAACTGAGTACCGAGGTACCACTGTATGAGATATAGCTATTAAGGACAAGATATTGGTATTTTGAAAAAAGTACGGTTCTAAATTTGGATTAATATATTTTTCCTAAAGTAGGAAATAATTTACTATACATAAAAAAATTTCAACAATGTAAACTAAGTTATTTCTCCTGAAAAACTAAGAACCAAGCATCCCTTCACCATGATATTAATTTTCTCTGATTTGTGAAATGTATTGGAACACTTCTTCTTCATCATCATCTTTTTTTTACTTACTTAATAAGTCATTTCTGCCATTCTGGACAAAAGCAACAAAAACAACCATGCTGGGAATTGTTAGTAAAATTCCGAAGAAAATGAATACTTTCATCTGAAAAATAGTGAAAACATTCCAAGGAACGGATGTTAAAATTACAATTGAGGAAAAGACTCATGTAAATTCTTCCTTAATATATGAAGTGTTAGGGATGGAGAGAGTTAGGCACAGAAGAAACTCCAATAACTAATGATTTTTTTAAAAAATACTGTTTAAAATAAGATGCCTTTTAATTTCATAAAAAGACTTTTCAAAAATTGAATTATTACCTAATCAATTTTTTAATGCCTTGAAATTACTTAAATCACTTCAAATTAAAGTCCGCGCAAGATACTGATAGTAGAAGATCTCTACCAAAGTCAGTGAATCTTTCTAGACTAGAGCAAATTATAAGATGCTGTGATGGTAAATAAAAAATAAAATATTTTATTTTTTATTTACTATCACAGCATCTCATAGTTTATTGCTATACTGTATGTGAATCACATTTTTAACCACACTTTTCTGAGGTAAAACCAAAGGCTGGCTTGCAAGTGTCAATCATTATTTTCTGAATGTCACATCAAAGCATGACCTAAACGTGTAAATAAGATCGCCAGAGGTACGGTGACATTGGCAGCGTTTCCAAATTATTGACTTTGATGCTTTTCAGTGGAAATGACATTCAGCTACAAATTCTAAGCCATCAGGAGTAACGTTACCAACCCTAAGCATTGGCTTTTATTACTGTAGTCAACGGCTATATACATATAAAACTGGTATTGCTATTGAATTGTTAATTATAAACCCAGGCACACCAGGGCTTATAATTCGTGCACAAATTAGTGCCAGCAGCAGTTGGACACCTGAGTTGCTAGCCATTCCCATTATACTTTGCAAGCTGACATAATTACTTTCATTTTTTCTCCCCCAGAAAATTAAAAGAGAGCACTTTATGATCTCACCTTTTTTCTCTCCGCGGAGGTGCTCATCTGCAGCCCTGAAGCTGATCCAGTATTAGTTCTTCTGAAACAGCCAACTGAAGTGCTTTTCAAGACTCTGGGTTTTCATAGAAATTTGTTCTCTGCATGAATGCACATTCGAAAACCCTGCTGATGATCCAAATTTATTTTGCTCTATGCTAAATAAATAAATAACGCAAATGTGCTTCACTTTCTCAACACTTTACACCTCATTTCCTCTCCTCGTGTCATTCATGTGGTTCAAAAATTCTGAAATTATGTAAAATGTCAGGTATGGATCAATACTGATTCTCCAGCTATCCGATCCATCAATTACCTTTTTTCTTTTTTCTATTTTGCATCAGAGTCTCTTTAACATTAAAGGACTCATAGTAATTGTACTCATGAAGATTATCTTCATTCTATTTTTGATCACTTTTATTTTCTTGGGGTTAAAACATGCATTTGGGAAGACTATAGTAGACGTGGTGCATAATATTTATTCTGATTACTAGTATTTTGAACAAATGGGAAATTATCACAGAGATAGCTTTCTCTGTAGGAAAAATAGCATCTCTCCCTCTCCCTCTCCCTCTCTCTCTCTCTCTTTCTCTTGTATATAATATACATGCTAATATAATCATTTTAATATGTGGCTTGACATACCTGATAATCCAATACTAAATGTCTTATTTGCAATGGCCTTCAGAGACCACAGTCCACTCTATAAAGAGAAACACCTCAGAAACAATAAATATATATTGTTGAGTTGAGTTGTATACCTTAAAAATTCACAGGACACTTTAAGTGAGTTTATACAGATATGAATTACCCAGGTTATTCAGGGTGAAAAAAAGGAACTTCTTAGGACAAGTGTTTATATTTCACATATAGTCTGCTTCCTCCATCACTCCACACACATATGTTAAATTAGCCATACATTGAATGTTTGTTTAGGGGTTTAGTGCCCATGTTCACTCAATTGACAGAATTCGGCAATATATATTTATTGCTTAAAATGGCGTTCAAACCAAAAAAATCACTTAAGGGCAAATAAGAACAAGCCATAGCAAAAAAAAATTAGTGTGGATTCAGCAAAAGTAATTCCAGTCTTATCAAACCTCTCTCTCTTTTTTTTTGATCTTGACTTAGGGGTAAGCAGTGGGCTGACTGAGTTTGTAGATGATTAGGATGATGAAAACCAAGATTAATTGTGAAAACTAATCCCATTTCATAAACTAAGGCCTTTAAAGTCACACAGTTCATGATGCCAGTCAATAATTTCTCCTACCTAGAAAAGATCTTGATAACTTAAATATTGGAATTCAAAAACCAACAGAAAGAACTCAGGATCCTCTTACCTTTAACATGAGTGATGTTATAACTTTCTTCGGTTAACGTTTAACGGGCCTTAAATATTTGGGAATCTTCCTTCCAGTTTTTGAAGGGCTACAACGGTATTATTTTTCCTACCAGGCCTCTTATGTTTACACCAGGAATCTAATTTTGTAAACTATCTAATTTAGAAGTGCATCTCTCCCAATAGATTTGCATTAGAAGCAGAGAAGGGTAAGAAAGAAAAATCAACAGACATAATTACTAAACAATCCCGAGCCATGTCTTTTTTTAGCAATAAGATTTCACCAATGAAGGCTTATTTCTCTTTCTCTGCTAATGACCCAATTTAGTGTGAAACTGTGTTTTTGCTTTTAATAACCAAGTCAGTTTTCTCTGCTCCTTGTGCTTTAATTGACAAACATTGATTCAAAAAGCACAAACTCCTCCTGCCCTTCGTCAGTGGAGAGTTGCAGAAATTCACAGCAACAAGATCTAGATTTTTTTCCCTCCCCTTTCAAAATTGAAAAAAAAAAACTATTTATACTTCAGAAGGGCAGGCATCAATTTGATTTTTGTTCAGTCTTCCAACATGATAATACTATTCTTGTTTATACTTTAAAAGTGGAGAACTGAGTCTGGGGAATAAAGTACTTAACTTAGGGAGCCTCGGTGCTGCAGAGATTAGAGTGCAGTAATTGCAGGCTACTTCTGCTCACTGCTGGCTGCCTGCAATTTGGCAGATCGAATCTCACCAGACTCAAGGTTGACTCAGCCTTCCATCCTTCCGAGGTGGGTAAA
>JAOYMU010000192.1:544032-555225 GCA_025802295.1 Psammodynastes pulverulentus | reverse complement strand
GCGTCACGTGACGCGGACTCGGAAAAGGTGCCGGAACGCAGTACCGCTGAGTTCCGGCCGAAAAAAAGCCCTGGACACGATCAAAACAATTTTGGCAAATCCCAGAGCGTGATTTTCATAGATAAAAATGCAAAGAGTGTTCAATTGTGATTATCATATATTAGTTTAAAAAAAGGGTGTGCTTGATTTTCCTATAAAGATCTGGTGTTAAAATGACCATCTAGTAGTTGCCCTGGATAAAAAAAACGAATGCTGAATTTGATCAACTATAAGCGGGATCACATTTGATCATTTTAATTAGATTTACATTAGGAGATCTCAGGCCTGTTTAAACCTTGTGGTTCTAAGTTTTTAACTGTTGATATCAGCCAATATGATATAATTAATACCATAATTAATACCATAATTCTAAGGGAGAGTTAGAAGGGGTTTAGAAACAGCTGTCAGTTATATAGATTTATAGATACACGTTGTCCTTGACTTGTGACTAGTCATTCAATGGCTATTCAAAGTTATAGCAGACCCCCTAAAAACTACTTATGACCTGGTTTCAAAGATATGGCCATTGCATTGCCCCTGCAATTATGCGAAGAAAGTTTAGGTGCTTGACAATCTGCCTCTATTTATGACTGACTGCCGAGATGCTACAGTGACCACCATGGCTTTCTCTCCCCCATCACTGCAGCCGCTCCCAAAATGGTGCCTTCTTCTGGGACAGACCCACATGGTCGGCAGGGAAGCTGAAGGGCAGAGAGGCCTGCTCTCTTTCCTTAACACAATCTCTGGAGCTTTCAGGAGACCTTCAGAAGGTAAGTGACTGACTGTGATGGAAGGTGGAGAGGAAGGTATGGGTCCAATATTTGATAGCATAAAATAGAAATATTTTTTATACAAGTAATCCTCTACTCACAAACATTTGCTTAGTGATCTTTCAAAGTTACAGCGGCATTGAAAAAAATGGACTTATGACCGTTTTTCAACTTTATGACTGTTTTTCAGTTGTGACCATTGCAGTATCAGCATCCCCATGGTCATGTGATCAAAATTTGGACAATTGGCAACCGCTTCAGTTTTCCCATAGTTGCAGTGTCCTAGGGTCATGTGATCACCTTTTGCGACCTTCTGACAAGCAAAGTCAATGGGGAAGCCAGATTCACTTAAAAACCATGGCACCAACTTAATAACTGCAGTGATTCACTTAACAATTGTGAAAAGAAAGGTCCTAAAAATGGGGCAAAATTAACAACTGTCTCACTTAGTGAGAGAAATTTTGGGCTCAAGTGTGGTTGTAAATCAAGGATTCCCTGTATTTAAAATATAAAAAGACAGCAGGCCCGAGGTCTGTGGGGACTCAAGGGGAGCACAGTGTACCTCAGTGGTTGGGAGAGATCTTTGAAAACCTGGGGCAGGTAGGCCTGAGTCTAAACTAGGTCTGCCACACGTGATCCACTGAGTGATCTGCTGGATGCTTAATAATCACACTGGGGAGAGCAGGGATGGGGTTTGTTAAGCGAGATGATCACAGGACCGTCACAAGTTGCAACCGTAATGGCCAAGCTGCATTATGGTTCTAAGCTGAGGGCCACTTGTACAGATTTAAACTATCTGTATTGCAAGCTGTGAAATAATTAATTCTGAAATCCTTTAAACATAAATCACGTTCCACTTATCACAGATACTGAAAGAATGCAGTAGAAAAGGAAGTAACAAGTAGAAGGAACCCTTGTCTTGCACGTTACCAATTTTTTATAAAAAGGGTGAGGAGGAATCATCGGAAGGGTTTCTTATAGTGAATTTCTGAAGACTTTCTGAAATCTTGTGACAAACTGCAAATTATAATTTGCTCCAAGTCGCTTGCAAACCACCTTCTAATAGTGATTTCTGATTGTTGAGACGAATCAAATCTAAACTATAGTGTGTAAGGTGTATCATAGTAGAAGTACTGCATCCAAATGAATGATTAGAAAAGATTTAAAAAACCATTAGTTTTGTATTCCTCGATCTCTACGTTCTAGAGTTGAAAAACTGTCCCACACACAATTTCCTGCACACTTTATTTCACTCCTAGCCAAGGCCCATCATGCTTTCCTGAGCCCCACACTCCTCTACTTGATACCACAAATACAAACTGCAAATTGTATATTTTTTGAGATTATTGCAGTATATATAATAAAAATAGGGATATTTTTTTTTCTTATCAGAGAAAAGGAAAATTTGTGCTTCATTATCACTGTTCTTCTTTCACATACCGTACCAGTCAGAAGCACTAACTTGAGGCTCTAATGAAATATTGGTAAGATAATCAAGTATGATAAAATTAGATTTTTGGTTTTTGATTAAAAAAAAAATCAAATAGTATAACAGGAAAACTCATCATCGTATGATAACTCAAGTCAAGAATATTAGTTAACTGGATCTTTATTCAGTCATGCTTAGTCATAGTTTTGCTTTGATACTTTTATCAAAAAGAGTGGAATGGCTGTAGAGATTTTATAATGCATAAAAATCTCATCTTAAATCTTTTATGGAACTTCAGTTTTGATTACAATTGCCAACAATAACATAATCTAATTGCAGGTGAAAATTTTAAGTTCTTTTAAAGGTTCCAAATTCTGATATTCTCATGGAAATTGGGTCATGCCCTGTGAAAATAAAAGGCTGGCAAAGTACAATTATATTTTTATTTCTGTGATAGTTTTTCAAAAGCAAGGAAAGATTGCCGTCTGACATCCCAAACTATTTTTATTTAGATATATAGTTTGAACTAGTAAACCAAAAGATGGATCAGACTCGTATTAATCTTGATTCTTTGTTTTCCAGAGCATGACACTGAAATATTATTGTATTACACAAATATTATTTGACAATCAGTGCAGGAATTAATGGGAAACATCAAAGTTCTATGTACAGCCTTCACCTTTAGAAGCAATTTCAATTATACTTTTCTGCCCCCTATATATTGTAGCAGTTTACATTTAAAGAAATATACAATAGCTTTTGTGTTGCTGTCAAACTGGTTATATAGTAGATTTCAAAAGACTCTCATGTCTCCCAGATTTTGTCCCTGTTATGATATTGACTTTGAACCTGTGGATCATGTTTTATTGTGTTATAAATTTTATAATGGATCGTAAACAGTGTTTTCTGTAATATTTATCACTACATTTTATCTGTTAAACTGTTTTACCATAGGCCAAAATTTAAATATATCTACAATTTGCTCTTTGGGTCTTTTGGCTAATAATATTAAAGTTGAAAACTGAGAAAAATAATTTTAATAATTAAAAATAGTTTAACAGTGGACATTGCAATACCTGGACACAGCAGAAGAGAAGAGACAGAGTTGGAGAGAATCACAAAATACAAATATCTACAAGGAGGATGACTGTGGCAAAAGAAAGCAAAGAAAGTACTAGGTACCTTGGGTACAATCCCAAAACATCTGGAGCACAACTTGAACAACATCACCATTGACAAAATCACCATCGATCAGTTGCAAAAGGCAGCTTTACTTGGAACAGAATATATCCAATATCTTAAATATTATTAAACAACATCTGCCTATCCCAGGTCTTTGGCAAGGACTTGATAGGTGGTCAAAAATGCCAAATCTAGTCTAAACAACTGGCTAAGTCTGTGACCCACCATAACAGAATTGAAAATTGAAAAACAAATAGCAATAACGTTCTTTTTCTTCAGAACATAACAATAATATTTCAGAAATATTTAAGACTACATATGTTTGTATGTGTGTGTACGCATCACAGTTGTTTTTATTTATGGAGATTACTTGTAAAAGCCATGAAAATGAGATCAATAACAGTATTCTGAAACAACTGCAGCAAAGTGACAAGGAAGTTAGAAGAAAAGTACATTAATCAAGATTGCTATCGATAGATTTGTCATTTTCTATGGAAATTCAGATTAAGAAAGTGCCATAAATTTCAATTTCCCTTATAAAGAATGCCAGGCTGAGGTGCGGTAAATCTGTGAAATAGTATTTTTAACTGACCCATAAAATCAGAGTTAACATTAGGCTTAATTAATGAGTTGCCAGTTTTGTTCTCCACCAAAGAGCTGAGTTTTATAAAGGAATACTTTTACAGAAATATATCCATTTCTGAAGATATCTACTGTCGGAAAAAGAACACTGAAGTACGTTTTTCTCTGAGTCCAGTTTTTATTTTTATTTTTGTATCTGTGTGTATGTTTGTGTGTGTGTGTGCGCACACCACTGAGTCAACATTGATTTCTGGTGACTGCCCGGATTAGTCCTACAGTTTTCTAGGCAAGATTTTGAAGGTGGTTTGCCCTTGCTGGTTTTCTGGGGCGGAGAGAGAATGACTGGCCCAAAGTCCCCCAGTTGTCTTCGCTGTCTAAGGCCAAACTACAACTTAAGATCTCCTGGTTTCTAGCCTGATACTTTAACTGCTACACTAAATTGACTCTCAGTATTGTTGTACTTAACATTCTTACTATTTGTATTTTAATGTTATGTTTTATCTGTCTACTTGCAATAGTTTTCCAAAAACGTTTGGAAGGCACATCCAATTCCTCTGCATAAAGCAACATCTGCTTTAAAGAAGAGGCAGTGTCTTTGATAATCTCTAGAAGACAGCAGAGGAAAGGGAAAATAACTGAAAAACTTCTCTCATTCTATTGACAGATGTCTTGTATCAACAGAAGAGCATCTATTGGGTAATTCATTTGTCAGTATCAAATTTTATAGCATATTGCAACTGTGATACTAGTACTTTCCTCAACTATAAAGAGCTTATAAAGAGCTTACTGTTTATAAGCAGGATCCTGAATGACAGGAAGCGAGCTTCCTATAATCTTCTCTGCTGTCCTTACCACTCTCTGAATGGACTTTCTCTCTGAGGCACTGCATCCACCAACTTATTAAATACCCAGTTTGAACAATCCCATCCTTGTCTAAATGTGTATGTATCTCTCTCCCCATACATACACACATATAGGTAGGGCTCATACAAAATTCAAATCCAAAACATACATCAAATACATTATACATTTATTCAAGTGGCAGATGTATTCTTTTTCCTATTACTTACCCCTGTTCTCTGAACTTCCAAAAAGATTGCTCTTTGAAATGATTTCTCCCATATGGCCAGCTCACTTCCTTGTTCCACATTGAAGTAATGACTCTTGCCATGTCCAACCACAACACTGAAACAATATGGCCTCTGGTCCTCAAGCTCATAGTCTTGGTGAATACCCAAATATAAATTTGCTTGTAGCCAACAGTCATTATTGAGCCAGAGCTGAAAGATATATTTTTGAAGATATTTCATCTAAAGTAGAACGAGAATCATTTGATCCTGTAGAAATAAGTCATGGACGTTTGAGTGTCAGCCTTCTTGCATCAGTATCATGCTGATATTTCACATTGTTAAATTGACAAATTATAGTGGCTCTCTTGTTCCACAGCCTCTTTTCATTTTTTCCCCCAAAGCAGGAATTCCCAGTAATCAGTTCTAATCTATTCATCTGTTTACCAATCACATGCTAAGATTCATAGGAAAACACTATCCATGAACATCTGAATGGTCTAGATCTCTGCTAAAAGAGAAAATGTCCTGATCCTGGTGGCTTTCATTCATTTGATTGGCCCTACTTGTTGGAAAATAACAAGCATCAGCATCAGAAAGTCATATGTTGACTAGACTGAAGCACATCAGATTAATAAATAAATTCCTACTGCTGTAACATTTCACGGAGAGGAAGATGAAGAGGGAGGAAAAGAATGCAGTGGAGTCTTCAGACATCCTTCTAGGCAGTTCTCACTTCAACAGCAGAGACAGGTTGAGACCTTATGTACCTGTCTCCAAGTGATATATTTATAATCAATATATTTAGTCTTGACTCACTTTGTTTTCTGCACACAATACTGAAATTGTAGAATGGGAAAAAGTATGAATTTAAATCTTTACTGGAAAACGAAACAATATATTAATCCTGAATCAACAATATATTCTTGATCCAGGAGATCTACTTTATTTATTTAAAATGGAAAAGGGAACCTTTAGCCCAAGGGCCACATTAAATCTGCGCATGTCTGAGATATACTACTGAATCCTTCCTTGCCAGGGCCTTTTCTGCTTAGCTTGAAAGCAGCTGTCAAGACCATAATGAAAACTGAGTACCAGCCAATTAAAAAAAAGTCTGAGTATCTTGTAGAAAATGGAGAAGTCTAGAGTATGGTTTTATAGCCTTGATGAAGTTTCTCCTTTCATACTACTATTTTTTTTTAACCGCGTAGAAGGCAATCTTAAAATATTCCCGAATGAGTGCAAAATAGCGTACAATTACCACTACTACAACTATAAAGCAGTTGATTTTCATCTAAGCAAAGATACATTTGACAGAACTGCACTGTCCAATTGAAATTAATGGAATACAGATGTGATGGAAGGAATGCTAAGTAAGACGAGCAAATCTGTAGGCCATTTCTAAAATGGGATGAATAGTAGTAACATGCTGCTAATTCAGATGTGATAAATACTGCTTAATTAGAATGAACTTCTAATTTATGATGCTAAAATGACAAAAAGCAAGACAATTAATAACACGAAGATACTGTATATTTACACTCGTAATGTGTTTGCATTAACACTGTTGCTTGGAGCAAACAAAATCTTCATGCTGATTGATTTTAATAAAAAGTATCCTTTTTAAGAAACCACCCACATAAATCATGTAATCAAGAAAGCCAAGGTCTTAATTATGAGTTGTAATTACTATTACGGATTACTTTATTTAAACATGTTCATAATCAGGTAGCTCTTACAGCAGAATTGCTGGGAATATTTACTATTAATGAAAAACTATTAGGTAGTGAAATTGCTTCCACTATCTATCCATTTAACTAAAAAAAAACCTAAAATATTAGATGGCAATAAGAAAAAAAAAGATTTAGTTCATCTTAGTATTAGTATTATGTATTATGTATATACACAGATAGAACTGTTGTTCAATGCTGATATATAATGTGCACTTCTACATGAATAAATAAGTCATGTGTTATGAATATTTATGCTTTTCACTTCCTATATGGAAAAGAATTTCAATATGTTAATTGCAAATATCATAAATGAAATTATATAATGTTAAAAATTAGAACTGAGAGTTCAGTACAATCTATGACCACCATGTCATAATTTTTTTAGTGCATGCCTCTCTTTGGGCTAATAGTGTTCAATTCACATTTCCCCAGCTTAGATTCCGATAGTGTGTGACTTGGCACTGAAAAAAAGTTAAGTAAGGTGCTTGCCAAGCTGGAGGAGAAATTGTTCATTTTCTACACCTACATGTTACATTTTTAAAATTAGATGCAGTTTATGTACTTGTAGATGTGAAATGATTTTGAAAATGAACTCACACTTGGAACTTTTCACTTGTTATGACAGGACCTTATCCAACTGAAATACTAGGTTTAATTTCTAAAACCAAGAACAAATCAACTTCCAAATTACTTCAGGTCACATTTCCAGTATTTCCAGTTCTTCAGTTTTAAAATGCCATGATTTTGGAGACAGGACAGAAAAGAGACTCATTCCTTCTTCCAGGCCCCATTTCATGAAGCATATGCTTGCTAACTTAAGGCCAAGGCCTTAGGAATGATGAAAACGAGAGATTTATGAAAATTTTTTAAATAGAAATGAAATAAATACTACAAGTTAACCACTCTTGATAACCCTTAATGATAATGATTGTCAGAATGAAGCTTAACAATATATGATAATAAGCAGCAAACCCCAGTAGCAGAGACCTATGCATGTTCATTTAAACTTAAAACGACTTTTACTATTCACTGATTTTAAGACACTCATAAAGTAATGATGCAGTAAAGAACCTATTAGTCTGGAAATGTTGCTAATAATGAATGTTTCCAACATTCCTCACCACTGACTACGTTGGGGCCACTCAAATTAATAAACTCAGCAAAATTTAGGTGGCCATAGGCCATAATTTTCCCCTTAAGATACTCAGTTGTCTGGAATATATTTGGAACGATAAATTTACAGTGTTTGCAGATGTACTCTAGTCCCTGTATACATGTTTCTGAATAATATTAAATACTACATACTATATGATATTAAATATTAAGGATCAGAATGCATTCTAGTTTGTACGTGGGAGGGCTTCAAATTATTATTTGGGAAGAGAGTCAAGGGGCAGGGGAAAGAACCATTAGCCATTGAATATTCATGTGAAGCAGGGTGGGATCCAAATTTTTCTACTACTGGCTCTGTGGGCGTGGCTTGGTGGGCGTGGCCTAGCGTGGCTTGGTGGCCGTGGCAGGGGAAGGATACTGTAAAATCTCCATTCCCTCCCGACTCCAGTGGGGGAGGTTACCACCGGTTCTCCGAACTACTCAAAATTTCTGCTACCGGTTCTCCAGAACTTGTCAGAACCTGCTGAATACCACCTCTGGGTGGGATCCTCTCGGGTCAGCCCGGTCTGGGCAAGGTTAGAAACTAGTAATAGCTGGATGCAAGACTAACAGGGGCATCAGCTAGACTAAGAAGTAAAAAAAATATCTCAGAAAAAAGCCATCCAAACAACTTTTGTATTGTTGCCTAGAAAGCTGTTGGAATGTGTCCATGAAGACACCAGAAGTCAACCAACACTTGAAGAACCCTTCATCTCTAGCAGTCAATAGCAGGTGAATTATGAGGAGGACAGATTCTCAGAGATTTAGTGCACTGCAAATTCATGACTGGTAGAGAAAGGGGAGACCATACTATATATTGTTGAACTGCCAATGAGAAATTCCACAGCTAGAAAGCCTCTAAAACTACCTGCAATGGGATGCGGGGAGGGGCAGTTGGAGTTATTCAGGGCCCCCCAGGAATTCAATCAAAAGTTGGTCTGTGGAGGACACATCAACTTCTCACTCAGAACAGAAAACCGTTTGAAAGAGTAAATGGAATCTTTGAATTTGTAATGGGCAAACCTTAGTCTTTCTTGAAAACCACATTTACCCCAACTTAATTGATTTGCTCTAAGTTTCCTTCATTATCATTTATACTGAAATGTTAACAGAACAGAGGCTGGAGTTGCACACTGACGCTTTTGTATTTAAGTTAATATATTCATGAAGACTGACAATTCAGTATTCATTTATTAAAATGTCAAAAACACAAAGTACTGAATCCTGAGCAATTTATTTCCATTTTTCTTCACTCACCAAAATAACATCCAGTGTTAGAATTTGCTTTTTCTGTGCTGTTATTAAAATTAACTTTGCCAAAATATGTAGGCAGTCAGGAAGCGTGAAACAATATGGAAAATTATGTGTGTTTTTAAAGAGGTCAACTGATCTACTAATAGCCTCTGAAGCATTCACGGGGAAGAAGCTTAGAAGAGGAATTGCTAATACTCCAAGTATAAAGTTTAATCTTTTATTTTTCCCTTTATAAATCTAAAATTTAAAAGGTCAGCAAACAGGTTACGGGGTTTTTTTGTATTTTTTTAAGTCTCCAGGAGGTTTTCATCAGGCTAAGTGGCTAAAGAAACCCAGAAAAAAGAACAGAATGGAGGAGCAGATGTATTGTTGATATTAACTATTTTACTGTTTTACAGTCTTAGATAATTTATTTGAAGTATGTCATGCAAACTAGGTGATATTAGTTGTGATATGATTAAGTTACATCCATCCAAAGAAGAACAAAATAATTGTTGATTTTCCTCCTTTTTTCCTGGAATTTTCATAATCATGCGCGACGAAAAGCTTTTGGAAACTAAGTTTGCAATCATTGCATAAATGTCTTGCCTCAATATGGATTTTGTATTATTTTAATGCTGTACAAAACACTTTATTTGAAATGTTCCAATTCAAAATGCTGGGTTCCAATTTTAAAAGCTGTTTCTGGCTTTATCGTAAGAATCCTGATATTCTTATGAACATTCCAGAAATGTTTGAACTTTTTTTTAAAGCATTTTCAGCTTAAAATACTATTTTCATTAGTTTTAACTTTCAGCGAGATCAGAAATAGAAGTTTTGAAATCAATTTGGAGAATTATGCATTTAAAGCATTTCAGACTTGAAACATTTTACACATTCCTAATTTTCCCCCATTCCTGATCAGCATGGCATTTTCACATATTACTTTATGAAGTTAATTTAAGTCCTGTGGCAAAAAAATTCCTACTATAGGTTTGTTTTTAATGGTAACAAATTCCATACATGTATGATTTAAACAAGATACGTATCTAAATTAAAATAAAAGGCAGATTTGACCATGGAACGTAAAATCCAAAGCAATCCATAGATCATATGATGGTTAAATCATCAATATTATCACATGGGTTACAAATGAGGCAATTCAGAAAATGTTCTGTCTTTTCTACCGGAAAATCTATCCTGTTTTTTCTGATTGGCAACTATTCTGTCACTTTTTCATTCTACATCAGACCCTTTTTCCTGGAAATACCATCAACAGTGAGAAATTTTGCATGAAACATTTTTCTAGGACAAAGCTGAGGACAAAACTCCCAGATCAAAGCGATAAAAAAGGGCAATGTCACTTTCGCATTGTACAAAACCACAATAATTTGCTGCTAATATTGGCTAAATTTATTCTGACTAGATTTTATTCAGTAAATAATTAACATAATCTTCTATATCGAATATTTTGTTATTCATAACTTACCTACCTTGTGAATTTTAAATAGAACCTCACAGAGGTTATAGGTTTTTTCAGCTCGTATCCAGTCTAATGTGCTTACCTGTACAGCCAAAAGAAAACGTTATTACAGTTTCATACTTTTTTTGCTTAACAATTTTTTTTCATTTCTTTGAAAAATTGTTAATCTTTTCATTTGCATACACTAGTTAGCAGAAGGCTGTGCACAAAAGCCTTTCAACAAGAGATGCACATGAAGTTAGAAACTAGTATTTGTAATGTTTTAATAGTTTTTATTCTTTTAAAATGACAAATAGTAGAGATTTTGGCTATTAGCTAGATATTCAAATTCTTCGTGTTTCGTTTTTTTATGACCATTTTCTCATCAATGATATACTGAGCATTATCTGTACAATCTCAACAATCCTTTTGTACACTCACTGATACTGTATTATATCTGTTAAATTTTTCTTTTTCTCCTTTCACTTGTTTGTTCATTTTTTCATTCCTTTTTTAAAAAATTAATAAATCTATAAAATAAAAA
>JAOYMU010000192.1:498777-512322 GCA_025802295.1 Psammodynastes pulverulentus | reverse complement strand
TACATACATACATACATACACACACACACAGACACACATATATTCATATCTATAGGCATGCCTGCATTAGGAATTAACAGAAATTACAATTTCTAAATACATTGCAATACTGTATGAGTTGTTAGTAATTCCAGTTAACTTGAACAAAATAGTAGGTTTAGATCTCAAATAAAATAAAGCTATGAATATTACTCAAAATCAAGTAGTATGGACTCCATTCATTAGCATAACCTAATTCAAAAATTTTCCAAGAAAATGTGGCCCGGTGATGTGTGTTTTAAAAATTGAGTCACAAATCTAGCTGTCTCCTAAAATAACAGAGAAATAAGTACTTTCAATTTTCTGAACATTATGATAAAGCATACAAAGCAGACTCAAGAAGTGTTCATATTTGCAGAGCAGAAATGGTAAACATTTGGCAAGTTCCAAGAAGATGATATACTAGTTTAAGCTACTGTTTTGACATTTCATTTCTACGCTGAGGCAAATATATGGGTCTTAAAACAACAATTTCCACAAAAGTCTCATAGACTTGCAAGACATTTGAGAAATGCAATAGATTCAAGAAAAATAGCTGATACTGAAATTTAAAGCAATTAGGATAACAAATTCTGCTTTTGTAAAAGTGATCCCATTTGTCTTAGATTTGATTCTGTTCTGCTCTGCTACAAATTCAGGGGATGGACTTACTTAAAGCAAGAGTAAATAATAAGAAACAAATGTTACAAAGATAATTCCAGGTGTAATTTCTAACACAAATATGAAGAAAATAAGAAACTCACTCATTCTTCTATCTAACTGGGGTCAAAAAAGGCTGCTAATGGCTCAGCCTAACCTTTCCCATTTTTTCTTGAAGATGTCAGGAGTTGAATTTGGGGTTATTTATCTAAGAACATATGCTTTGTGTATACTAAAATATGGCTGAATGTATATGAACCAAACAGAAAAAGGTTAAATCACGCCTTCGGTATTTCCATGTGCAAATTTCCTAAACAGAAAAATATAGACATTTTTTGTGCTATGAGAATGCAGACATCCTTAAACTATGAGAATGAAAGAAATATGCAAAATTTCTTTCAGATGCTACTTACAGGTGTAAAGACTACAAGTTCTCCTTCTTGCATTCAACCACAGTAGTCAGCATTCTCTCAGGGATGTAGCATAGGGTTGATACTGGGAAAAGAGCTAGAGTCAACAGGGACTTTAGCTTGTCCCCAGTCTAGTGCCTGGTTTGATGGTGCTGGTAGTAGCTATGAAACCTAAAGTCCCACTCCTCAGAAGAGAGAATCTTATAACTTTAGGAACCAAAACATTTCCCCCCCTAAGGAACTGGACAGAAATAGCCTAACATGCTATCTTTTCTCCTCTGGTTCCTTGCAAGTAATTACTGTGTAAATCTTATCATAACAGTGTTGGGTGTATTAAAAGGAAGAGTACAGAGCCTTGTAATCAAAGACTAATGATAAGTAGAAGACAAAATTAGGCTAAATAGGCAGTGTTTTTCTCCCTTCCTGCTTCTCTTTGCTTACTGATTTTTTAATGTCTAGTGCAGTAGTTCTCAATCTGTGATCCGCAGACGCCGGGGTGGGTGTGTGCTATGATGTTGTCACAGGGCGTCCATGAAGGCTTAAAGAAATGTTATGATTTAAATCTCGAGTTAAGTCTTGGGGGTCCGTGACGGGGTCCGTGGCCATAAAAAGTATTTAGAGGGAGGTCTGTGGTGAAGAAAGGGTTGAGAACCATTGGGTTAGGGCATGCAAAATCTCTGTGGTCTGCTTTTACATGCAAAGGGAAACAACATATTTTGATAAATGAAGGTGAAGGATCGGTAAACAATTAAGAATAAAGTAAATAATAAAAGAAAGCTGTTTCAAAAGCATTATATTTTCAAAGCAAGTCAACAAACTAAATATCTAATCCTTCGCTTGTTTTCTTGTCATTATTTCTTACTGATTCTGAGGATGCTCAAATTCCATTTCTGTTTAGTGAAATTTTGCTTTGTACGCTGGCTTATTTCAGACATTACAACATACTTTTCCTACCTGTTTAATCTACAAAACTGCACATACTGTTAGGATATTGTTAGGATAATTACGGGCCTCTCCCCTCCCCTTTCCCTCTCCCTCTCCTCCTCCCCCTCTCTCTTTAAACTTACTGAAAAAGAAATGTGAAATCACATATATTTAGGAATAACACAATGGACATCCTACCTGGTCCGAGGCAGAACAGCATTTATTTGCCATCTTCATCTGTAAAAAAGAATAGAAAAAGGTAATAATACAAAATAATGGCAATTATATTGTCATTTTATGAGTTTTATTCATAATTGCATAGCTCTTATGGTAACCGTCTCAAGAAAATATGAGATTCAACTGAGGAGGCACCAAAGGGATGCAGCACATTCATCACAACCTGTTGTTACTTCCTAAATTGAAATGTGCCACAGCCATGGCAAGTAGTAGATTCCTAGTCCACTTTTCCCACATAAGTTCAGGGAGCCACATTTAACATAAGTTCCTGCATTCCTCCTGCCCCTCAAAAATAACACTGTGAGATGGTCTGGGCTGAGATTGATTGGCCCCAAATCCCCACTAAGCTTCCACAATGGAGGATGAATTTGAGTCTCTGAGATCCTAGTCCACTACTTAAATAATGTAATGCAGGATTATTTAAGTAAGCAATGGCTCTCTGGCTTTGAGTAAAATCAGGATGTTGCACCTGGATGGCAGAACGCAGTTCCTAAGCAACTCCAAAGCTCTATCTCATATGCACCATTTTAACTGAAACAACTGAGAGCAATCAAATAACTAGGGAGTAGATTGACCCCTTCAATGTTTCACTGCTGTTGTGGATAGTCTCTTCCATTGGACTGAGAGGAGCTCCTGCCAATCATACTTGAAATGGAATTTCCTTGAATCAAAATAGGATGCAATTTTCGAAACAAAAATACAATAAACAGAATAAGCAAGCAGGCAGTATCAACCCCACCAGTAACCACAGTGATTTTGTAATGATCGGCAGGCTGTAGTAAATAAGAAGATAAGTATCTCTACTTAGAAAAGATTTTAAAAGTAGGTTGACCTGTGCAAGGTGCCATAGAAATCATTTCATTCAATATCTTTAGAAACTTGGCATGCTCATATCTATGTGGCTGTTTAAAAGTGTCCAACAAAGCCCATGAGTTTCATATATAGTCTTGGTTCTATGGTCTGTGGGCACTATGTTTATCTTTTACTACATCCCTTCATACAAGTGATAAGCGGAAAAATACTTCATAATTTAGTACAGGCAGTAACCATATTTCTAAGCATGTATTTGTATTGATCTTTCTATAGATCAGTTATGATGCAACTCTATGATTTATTATGGCTCTTAATAGCACACAAAATTACCCTTAATAACTTGACTGCCCTTAAAAGGATAAATTAATCTATCTACTGTAAATCTGAATGGCTTCAACTGTGTTTATGCTTGAGTGTAAATCTATTCATTAAATATTTAAACAAATCTGATATTTTTAAATGCAAGAAACTTGCATTTAATTAATGCAATCCTTCTGATGTGCAACATTTGAGCCAAGAACCATACTGTAAGATCTGGAAAAGTATGGAATCCAAAAAGAAACTCTTGTTTTGATTTGCACAATAGTCCAGAAAATCCAATTTAGATCAACTAATCTAAAATGCATATCAATGATATTCTCCAACAGAAGACATTTCACTGTCTTTGTTCCTCCAGAGCTACTGTAGACTGTCTGTATTAATAAATCAGGCCCTGAAATAAAAGCAGGATATAATTCTAATAAAACAAAAAGAGTTGTTAAGTACTACCATTGATAAATGTATCTTATATAGTAACAATTTGTTTTGGCTAACGAATTTCAGATTTATTTAATTATTTGTTTGTGAAACCAATTCTCCAGAGGGTTTTCTTAGTGGCATGCAAGCCGAAGCAGTACAATAAAATAATGACAATATCTAGATAAAATGGACTACAACACAGAACTCTACGATAAAAATGTGGGGTTTTTTTCAGAGCAATCCTTGCTGAAAATACCATCATATAAAAATAAAACCTACACTCCATATGAAATTACTGACTTTACAATTCTCTGGGTTGTTAACCATAAAATATCAAAAGAAACAATATAAGATATTTTCAAAGGATATATATATATATACACACACACACACACACACACACACGCGCGCGCGCGCACACACACACGAGCAAGCAGAACTTGATTCTGAGGAGGAGGAGGAGGAGTAATAGGTTTAGGAGCTGCCCAGAATGACAACATAGGTTTTTTTTAATTCAAGATAAATAAGGAACAAGCAAAAAATAGAGAACAAGACAGCAAAAGAAGTATAATGGTATAATCTTACATGGATATATTTGGAAGTATGTCCCATATATCAAGCACGCCACCATTGTAAAAGATGTTGCCTTTGTCTTACAATTGTGTATTATGACAATGATTAACATGTTAATTTAAAAACTTAGATGAAGAACTGCTTTTTTCACAGCAAATAAAAAAGGGGAGCATATATTCTTCTGTCATTGTCAAATGCACATTACCATCCTAACTGATTTATGTTCTATAAACTTCACTGAAAGCTGCACTGGAGGTAGGAATGAAGGAGGGTCTCTAATGAGGAAAATGTTCCTCTTAACAAGTCACGTTTGGCTTGGGAGGAAAATTATTTGTTTAAATATAATAAATATTTATACTTTATTAAATATATTTATTATATAACATAAATATTATATTGACTTTCTGTGGGTACTGTTGATACTTCGGACAATGTCTGTTTCGTTTTGTTTGGGAATGGGATTTTCTATACTGTAAGTAAACTATGGGTTAGACATTGAATTTTCGCCACCTTGACATCAAAATGTAGAAGAGGAACCAATTTTAGGTTTTTTACTTTTTTAAAATATTATTGTTCCCAACGCTTACATTTAGTTAGCTGACCTCTGCCTAAAAACCTCCTTCATTTCCCAAAAATGAAATGTAGTGAAGTTACCGGTAAGCAGTACTGACAGTGAAGAAGCTTGGAGCAGTAGCTCCTTTATAAATAATGAACTACACCAGAATGCTGCATTCATATTAATCTGCTGGGCAATTTCTCTCAAAGAAAAAGTTTTTAGCTCAAATTGGGCAGGAATTCAGGTTGATGTGGCTCATTAAAAAGGATTCCCCACTGACTGATTTTTACTATCTATAGCGTTTCTCCTCCATCACTGTTCTATCTTTCTTATTCAGCTACTTCAATGTTTTTAACACGCAGATAGTCAGAGCAATCCAGTTACAACAGAGCAATATTTGAGAGGTTCCCAGTTCAAAATGGCACCATCAGAATAAAAATGACACCAAATGCATTTGGAAATGAAACCTTTTCGAAAACCACAAGCCTTATGCATCAAACGTATTTTTAGAAATGTATTAATTGTTTTCTAATACTTCTCAGTGAACAAGGTTATAGGCAGTGGTGGTATTCTGCCGGTTTGCACCTAATCGTGCGAGCTGGCAGCGCTGGTGAGTGGTAGCTCTGACGATCGGCGTTTGGGCATTTTTTTGGGCCCTCCCACCTGCCCACACTCTTTCTTTACCTTTATCCGCTCAGCTAAATGACACAGCTAAGCGGATTGCCCTGCTAGAACAGCTGAGAGGCACTTTGGCTGAAGCTTGTCTGAGCTGCGCACGTGCACGCGCTGTCACCGAACAGGTGGCAGCGCTGCTAGGAAACCACCACTGGTTATTGGTAAATAACTGATGACCCGATTCATGAAAATCCTTTCTTTAAAATAATAATAATAATGGCACTGAAAACACATACGGCATTTGGCAACAAATTGCATTGGAACCAATGGGATCTGCTCTTGTTTAAGCACAGGCAAGATCAAAGTAGAATCACGTCATAATGAAAAATAAATGCAATTTGATTTGATTGTGTCCCTCAAGAACCAGTCATACTCTCCAATGGAAAATTATGTTGCTACAAAAAAGAACTTCGATCAAAGCCCTCTTTAACATAGCATCAGAAATGTCTTTTAAGAAGCTCCTAAAAGCAGGCACGATTTTGGTTCCAATAACATAATTCTGTTTTCGGAGGTCACCCAGCTCAGGGTGTAGACAGATCAACCCTTAACCCAGATTCGTGGAAATTTCTACCATCTGTGACGCAGAAAGGCATGGCTTTCAATTAGAAGCTGTTTCTTTCGAAACAGTCTGGCAAACTGCAGTCTTTTGTTCATATGTCTTACTTTTCAATGGAAAAAGTGTTTTCTTGAAAGAAGTGCAAAGTCCAAAAGAATCCAAAATGACTGATATGCTGTTCTTGAACTTAGAGGCTCTTAGAGAGGAAAAAGCTATGTGTACATGGAGCTGCCGCCTGTGCTGAAAAGAGCACACTGGTTTTGTGCACATGGTTTATTGTTCTCACCAGATTCTTTGAGAGGAGCTGCTGCTCTTTCAGTTCATTGCTAAACATCTCTGTGGAGCCTCAATTTTCTTAGCCTTTTTCTCCATCTATGCCATCTCGCTCAACGTTTTTCCCCATTCAGCCATACCTACACATGCATAATTAGGACATAGGTATGCCCTTGTTCCTATTGCAGTCTAAAGAATTAAGCAAATTTTACTTGGAATAAGAAAGGAGAACATTTTGCCAGCAGTGCTGACAGTTTGGCAGGCAGCCAGGGATACACCATATGCTCCTTCCCACTCTGAAAATTCAGTATTACAAAATTGTCACACAGTATTCCCCCAGGAACCCCATTGTGCTAGCCATTCTACAAGATGCAGCTATTCAGTCCCACAGCTAGACCAGCTGCTCCTTCTTTAGAGTGGATTTGGGATTATTTATTAATCCCATCTTAGTCAATGGCTAAAGAGCCTTGCTCTCAATGTATTCAACTAAAGCAGTGTATGACAGGCTCTAAACAAAACTCAAGCAATCTGCAGTCTGCAGGAGGGCTGGCTTTGCTAATGTAAATACTTACATTCCAAGTACAAATGTTACAAACAGAAAATACGGGATGTAGCACGGTAGCTAAATTATTTGAATAAAAAACAGCCTCTCCCAATCAGCAGGAAGGCAAAGTAAACTGGATAGATTAAGTCTCTTTTTTTGGGGGGGGAGGAAAAACCGCTTTGAAATCTACTACGTAATTGGGATACAACCAGATTCTGGAAGGTAGATATTTGTCTACTAGTTATAGGAATTTAGGAAAGGAATGTACAAATTAAAACTGGAATAAATTCAGTAAAAATACATTTTAAATAGAAAAAATAATTTCTGTAATGCTGAAGGGCTATACAGTGAGTTTTATTCATGGAAATCTTATTCTACTTCATTATCAACTTTTCTCAAGAAAAAGTGAAGAAAACTTAATACCAGCTTATATACGCATGGTACGAATCAGGCAGAGCGCGTGAAGGGGTGTGTGTTGGGTACATGAGAGATGTGGTGAGGATCAGTGAGGGTGCAAAGGGCAGTTGTGCAGGTTGATAAGAGAGCATGTGTGTGCAAGAGCCACGGTGGAGGTAAGAAACAATGCGATGCAGGTTGGGGAGGGTGTGCCAGATGATAGGGTGGGTTGGGAAGGGTGTGCAAGGGTGCAGCATGGGTCGAAGAAGGGTTGTGGGGGTACAGTGTGGGTCAGGAAGAGGTGCACAAATAGCTGGTCTGCCACAAATGCAGAGGGGCGGAGAGAAGGTGAACAGGTGGGGAAGCCAGGAGGGAATATAGCAAACGACAATCATGTGATCGCAAAGTCCTGCAACCATTTGCAAGTGCAAACTGTTGGCAAAGTGCACAGATAGTGATCATATGACTGTGGGGTGCTGGAATGGTTGGAACTCCGAGGACTGGTCATAACCACCATTCGTTCAGTGCCGTTGTTTCAAATGGTTTCTGAACGAACAGTTGTAGATCAAGGGCTACCTGTAGCAAGTAAGCAGTGCAATGTATCTTTCATATACACCTAACTATTTATTCCACTCCTAAACATACCTTATTCAATAAAGCGCTCACAATTTAATTAAACTGTTCATATACAAATGATCAGATAGCACAGTGTGATCTGGTTTTCAAGAAAAAAAGCTTGTCTTCCCTGTACAATGTTTCTCCCAATCATAATGGACAAGAAGAAGTGAATAATGACAAAATAGATCCAATTTCTTGATCTCATTCTACTTCATTTTACTCCAAGTTAGGAGAAAGTCTTCAGAGTGAAGTAAAGTTGGCGTGCTAAAATTAAGTTATGCATTGAAGTTAATCATCTATAGCCTGACAGACGGACTGTGTACTCTTGGTAAGGACTTAAGACACAGGAGGGGTCAGGTAACATTTTGACAGTGCTGATAAATTGATTGTCTGTATGTATTTATGAGCCACGAACCATATGTCCTGATTTAGAACAGGTTCCCAATGGATTGGATTCTATGATAGTTTTCTGATGAAAATTGCCTCTTAAGAAGTCAGGGAGGGGAACAATCTCAGTACGAAACCCGTGTAAGATGCATATTCAAAGGAGTGATGATTCAGAAGACCTTCAAAATTAAAGCAGATGGTTTATAAAAAAATGAAGGTCTGATATACAGTATATGTAGCGTGGCTCTGTATATGAAATAATGACCATGAATATAAATAAATAATGAAGTGTATGAAAGAGAGAAGGGTCCTCAGATGTTATTTTGAATAATATTTACATGGGAAATAAACACAACAGAACCTAGACTATATACATATATACGTATCTAAAAAACAACATACATTTTGTAGTGTCAAATCACTGATGTTAGTTGATAATGCTCGCAGCCAGTCAGCACTCTCCTGCGCTGAACAAAACTGAAGTATCCCAGTGCTAATTCCATCGAGTGCCAGTACTTCAAATGCATTAGATCTGCAGCAAGAAGAAATATATATATATACTTGTGTGTATATACCATCAAAGAAACTATATCAGCAATTCTTAGTCTTCATCTAATCCCTACAAACTAGTATTTATGCACTATAATTCCAGGGAAATGGGAATATAGAGCCAAAGAGTCAAGTTATGTAGGTTCTGTGTGTGGTTTCTACTAGAGTATTATGGGAGATTATTTTTAGTTATTTATACTTATTTTCAGATTTCAGAATGGTGTACAGTAGTTTTTAAAAAGTCCTACGTGGGTCAGGAGTATCAGATAGGTGACTGGGTGGATCATACAAGCTCATTTAACAGGTATCTTTGCAAATGTATTTTATGTTCAGCCGTTCCAGACCTCACTTCTCAAATTTGGCTTTTATTTGAAGCTATTGATCTATTGCATATAGATATTACTGATCTATTGCAGGATAATGTTTCTGGAACTAAAGGACACAGTGGCAGGCTACAGATCAACTTTCAAATTTTGAGAAGGAAGAGAACCCCCCATATCTATTTTAAATATATATTATTATTATTATTGAGTGTTTAATAATCACTCCATGTGCATTTAACAACCTTTTCATTGGTATATTATGTAAAGCTTCACAAATTGGAATATACAGGAGCACAAATAAGCACTTATAGAAGATGTGTCGGGAAGAACTGCATGGCTACAGTGAAAGCCACCTCACAGCAGTTAGGAAAACTGTAAAAGACAAGGTTGCTTTAATAAGTCACAGAAAGAGATGCTACATTTGGGCTCCCTTCTGTTCTGAAGAATCTCTTCAAATTGAAATCTTAAGCATCACAGCACCAAAAAAATTATTTGGTGGCAACTTTGAGGAGGCTGTAAAGGGTACAGTTAAGGTTTTAAGGGAATCTGAAAGTTTTGCAATCTTTCCCTTATTTCCCATCTATAATATGGATGCAGTGTAGAAATAAAATAAAAAACTCTTATAAGATAAACAAAAAAGAATGAAACAATTATTTACACAACGTTTACTGTCATATAAAAGTGAAACATCATGACTGAGTGGATTTCTATGCCATATAGCTAAGTGACAAGTAATTGCCATGTGATGATTTGTGCACTGCTGCATATAAAACCGAGATCAATAAGAGAAATATGCTACAAGGTGATTCGAAGGTGAAATAAGTAATTAAGGAGAATCATATTGAAGGAGGTGGTCCTTCTCATTCCGTATCATTTAGATAACAAACAGCACATTGAACTGCACTTCAGAAACAAGCCAGAATCCTGGGCTTACTAAACTTTACTGGAGTAATGTGAGATTGAAAAACAACACACAAAAAACAGCCTGCTTACTGAATATTGCATTTGGAATAGCTTGGAAATACTTTTCAAGCAGTGCATTACAGTCAACAGAAGCCAGATTTTTGGGCAATGCTTACTGCAAGCCAACACTCTGCACAAATACATCTGGGCATTTAGAAGCAAGGATAGGTCCAGAAATATTTCCATTTTTTTTTGGCTTTTCAAGAAAACTGAAATCCTATCCAGAAAAGCTTAACTTTTCTCTGTTTCAGTTTTGCTATCTAACAGCATTCTTATATTGGCCTCAGAAAAATGGCCCACATCCAGTCCACTTCTGGCTCATTTTACTGATATAGTTTTACTGTTTTTTTTCCTTCTTCCCTGGGACTGATAAGAATATATCAATGGATATTATCTATATAATGACGTCACCTGGAATACTCCCAAGTTCCCAAAATTTTAACATACAATATTGGTTAATATACAGTATATGGAAGGTAAGAGGCACTCAAAGAGCTCCTATAACTTGAAAGCAAAAAGCTCAACTAGCAATCTGTCATGAACTGCCCCTTAGACCATCTCAAAGCAGCATCCCTAATCTTCAGCCTGGAAAGCCTGAAACAAAGCCACACTCAATTACATCTTAAAGTGAAAAAATGTTGAGAAGCTAAGCAGAAGCAAAAGGAATGCTTTCCCTCCCACCAGTTTTCAGTCTAGCTCATTCCCTAAGGTGACCAACCATTCCAAAACCCAGCCTTGAACAGGTTTATCCCTGCCATAAAAATTCCCAGTTAAGGAGGATGATTGGATTTAATTCCTGATACAAGTAATAAAAATAAACAACAATAATAAAATAAAAGTGATAAAAGTAATTGAGGCCTTTGAACTATGGTTCTGGAGAAAACAGCTGCAAGTCCCTTGGACTGCAAGGCGATCAAACCAGTCAGTCCTAGAGGAGATCAACACTGACTGCTCTTTAGAAGGCCAGATCCTGAAGATGAAACTCAAATACTTTGGCCACCTAATGAGAAGGAAGGACTCACTGGAGAAGAGCCTTATGCTGGGAAAGATTGAGGGCAATACAAGAACGGGATGACACAGAATGAGGTGGCTGGAGTCACTGAGGCAGTAGGCATGAGCTTAAATGGACTCCAGAAGATGGTGGAGGACAGGAAGGCATGGAGGAACGTTGTCCATGGGATTGCGATGGGTTGGACACGACTTTGCAACTAACAACAAATAATATAGTGGCTATGTATATTGTCTTAACAGCAACATACACACTAGCCACTTGCTGCTTTTATATGGAATTTATATGGCATAACTTAAGGAGCCAAACAGGATCATCCACCATTTTTCTAACTTTAAGGAAATGCTGCTTTCTAGATTTGGATGTTTGATGCCTAATGTTCCAATTTTCAGTGATTTTATTTCATTTTTATCTTGATATAATTTTGCTGTCTTCTTTTTTTCTTCTCCTTCCCTGGGATTGCCATCTGCCATATATCATGCTTTTGACTTCTCATTTCTCCCAATAAAATGTCCCAGAAGTAGATTTGTGATTCAATATATATCCCTCTTTTCTCTCATTATGCCTATAAAAGTTATGATAAATTATCTTGAGTTTTCAGGTCAAGTCTAACCATATTTCACCCTGCTCATAACATGTGAATCAAGAGCTCTTTTCATCCCCATGCATGCATCCTCCCAGGCAAATATGAATGCCAAGTCTCTCAGCTCATCACTTCCTGTGGCTGCAATGTATTTTTCACACTTATTTGATGAATTCCTTTGTCTGCTTTGGTATCCAAAGCATCCATTTATGCTCATACACTTCAGTAATCAGATAAGCATTTCTCTTCTGCTTGTGTCATAATGAAAGGCAATAATTCTTAGAACAAGACAACATAGTCAATCTGTAATAAGCTGCTTTAATTAATATTTCATGCCTTCTAAATGCCTCATACTGTATGCCCCTACTCCGCCCCAATAAATTATATCTGGACCTATTTCAACCCATTTGAAAATAATATAAAGAGCAAGAATGAAACTGATATGAATGAAATGAATATGAAACTGACATGAATTAAATGTATGAAACGCTTTCCTTCCATAATAACTTTAAATGTATCTGGTAAAAATGTCAATTCAGCACATTGCCACTACATTAAAAAAGGCAACTTAGCTCTTACCTGCAATGGATAGAATATTAGACCACAGAAAAATAAAGGTGACCAAATAGCTTGATTAAATCTCACTGAATTGTGAAACTGCTTTTAAGGAGTTACAAAGAGAAGTATGTTTCTAACAGGAGAAAGAACAATCAGTTGGTGGGCGTACTAATGACTGTTATTAAGCTAAAACATTAAAGCTTAAAATCTTAAAATCAAAACATCAAATTTCAGAAACAAAAACAGACAATATTCACCAAAGGTGGTGAAGATGTCAGCTTAAGATATATTTATTTAGAAATTCTTTGACTGTTTACTGCAATAAAAACAATGGTTTAATTTTTAAATATTAGTTTCCTTAGCATGTAAGAATAAGGAGGGAAATGAGTAACTCCCCTAATGCCACTTATTTAATGTGCTGCTCATACACTGCATTTATCTTAGCTTTCTAGCCAGCTTGATAGGTCATGTATTCAGCATGAAGATCCAACATCTGTCTCTTGGTCTTTCCTCAGCCATAAAATTACTAACCAAATCTAGATTCATTTCAAAATTCCCAGATTGCCCAGCCATTTTACTGCAGATTAATTCTGAACCCCATTTCCCAAAGGACCCTGGTATTAAAGTGCTTCATTGAAAAGTAAGTCTTCTGTTTTTCATAACTAAAATATAAATGGTCAATTACCTGCCAAAAGCTTCTTTCCCCATGCTATTTGCCTGCATGAATGCCATTTACATTAATTAATATAATTATAAATAATGCCACATATATTTATGCACTATCCAAATACATTTATGCATCTGCTTCCCACTATGTGCTAGACTCTATTGGTAAAATATGAATTTCCCTTCTCTCTATGGTTTATTCCCCCAGTCCAAAATCTACCCTAAATGGTTTTTCAGACTTCTTTCTCATTGTAAGTACAATCTTTTTTCTCCACTTGATTATGGATCTTTATGGAAAAAGAAATGACAGAATTTCCAAAAAAGCTTTTATAGGTATCAGGATATGTAACTCTCTTGTTTATTCAGGCCGGTCTGGCCTGAGCTTGTCCGGTCCAGTCCCCCGGGTTTTAAAATTTTATATCGGGGTTTTAATACTAGGGTCTTTTAACTTTAATTTTGATTTTATAGTGTTTTGACTTGATATTGGTATGTGTTTTATTTGTGCTTGTTACCCGC
>JAOYMU010000192.1:461170-474445 GCA_025802295.1 Psammodynastes pulverulentus | reverse complement strand
TATTCTATATTTTTCAAAAGGTTTGTTCTCTTATCTGTTTAGCACAATAGGAATGACACGGCATTTTCAGTGATGTAAGGAATTTAAATGTTTAATTTTACAAAGATTCTTTCTGTTCAATATCAAGTATAAACAGAGGGACATAGAATGCACATGGGATGAAGAAAATTAGGAACACTTATTTCACGTAATATTGAATAAATTGGATGGTGCATTAAAACAATTCAGCTTTTTGGGGAAAAAAATAACTCTAAATATTATGGGAATTATAAGATAGTCAATTTGTTTATAAATGATTAAAGTAAAGGTTAAAAAAATGCTGGTTGAGGTTTTGTCCATGTTTAATGAAAAAAGATATTTATTTTCTAATCTTTCCAGACTGACAAATGTGATTTTCTGAACTTCATTAATATCCATTTTAAAGGTGGAATGAATTGATATTTTCTCTCTAGGCCACCAACATCACCTAATCACTTTGCCCCTCTCTTTGCTAATGTTATGGTAATGAAGCCTTCAAATCTGTATCTGAAGCTTTTTAAGTTTCTGGGGGAAATAGTGTAATTGAAAGGAGTACAGCTCTCAAGCTCTTTTGTGAATAACCAAGGAAAATATAAAAATTCACATTAGTATGCTGTAGCAACAAGTTATAATTTTATGGTAAATCATGCCACTAATTATAATTTAATCAGATAGCACAGAATAACTCATTAATTTTAAAATATCATTTACAACTTTTTGCTCAGTATTAGCAATTTATGTCATGATAATAAAGCACAATTTCAAATTAGTCAGTCTTGGTAAAAGCTGATCCATACACGATATTTCAGATATCCATATGATCATTAGCATTTCATTGTTGGTATTTACTTCAAATAACTTTAGGCTGACCTCAGCCCTTTCAGGAAGGCCAGATTCAGGTAACAAGACTCTGCAAGGGCTACAGAAACTCCATTTTATTGTTATGAAATATAATAACAGAATCTTGAAAGTTTCCCTTCTTATCCCAAAGAGGATCAAGGCAGGGCAATCTTGAGTTCCTTTCTCACCCTGTCTTTTCTGTCAGCAAGCTGATTTTACATAGTTTTTTGAATTTCTTCTTCAAGGTAATTCCCATAATCCTCTACAGATGATTTGAATGATGTATCTAATCAGTACTATGTTTTTGTATGATATGCATACAAAATCATTTCATAGAGCAGGGATATTAAACTCGCGGCCCACGGGTCAGATGCTTCATGTGCTGACCACACCCATGCCCAGTTTAGCGAAGGGGGAAAAAGTTGCGATATGTCACATGATGCCACCACGACGACATGAGTTTTACACCCGTCATAGAGCATCCAGAGTCATAAATGAAACAAACAAAATGTTAAATGTTATTATATTTATGTAGTTACTTACCAAGCCCATCTAAATTATATTAAAGTGCCCAAAATATCTTTCCAATCCTCCAGGCACTTTTGAGCACCCCTAATGTTTGGAAATTAAAAGTTGAAAAATTTGACACACCTTAATGGGGAAATGGCTATTGTTGATAAACTGGTAGACTGATTTACCATGACTAAAAATTATCTATTAACAATGAGACTGTGAACTTAATAGGATTATCTCTTCTCAACTCCCGTACTTCCAAAGATAATGTGTTTAGCTTAAATATTTATTTACTTATTTATTTATCATATTTAAGAACTTCCCATCTCCTTCACAGACAGACTCTGGGCGATGTACAATAAAATATTAGAAAGCATAAAAACAATATATAAAATTGAAAAAAATCAAGAAAAAGGTGCATTAAAAAGACCAACATATATACAAATAGTATCCCCACAGTTAAATGTTGATTAATATATTATAGCAATATTAGTTTCTCACCCCTTGCAAAACAGGCGCAAAGAATTTTAGATTATTTTGAATAGTAATAAAACATTGATATCGTTTGTAAAAGGAGTGGCACCGCCACAACATTCCATCAACTCTACATACACTACTTCATTCCCATCATAGCAATAGCAATAGCCCTTAGGCTTCACACAGCCCTCTCTAAGCGGTTTACAGAGTCAGCATATTGCCCCCAACAATCTTGGCCCTCATTTTACCCACCTTGGAAGGCTGGAAGGCTGAGTCAACCTTGAGCCCCAACAGAATCGTGGGAAGCCGGCAGTCAGCAGAAGTAGCCTGCAACACTGCATTCTAACCACTGAGCCACCATGGCTCATAGCATAGCCCAATGCTTGTGGAGAAGCCTATTGAACTTGGTGAGATGGGCAGATAAGCTCTTTTATGGGTCACTAATATTTTAATTAATAGAGGAATTGTCTATTCAGTTTCCAACTTTGTGGTTCTGCGTTTTATGAACAGCCATCAGCAGGAAAGAAAAAAACAGCCAAGAAATATCCTGCAGATATAATACCTTGGTTAAATAATCATGAAAGCTGTGGAAAAATATGCGCAGAGGCTGGGATGTTTCTATAAAAATCAGAAAAATGCAGGCAATGGTATTTCCTTTGACATTCTATGGAAGTGAAAGTTGAAGAGGCAGGATAGAAAAAAAAATATGGACTCTTTTGAAATTTGGTGCTGGAGAAAACACCTGAGAATAATATGGTCAGAAAACAAGCAAGCAAATGGATCATGAAACAAATCAACCCAGAGATCTCACTTGAAGCACAAATGACCAGACTCAAATTATCTTACTTCAAAAACATTATATGAATAGCTAGGCTTCTGAAGGAGGCTTTGATGCTGGGAAAAGTGGAAAGAAAGAGAAGACAAACAGCAGTAAGGTGGATGGGTTTGGTTACAGTGGAGATGACTGGATCATTTGAACGTCTGAAGGACCACGTTAGGAATAGATCATCATGTGATTGCTAAGAACCATCTCCAATTCATGGGACATAATCAAATAATCACTGTTGGAAATGACTACAAACAAGGCAACATTCACAGCTTAAAGGTAGGCAAGTCTGCTACCTTTTCACTAAGCTAAGAAAGTATATATAGAGTGCCAATATTATAAATGGACACCCAATCAATTCTTTCCTTATAGTGCTACTATATATCCAGTATTCTGAGCGGTACTTCCTAAATGAATGAGTTTTCTATACATGGAAGTTAATAATGGCCATCTTACTCTTGCCAATGCAATATTCCAATTGATAAAGTCTGTATATCATTAGTCTTCAAAAAGAGAGAGGGGAAAAAGAGACAGATAAACAAAAACTAACAATACTAGAATAATTCTAAAGCAGATAATTAGCACTTATTTTGTAAATAAGCTGAATGAAATGCTGACTATGAGCAATCTTCATGGATTTGTCCCAAACAGATTAATCTTAGTTCTGCAGAGATGAATAAAAGCCAATCTCCAATTCAGCTAAATGGGCAGATCAGGTACAAAAAAGTGAAGATACTAACTTAATATGTATGTCAAAAAAATTCTAATGGGGAAGTGATGAGTTACTTTTTAAAAGACCATAACGGAACAAAGCATCTTTATATGTGCAAAAATGTAAAGTTTAACCAAAAGCATACATTGAGGCTGTAAGAAATATATGAAAGTACATCCTCCAACTGAAAATAAACATTAATAAATTTCTGGCTTAGGCTATAAAAAGAAACATCTGTTTCTCTATCACTTCAAAAGAACACTATATTCAGAAATTTCTTACTCACTAAAACTGGACATTTGGTTCATTTGGTATCTTGGGATTTTAAAACAGACTGATGAAGACTCACACAAATTTTATTCTGGGTATTGAAGTGGAGAGAGTACCTAGTTGGTTGGTAGCTAAAAAATATCAACAGCATCAACTCTGTCTTTGTTATAAATGGTAATTTGTTGGATAATACCATAGCTCCTTTTTGTCAACTTTTGAGATAGTTTGTCCTCAAGCACCAACTAATAATGAAATTAATTAACCTCTGCTTTAGAAAGGTTCCTTTTATTTCTTATTCTAAATCAAAAGGCAATAGCAATCACTTGTTAAGGATACTATTAACCAAAAGACTCCACAAAAAAATGAATGGTCTCTCATCATCCTGGTATGTCCCTTTCCGCAGAAAGTGCCAGCAGCATTTGGGGTAGTCTGAAAGCAGAGTGATTGGTAACGCTAAAAGAACAAATGTCTGCTTCAGCTCAGCAAACTGGCAAGCAAAGAATGCTTTGCTATCAGTAACACAATTATACCCTTAAATGTTTTAAAAGACACACACACACACACACACACACACACACATAGACATGCACATCCATAGATAGAGATGATAAATAGAGATATCGCTGTAGGATACAGGCAGAATTCACAAGCTTGCTTGATCCTATTTCATAACCTGCAGCCTAGATTTAGAATGGAGTTAGCAAGCCAAAATGTGACAAAAAATGTGTTTGATAAGAAACCCATGAAACAAAATGCTACATAGTTTGAAAACAGGAGAGGGGATAGAATTGACAACAGCATACTAAGCCAATGGCCATAGATTTTATATTTCTTTTTTGTCAGTTAAGAAATTTCAGAAAGTTGCACTCTCATCTTCAATGGCTGTGATGCCAGGAAACATGAGAAATTTTCTTGACCAAAAATGTCTTTTCTCTGGTCAAAACAAAACTGAGTGGGAAGAAATTTCCAAGAAAGTAAAGGAATCATAGTTTCTGTTTTCAGTACACATGGAATAAATTCCAAATGCTGGGTCCTTATTTTGCAAAAGAGATGTTGAAAAACAGTGATAAGGATTAAACAACTCAGGCTATTAAATCCACCATGGATTTCAGTCAAAGCAAATATAGGGTCTGTCCAAATGGATTCCATCAAAGCACAGATGGGCAGCAATGAATACTATCTGCCAATGTATCTATTCAACAATGTGCACAAAGAAAAGTAAATATGGAAAGAAATATTGAAAAAAGGTATGTATATTTCATACACACACACACACACAATATTCCCTTTTGGAACGAGCAACATTTTACAAAGCATTCAAGAGTTAGTAAGTATTAGCAAGCAAAAGAAATTGGAAGAGATAAGCCAAAAGGAAAATAAATGTACCTGATTTAATTTACCACAATACTATTTATTGTATTTTTCCATAATTCTCCCTCCTTCTATCACATCCATATCTACTTCATCAACAGCATTTTGTTTTCAAAACATCATTAATAAACTTAATAGCATAATCTATTCACTACCTTCTTCTTCCTTCCTTCATTCTCAAACACTCAGAAAAGACCACATGCTACCCATGTTCTTTCAAGCAGAATTTGCATGTCTTAATGTTTCTCCAGCTATTTTTTTGTCTTTTGAAAACTTTCTTCCAAGGTACAAACAATTAATTGCTTTACTTTTCTTTTTCAACAGTTAGGTATAACTTAATATGCTTAATTCTTCCAATCACACACAACTGATTAGGAATTTATTTTCAGGTTTGTAGTCAGGCTCCTTAACATTTAGTTATTTTTATCTTCGAAATCACAGTTCTCTATAAGCAGTGATAATCATCCTATGAGTGTCTTATTGCCCTCTGCTATCCTTCATGAGCATCTTTTAAAACAACGCTTTTTATTAAGAAAGTGTTAACTAAGTCATCTACCTTAGTTAAACCCATGCCCCATGCAGCATTCCCTGCTAACAACAAGTATATATTACTTATAAGATTTGATCCATATATTTAGCTGATAATTATTTAACAGAATAGTAATAGCAATAGCACTTAAACTTATATATACCACCCCATAGTGGTACAGCACTTTCTGAGAAGTCTACAATGTCAGCATATTGCCCCCAACAATCTGGGCTGGGCCCTCATTTTACTGACCTTGGAAAGCTGAGCTTTTTGTCATATTCAGTATTTCTCAAGAGCTATTGGAGCATACTTACTAAAGTTCTACAGAACCTTGATAGAGATGCTTCAGAATGTGAGGAAATGCATAAACGTTCCTTTAAAAAAATGTTCTAAGTTCCCATATTTTCTCAATGTTGATACAACTGCTTGTGATGAGTGGTGTATTTATTTGTTGCTGAGCCCTAGTCTCAATTCCATTTCAGATTTGTATAAAGAGAAGTCACTTAATTGTCATTTTGAAGGGTTGCAGTACCACAAAGGTTTCAGAGCCTCTGAATTTATTCTACTGTTCGTGAAATTTAATTTCGCCTTTCTCCCTCAAAATCTTGTTTTTATTTCACCGTTATATTATGGACATACAGATTAAACTTTTTCTTTACCTATGTAGCTTTCAGTTTTGATATGTATACTTTATTATAAGATGAACTCTATGTTATGCAATAAAAAAATGAGAGTGTATAAGAGAGAGGTTCAGAAACCATTTAAATTTGAAAATTACTGCAGAGAAGTGAAGGAGTACATACTTCCAACCGAAGTGTCTCGTCATATTCTGTTTTTGTGAATGCTCTCTAGCAAATGAAAAATGTACCCAGTGAATTGGGATGTTTGTTGAACTCCTCTAAAATGAAAGTGACATCTTATCACAGGGTTACTTTTGCTCAGTTTTACATCTTCTGACTGCCATTTAAAGCAGCTGTTTTAGTCAAAGGACTAGATGGTGATATAACCAACATATTTTTAGGTGAAGTATGTCAATTTTATAGTGAAATTTGTGTGCAGAGCAAGCTTGGTCAGAAAGGATGAAATGACAACTTGGGCAGAATAAATAATAACCATGCCACTGAAGCACAGCAGCTGTATACTGATCTTGAGTGATACAGGAGAAAAGCATGGGAGGGAAGCATCAGAGATACCTGTTGATTAAAGTGTCACATTTTATAAAAGTATCAATAGGAAATGCTGATTATTTGCATGATGATTGGAACACATCACATACACAAACACACACACACACACAGAAGCACAAACAAATGCCATCACATTGTTCCATTTTAGGATAAGTTCAGCATAGGAAAAGAACAGTACATAATAAGTTAAAGAAAATCACAGCGCAGGAGAAAAAAAGAAAAGACAACATAACTGGTTTCATATGTAAACTGATTTTCACATATGCACTATTATCTTACTTGCTTGTATGTTTGTTTAACAGATTAACATTGTTGTTCGATAATCATATTATTGGATGACTAACAATAAATAAAATAAACCCAATAATAATTTTTAAAAAGCAATTAAAAGCCACATTTCATTAACACAGCAAACTCAACAAATAACCAATCACCTCACCAAGAACCAACACCTAAGGTCTTTAAGGCCTTAGATAAAATGGGAGGATTGGGACTATCTGAATCTCAGGGGTTATGCTGTTCCATAGGACAAGTATTACAACACAGAAGACATAACTCCGCTGCTATTACATGGCATTGTTTAACAGCGGGAATGTGGAAGACACCTTCCTCTGCCAGAACTCACAGAAAAAGCAAAAATAATAGGAGACAGATAGTCCTGCCCTAAACCATGAAGGACTGTATAGCTGATAACCGGCATCTTGAGTTGAAGCCTACTAGAAGCTAATGCAACTAGTCTTACATGGCTGAATTGAGAATTCCCATTATCTGCCTGTGCCTTGTATTCTGGATCATTGGTAGCTTCTGAGGATTTTCAAGGGCAACAACCCATTTAAAATGCACTACTATAGTGCTGATAGATGGTAAGCAAATTATGACTGACAATAAGCAAGGCTCCCAACCTAGGAAAAGGAACAACTGGCACAAAAGATGGAACTGTGCAAAAGCCTTCCTCACCAGCTTTCCAGCTCGAGTTGTTTCCTAGTTCTTGAACAGAAGTCAAAGACAAGGAGGACCTGGGAAACTGCTACATATTCCAGAGCCAAAAATAACAAATGCTTAAATCAGAGAGGTTCTCCCAAACCATAGCTGTTCAGACACATCAGACTTGAGCTTGAGCCTTTTACCAGACTGGTATAACCTCCAGACACTAATGTGGGCAACCCAGAGGATAATTGAGTCTCTCTGAGTAGCAATTTCAAGGTATACAAAAATCAGGAGCAGGGAAGAGTAGAGCCCTTTGGAAACTTACATGTTAGGGGGCTTAGGACTGGACTTCTCTCACTCTACCAACGTCAAGTGGAACAAGGAAGGAACAGTGGAGGAAGGATCAGAGCCATATTGTGCTTCTAATCTCCTAATCCCCTATGTCAGTCCAGAGGGATATAAGGACTGATGGTATCAAAAGCCATTAAGAGATCAAGGGAGGCCAGGATGAATGCACCTTAACCATCTTTACCACTTTGAAAACTAATTATGCAAAATATGGTTAGTGAATGTTTTGTATTATAATTATCACTAGGTACACGAGACCAGAAAATGAACTCCACGTGAAGACTAAAATTACTTTTATTTATTTTGGCTACTATAAGAAAACCTTAAAAATCTGGTAGTGCTGTATATCCTCCTATTTCTTATATAGATCATCCTTGGGTTATGATTGGTCATTCAATGATTGTTCAAAGTTATGACCACGCTGAATGAGAGGAACTTATAACAGGTTCTTTTGGAGTTGCGGTGATCATGTTATTGTAATCCAGGCACTTGGGTGCCCAACACAACAATAACATCTTCACAATGAAATACAAGCTAAATGGTCAAGGCCTTGTTGATGACCCCCACTATGTCAAGGACCTTGGAACACTCATCTCATATGATCTAAGTGCTAGAGCCCACTGTAACTACATAGCCAAAAAGGCATTAAGAGTTGTTAACCTAATCCTGTGTAGTTTTTTTCTCCGGTAATATTGCACTACTAACTAGAGCATACAAAATATTTGCTAGATCAATACTCAAATACAGTTCATCAGTCTGGAACCCGCACTACATATCAGATATTAATACAGTCGATAAAGTCCAGAAATATTTCACGAAAAGAGTCCTCCATTCCTCTACTCGCAACAGAATAGCTTATGCCACCAGACTTGAAATTTTAGGCCTAGACAACCTAGAAATACACCACCTTCAATCCGACCAAGTGTAGTACATAAAATTATCTATTGCAATGTCCTACCCATCAATCACTACTTCAGCTTCAACCACAACAATTCAAGTGCCCAAAATAGATACAAACTCAAGATAAACCACACTGAACTTGATTGCAGGAAATACGACTTCAGCAACAGAATAGTCAATATCTGGAATACACTACCTGACTCTGCAATTTCTTCCCCAAACCCCCAAACCCTTAACCTTAGACTGTCTTCTGTTGACCTCACCCTTTTCCTAAGAAGTCTGTAAGGGGTGTGCACCAATGTGCCTACCGTCCCTGTCCTAATGTTTCTTTTTATTCATACCCATTTTATGTATTCATAATCATGTTTATACTTATACCAGTCATCCAATGCATAAACAAATAAACAAACAAATAAACAAACAAACAAATAATACTTAGCAATAGAGCTGTCGGTCCCAAATGCCCTTATAATGGAGGACTGTGCTAGACCTCAGAAGTTGAGCTCAACTTCAGGACTTCTTTACTTTAACTACTTGGGCAAGAACTATATTTTAGTTCTACTAGTATACAAAGTAAGGCAGGAAAACAATAGACCCTTCTCTTACTACAAAGTAAGCTCAAGAAGCCTATTTTATTCAGGGGGAAGCAGGAGATAAATTAAGATTAATTATTTTACCAATATGATATTTATAGAAATCTGTCGTCCATTGCTTCCAGGCCCTTATTCCTTTCTTGAAGTTGATACATTACAGTGATGACTGAAACCAATGGGAAAGATATCCTACGGTCAAGACTCTGTACCCAGAAATCATAAACTTCACGGCTTACTCCAATTTACTTCCCTGTTGACTGCCTTCATAAATGTTTTTTATTATTACAAATGTACAATGCATTTCTCAGTAGTAAACATTGTTTCAACTAAATGAAAAGGAACTTCTATTCTGATATAGCTTTAGTTTACCTTAACTAAAGACCTGAGAACAGCATCACATTTTTGAAGAAAAACATTGATTCCCTTAGAATTTTCAGAGGGCAAGTAAATCTCTACAAATCTAACCTCCCAATTTAATCTACCCTCTTAAATTCATGGATAGGATTCAAGGCAAGAAGATTTATACGGTAAGTGAACTTTGAGAGAAATGGATTGCAGGATAAATAATTAGTTTAATAATAGTGGCCATTCACAAAATAATTGTTTGAAGACAACATGCCATTCTAGCATTAATGAACCGATTAACACCTACTATTATCAACCCACAATGAAAAAGCTCAATACCTTTCTTATGCTAATCCAGAGTATATAAATTACTAAAGCAGTTTTAAGTCTACCTCTGTTGCCTTTTATTTACTAACAGATATATAATACTGAATCATGATCTGGAAACACAATTTCTAAATCTGTATTCTAAAAGAGGGGGCACCTCAAATTAATTTGAAAATGATAATGACACATAAAAACAAAGCTACTCAATGATTTTATAGAACATGAATTTCTCCATTGTGTGCGTATTATGCATATTCCATGTTCTCAGGGTTCTAATTGCAGTGCTTTACTGACTTCACTTCTAGTAAGACAGAATGCAGGGCGCCTACAGGTTTTCTAAGCTGGTGGTCAGAGGGACTATGCTTCAATACAATGATTGCAATGTTGAAATTCAAAGCAAGTCACAGATTTCACTCTGAATTCCAAAGAGAAAATTTATTATTAACCTTATTGTTATCAGTTCATTTAAAAATGAACTGATAACAATAAAAAGCATACGCTATCCTAATATAATATAATAAATTACATTTCAAGGCAAGATATTTCAGGAGGGCAATTTAGGAAAAGGGAACAAAAGATTCACTTAGAATCTGAAAAAGACTAGACATTTGTGTTGCTTTTCATAACATTTTAAGGACCCTTCATACGACAACATCAATCTATTGTATTTCCCAGGTAGTTGGTGTGTTAAGTATTTTAAAACAGCTAAAAGAAGTTATTACTGAGTGGATAAGAAAGTAAATATGGCTTGTCACTTCCCCAGCCTAAATGCTTATTTTGAACAACACACGTATGTTCTTCAGCTGCTCACCATCTGTTTTCAGCTTCCCATCAAGCTATTTTTTCACATTGGAAAGAGGAGGAATTATCTTGAAAAAGAAATAATACATATAGGTTAGTTCTTTAATTCAGTTCTTTCTCTTAAAGAAAATGGGCATTTGCCAGTAAGTTTCTGATTTAAGTAAAATAGCAGTTCCAAATTGTGAGACATGGATCCTTGGAGAACCTGAGTTATTACAAGATGTCCCTGAAACACATAAAACATGGAAAATCAAACAGTCTCCTCATACTGTTGACCACAGTCCATTGCCTGGGTGATGAAAAAAATAGAGATAGTTTAGGAGAGAAATGGAAAGGACCAGCCCTGCCAACAGCATCTTCACAGCTGAAGGTTTCATGCATGTCCAGTGGATCACCCATGAACACATCTGTGGAGCAAAGACAAAGGGCTCTTGGGAGTCCCAGCCTTGCCCACATCCAGGTGTGATACAGAAAGGACTGGTGGTACTGAGGTTAAAACTGACAGTTATATAAATGTTTGACAACCCAAGTGTCCAAGGCTACCAAACACTAAACAGTATGTTAATAAGTAAGAAGAAAAAGTTATGGGTTTGAGCCCCCAATATATATATAAGAGGCACTTAACACAATCAAATGTCTCTATGCCTTCCTTCTTCCTGCACTAATGGTTTTTTCTTTACCCAAGCTGGACATATGAAACTTCTGTTAAATCCTAGAATTTAGCTATGGAAAATCAGGAGTTCCATAATTTTTTGCCAAGTCCTTGATTGGCTGACCTGACACCACTTGCCTGATAGGGCCTGTCATTCTGACAACGAAAGAGGTGGCCGTTTTGACTGAAACCAATGGTTTCTTCAACCATGCAAATACTGCAGATTTTCCCACCTGAACAGAAATAATGAGGGAGAGGAGGAAAGAATACATAAAAAAACCTTTCTGATTTGTTTTGAACTGTATGTATGTATGTATGTATGTATGTATGTATGTATGTATGTATGTATGTATGTAGCTAGCTAGCATGTTTGTGTGAGAAGAGAATGGGAAGAAGCAGTTGTCACCATCTTATAGGATCATTTTACTGGGGTTTCAAAGGGCTTTCACCCCTAGAAGAAAATAATAATTGTACATAGGTGCTGTTTTAATCAATGTATACAAATTCACTTATTCATGGAATGTGTATAGATAAGTACTCTTTTGTCACTGAATTAATTTCAGGCAAAAGAAATAATTACTACCATGAAGGAATCCACAACATCCTTGACATTAAAAGGGAGTTTTCCTTCTCAAAAAAGAAAAGAAACCCAGGAAGCACCAAGTAGAACACAATTAAAATTGTTTTCAGAAAGCCTGAAAGAAATGCTTTATAGAAAGTATCTGGATTTTTCAAGATTCAAGGCCATAAAGTACAAATTATTACTTTCAGATTACTGAATTCCATCATCTCCTTTTACATATTTCAATAAACACTTATTGAATAAAAGTATTTTCAATATAGTTCACTAATCTCTATATCCCTCTGCAGTTTACCTTCATCCTTTCCTGTAAAATTTGATGAGGCTAAGGAGTAAATGACAAAAATAAAATGGATCATGAAGAAAACATTCTTCAATGTTTTCAAATCCAAGCAGTGAGAGAAAACATTTGGATAATTTGCCTAATCTATTCTTCTAGAATTGATCTGATCTGGATTTATTCAGAGATAGACTATAATAGGGTGAGGATACCCTGCTCATAGCTGGTAAAATTAGTTGGACTAGTGCCTGTCACTTGGGATGGGCAGAAAATATATTTAGATTTACAATCTGTTGACAGATATTTTTATATTCTTAACCGGAATGATAGACTTGAAAAAAGTACATGTAGCATTTTAGAAATGGGCCTCTTTACTGAAACAATCTTAATATCTATAATATTATTAATCACATTGCTGTTCTCTTCCATGCTCCTCCCAGAAAGTCGTACACAATCATAATGTTTAGAGAAGTGGATGTCAGAGCACTGATGGAAAGCGATCCCTTGGCATTCAGATTTCACAGGATGTAGTGGGAGGGGAAGGGATTTAACACCTCTTGTGAGCTCTCAGCAGCTTGTAGCATTCAACCCTTGAAGCATGGACAAGATAGTAGATACTTCGAAAATAAATACACGTCTCTCCCACACACAGCTGCTTCATTTTATATACAATTCAGCAATAAAAATATGTGCAAAGGTTAATAGAGCAGAATATTCCATTATTTAAAAACATATATATATTATACTAAATTAAATTATTCCTGCATGTATCATCCTCT
>JAOYMU010000192.1:362395-373420 GCA_025802295.1 Psammodynastes pulverulentus | reverse complement strand
AACTGTATTGCAATTTTACATCTTATTTTTTAAAAAAAAGTTTTGACCATGCTTTATGAATGTTCACCCTTTGGGTAAAAATTCCAAATCTGCATCTTCTTTTTTCGCTACTGTATCTATGAAAATAACTCAAAAATCAATCACTCAAGCCAAGTCCCAAGGGCGCTTTTTCACGAGGCGACTGGAGTTTCTGTTTTTTCTCTGAAGATGTTTTGCTTCTCACCCAAGAAGCTTCTTCAGCGCTGAGAAGCTGGATCTTGGATGTGAAGCGAAACATCTTCAAAGAAAAACCAGAAACTCCAGTTGCCTTGTGAAAAAGCACCTTTGGGACAACCATGACCTCCTGGATGACTGAGAATCTCCATAGATTCAAGTCTATGTTCAAATTCACTGATGGTTAAGCAGATAGGCCACTTCGCTATTGCCTCATCCTCAGTAACTCCCTAATGGGAGGGTTTTTTGCTTCCAAAAGTTGAATTATACTAACAATGATTAATATCAGGTCATATAGCTGAGCTGGCATAAGCCTGTAGTATGTATATATAGTATCACCTCCAAGAACAGTGATGGTAGCTTGCAGGGCCCATTCTGGTCCCAGTTGCAGAAAATCACTGGTAAAAGTTTCTGCCAAGGAAGTAAGCAAATGAAAAAATGCTTGGAAAACATTTATGTAGGAAGAATGAGTGAAGAATAAACAAATTAAGATGGGAAGCTGTATTTATGACAAAAAAGTATGGAATGCGTCAATGTGGTTTTAAAATACATGAAGTTTCCATAACTATAAGGTCACTGCAGGTAGATTTAATGAATGATTTCTTTACAGTAAGTAAACCTGTCAAGTTGTATTAGATAAAATGAAGAGCTTCTGTTAGATGACTAACAAAATAAAACATCCCATGATGTTATTAAGAAATGACAATTTAACCAAGCAATTTTATTCCATTTTAGACATTTGACTTAATTAAACCGATGAAGTCATGAAGTCAGTCATGACCCAGTCTAAGTAAAATATAATCGTATCTGAAAAGCATGAAATTATGCTGACTATATGAATTACTTCTTTTCTTGACATCTATTATGGCCGTTCAATAACCTAATTACTAAAAATTAAATTGCAGAATACAGAGTACAGGGGAAATCATTTCAAAGTGAACTCAAAAAATTATTAGTTGGCTGTTGTTGAGTTGCACTAAATAGCTATAGACTACACAGAATGTTACTTTCATAAATAAGTTTATAATTTTTGAACATTTTTTTCTGATCAGAATTCATCAAAGTTAGCTGTTAAAGAACCGTAATATTCTGAAACGGACCTAATTCACTCCTGTCAACCACCCAGGCAAACCAGACAGGAAACAGTACTAATTTTACTTTATTGTAAGGCTACATTTACAGAATTTTGAAAATCTGAAAGCACAAACTTCCTGTTGCCCCTTTTAGCTTATGCATTAGAGTGGGTCCTTCCTAAATTTCTTTCTCTAGCTATTAAATCACTGGGGGCCCCTCTTGTGTGATTGCTTCCTAGTTTCCTGGGCAGTATCTCTTCCCCCCCATCCCCCAAAGTCATCCACACATTACATCTCCACATAGGATGCCCCGTCCAGAAACAGAAGTATAGGATATGACTTATTGGTGCAGCAATAACCTCTGTATAATATTTTACATATTTATAATTTCATTTATTTGAAGTGTGACTTCTGGATGTTTCAGAAATTACCATTAGATAATGCACATGAAATATTGCGAAACCTTGAAAGCAATACAATGGTTAGTCTATTCTCTTCCCATGCAGTATGTATTTTCAGAATTTTAAAATGTTCAGAATTTAAAATATTAGGTCTAAAGTACACAAAAATACATATCTAGCTTTATTATCAACAGAGTGAGAGGAAAAGACAACATGAAAGCAAAAAAGCAGACAATTAAAAAAATGAAAATTAAAAAGCATACACTCTATGCATATAATATATAATGGCCGCAAGGTAACACTATGTTACACACTTTCTAAATGAAAGAGGCTCATATGTCCATCAGGATACACACCCAACTCCATATAGGTAAAACAAAAAACAGATGCAAAAGAGATGCTGGCAAAGTGGGATTTAAATTATTACAATAGCCTGGAGTCTCACAAAATTCATTTCCAATTGGCAAACGAGGGGCACAGTCACAACTGATCTAAATATAGTCCAAACAAATGTCATAACCATAAATCAACATGTGAAAAAACCCTAATTTTTGTAATATATATCTTAGATAAAAGTAGGTTACGTCTCAAAAGGACCCATTAAGTGCAGCTCCATTCAACCATCAACAAATGTTTATACAGTAGTTGGTCTGCTTCCCTATCTATCCTTCCAGTACTGTTAAAGTCCTACCAGAAAGAAACTACATGAGCATTTAATGCTATTTCAAATTTTGTTGTTTTTTTTAAATAGGCAAAAATATGTTCTCACACAAAATAAAATACCGATTTAAAAACTTTGGAGCCAAGATAATAGTGAAGCTATTCCAAAACAGATATTTAATGACACATAAATAATGTTGGGGGGAAGAAAAACAGCTTGATGATAAAATCCATTAGAAGACTTCCATGAGCTTGAGGCATATGACACAAGCAGCCAATTAGGAGAGACCCAAGTGTATTTTTCCACCTCCTTTCTACCTCAACACCATTCCCCAAAGGGCTGCTGGAAGAAATATCGTCTACTAGCAAAAGAAAAAGCTGCATGGATTAGACTACAGTCCTTGCATTTTCTTTCCTGGGGTTCTCAGAGTTGCCATCCCCATTATTACTAAAAAAAACTGATAGCAACTGCCTTTTTGACTTGGGGAATAAGTCCTAAAATTGAGATATCCAAGTTAAAAAGCAAAGAAAATCCCCTTCAAAATCAGCCATGTCCACCATGTCCATTCTACATAGAACAACCAAAGAAGAAAATCCTACCATTTGCTCAAGCCCTTTACCAGTACCATTCTATAACCTGGTAGTCTAGTGGCTTGTGCATGTACGCTGGTTATAGTGGTGGAAGTCTTGAATAATTATTTAAGAATAAATGAGTATTATTATTACTCAAGTCTTGAACATTCTGCTCCTGAAGAATAAAAAAAATCTAGCTTTGAAATTCAGAGACCAACACATTTTTTTGGGTACATGAACAACTGTTATTATATGTAGTGGCAAATCAGAAATTTGCCTATTGAGAGTACTATAGAGCAGGGATTGTCAAACTGCAGCCTGCGGGCCAGATGCATCACGTGCAGGCCCACCCCAGCTCCGCAAATGGGGAAAATGTCACGAAATGTCACAACGGCAACGTGACGTAGCGAGTTTGACACCCATGCTATATAGAGTATCACTATTTTGCTCTTTTCATTTAAACTGGTCTATGATAACAACTCATTCAATTACTGACAAGTAATAGTTGTGGTCAGAAGATAACAGAACCATCAACCTTGAGAGATATAACCTGATCTTGTAAGACATCACTGAAGTTCATTCGATTTTGGTAACATTTTGTGTGTTTCTGAAAAAAAAAACCCTCATTAAGACATTGGAGAAGCCATGAAAAGATTTCAAAAGGTTTTTCGTGCTCTGTGAGAAATGCACATATATATATATATGTGCCACCTATGTCTATGTGTAGTTCCAGAAGACACTTCTTTAAAAAGCAACCATATACTGAAAATAATTTTTACCTTTCGTATTTATTCAGTGAATCGAGTTCCATGACAATTCCAATTAGCTCAGCCTAGGAAAACCTCCTTTTTATTTGAGAGTTGCTGATGCTTTGCAATATGTGATCATGAATGGTTTGTGTCATTATTACAAATAATCAACATATTTTGTTAATTTGCCACTTGTTAGCTGTTCACTGTAAAAATTAGTAATTACTCTAGCATCTGGAAAACTGATATGTTTAGCCAGTAATCCTGACAAATAATATACAGTTCTTTCTGAGATGACAGATTCCATATAATCAATCCTCTTCTCACTCTACAGTACAGGGCCAAAACACAGTCTCATTATCTCATGTTTAATCATGTTTTATGATGAGTAAATTTTCAGAAAGCAACTTATATTCTTTGTTTATTCTCTGAATATATTCTTTTTCTTAAAAAGCTGTATTTACACAGGCTTAGAAGAAAAAAATATTTTGTACCTGGAGACCAACATTCAGAACAGTTGTATATTTCTAAAAAACAAACTTTTTTATTTTATTGAACAAATTACTTCCAAACTTCTTTAAATGCTAGATCTTTATTTCAGCTTCTTTCATTTTTGTTATTTTATATTTTATGAGTCATATTAATTTTTACAGATATATAGCTAAGTTTCAGAGAGATGGAAATTTCCAGTTGGACATCTAAAATTGTAAGATATATTCATCTTTTCTATTAATTTTATACAGCAATATTAAAGGCATTGTACAATAAACATATGTATGAACACGGTAAAAGCAAGCTCAAGAAAACACCAAGCATAACTTTGATAAATTTATTTTCATACTTTAATATGAAAGCATTAGCTGAATTGATCCCAGCAGAAAAAGCTATAATCTCCATTTAAGCTTAACTATGTGTATGTATGAGCCTCTTCAGGATTATGAGACAAACTATCATACCATATTAAAAAAAAATCAGAATAAAATATTTATATATCACATCTAATAATTCCAGCAATACCCACTAAACATTTTTCTGCAAAAAAAAAAAAAAAGGTTTATTACATATGAAGGTCTTTAGAAAAAAAATCCATTTTTCAGCTTGGCATATGATAGATTTGAGAAATACATTTTCCCCATGCAGTATAACCTCTCCAGAAAAGGCAAATCTGTTTCCAGTTCATATCCCTTACCTATTTCTTTTTACTTTTAATTCAATACCATTATCATTTCAATTTATATTATCAAGTCTAAATGTGCATTTTCTCAACAAAAACATACATATTTATTAAAAGTATTTAAAGTGCTTGTCTGCCCACTGGGGTTGTCATAAAGAAACAAACATGCAAACAAATAAGATAACAAAATATTACAGGGAAGTAAAAAAAAAAAAAGCTGGAACATTTTGTTACTCTCCATATTGCACAATCTGGCTGTCCTCAGACTGATCTGATATAAAGTTCCAAACCTGGGACTTCAGATGAAAGAAGACAGGCAACAACCAAAATCAAAGATCTTCTCATTTTTTCCCCATACATGTACCATTTCCAGTATTGACTGAGTCAGTCTGTCTCAATGTGTGTGTGTATACTTTAGATTTTCATCCCATCTTTCCTCCAGGAAATCATGACCACTTGACAAAATTGAGGTTGACTCCTAATGACTGCATCCAGGCAGTTTTCTTAGTTAGTTCACTTTATTGTCATTGTACCTCGTACAACGAAATTAAATACCTTCTTCAGTGTACATGGATATAAAATAAAATACAAACACAAAAACACATCCTTCACATTCTATATATTGAATTGAAACCCCCTGAGAGTGCATTAATATTGCACTATACAGTCGAATTCAACAGAGTTACTGCCCTGGGATAGCAACCTTAAGGAAAGTATTTTGCAGTATCGTTTTCTTCCACCACCATCTCTTACGGATTTCCAAATCTAGACAATATCCTGGGAATTATTGGGGGAGGAGCTCCAATCCAAGTACTAAACCAAGTACTAAATTCTGTTTAGCCAGTGAGTTGCTGCCACTTAGATTTTTATTAGCAAATATAAAATAACTTGCTCAATTCTCACAATTATTTGGGGAAATAAACTTAGGGTCTGAACTGGAGCAGGATATCCTGATAATAGTAACTTATGCTCTAATCACCATCCAGCTGGATGATTACAATGACTGCCTTCCAAGATGACCAACTCTTTCTAGAGCCCCTTGAAGGAGATATAAACAGAAGAACTTATTCTTTTATTGCAATATTATCGGGGCAGTTTCAAAATATTTCAAATATATGATGAAAATGGATTGTTTTAACTCCAAGCCATTTAAAATTTTGTAAACAAGGGAAAAAAAACACGTGAAGCCGGTGTAGTTGGTTAGAATTTATTATCTCCATAGTTCACGAGACATAATAATAATTCATCCACATAATCCATTTCCCCAGTCTGTTCAGCTGAGAAGGTATTGAAATAAAATAAAATACAATATTCTAATCAAAGCTGGGATTTCTGTAACCATGTTCAACTTACTAAGAAGGAGAAGCAATTGATATTCCAGCCAAAGTGAGGCAAAAGTATTCTTGGTCAAAGCAACCACCAGCCCTCCAGTGAAGTTTTGGGTCCAAAGCCACTTTTAAGTGGCAAAACTGTTTAGGTTTCCAACTGCATCTAGAACAAACCTCATTCCCAATACCGGTGGAGGTTGTATCTGCATTGAATTGAGCCATAATTTTTTTACCCAAATCAAATCCAGGTATCCAAACAGTGGTCCAGAATCTTCTTTGGTAATACATCATCATTTAGAAGGGAAAAATGGGAAGAATAAGATGATACTTTCAGCACAGTAATAGTATCCATCTATAAGTACAAGATGCCTTCCATCATCTTCATTCAGATGCAGTGAGGGGAAAATTCAAGGGATTCTAAAATGGCAAGGCCAATAATTTTCCAGAAGTGTCTCTAAAACCTTTGGCCAGATAAGACTGGAACCAAGGTCAATATTTTCCCACATCAACCAAATGTCCTCAACAGATATGCTAATGCATATTTTCAAGAAATCTTATAACCCCAACAGGGTTTCCCCACCAATTGTCATATGCTAAAAAATTCATCTGCTGAAGTAAGTGACTGAAGCAGTTTCTGTCCCAACACCACTGAATCATGTCAATGTCACCAGTAGCTACATAGCATTACCCATTGCTACTCCCAAAGACGCAACTGGACTTTCTGGTTTTTCTTTGAAGATGTTTCACTTCCCATCCAAGAAGCTTCTTCAGCTCAGAACTGAAGAACTGTGAATCAGTCTATCTTGTGTAGCTAATTACACATGATGTTCTGAAAAAAGGCTGACCTGATGTTTTCAACTGAATTTTTACTTTTCGTTCTCCATTCCTTGGTTAACATATCTTATTCTATACTAAAAAAGAAATGGAATACGCCTATATTAGCTACCAAAAACAGACCCAGGATTCCAAACTTCAGCACTGTTCAAATATTGTAGAAAACAACCAAGTTTTTCTACCAATTTCTTGCCCCCAAAACTTTCTCTTCTCAATGTTAGAAATCCATTTTTGTGCCTGCAACAGTCCAAGCTTCACAAGGAAATGATAAATGAGATTGTATTGATTAGACTGTGCTAAACAGTCTCTGCATTTCAAGGTTATAACATTTGGAGAGTCGGTAAGTCTCATTACAGAAATCTGTCCGCTGACATTTACAAATAAAGAGAGCAGCAAAGAGATTCCAGCATAATTGTGCAACTACTGCATTTTTCTTTTATAGAAATAGAAAATTCAACACAAATAAACAGAAAAGTTAGTCATGAAAGCACTAAAAAATAAACATTCTTCAAAATGCACATTTTTTTTCATTTTTAAAAAAAATCAAATTTCTTTGACAGATATCCACTTTTATGCCCTCCCCTCAGTTGTCCCTGAAGGCCAATATAGGAAAATTCCGTCAGAAGAGACAATGTCTCTGCGACTGTGGACACACAAAAACAACAAAGCATGTGTTCCTCCAGTTTCTCTATTACAAATACATTTCCCATAGCCTCATGCCACAATTACTGTATAAATACCCAGGGCACACAGGACAGTTCTACAAGTCCCTTACTGCTTGAAGATACTAATCCTGCTATAACATGTGCTGTTGGGTTTTGCACAGCAACACTTAAAATCCATCAGTTGTTGACCTGTGCAATACACTATTTCAATAAGTATTTAGTTTGCTGCTTAAGACTGTTTTGTACTGTGGTAAATTTAGTTTGCTATATACCAGATTTTATGTTTCTCCCTACATCCATTTAATGGTCGTACCCCTCCCTTTTTGCACTCTTATTTTCATATATTGTATACTTTTTTATATTTTAAGGGTTCTTTTGTTTTAAATTAAACTTTGATGTTTCTTCTATGCTTTGTAATCCTGTGTAACCCACCCTCCTTTTATTATATTTACTTATTTAAGAAAATTTATATGGCTGCCCACTCACTGTCAGTGACTCTGGGCAGCTTACAAAGATTTAAAAAAAAAAATTAAAAATAGTCCCACTCCAACCCTTTTGGAGATAACAATTAATCAAACAAAATATTAAAATGATCTCTTTTAGCTTTCTTTTTCATTACTGTTTGTATCATACCCTCCTAACACTGGAGTATGATTTGATTTGATTTGCCAAGGACAACCAGAATTTTGAAAGAATTATCCAATGTGAATCTAAAAGCAGTTTGCTTGCATGTATGCGTATATTTCCAGTTATCTGAATTAACATACTGGAACCAAGAACAGAACTCTGGTCTGATCATTGTTGTCTCTAATAAAAAACTACTTTTCCTTATTTAGTGATTGATTGATTGATTGATTGATTGATTAGCAACCCATCTTACCACAGAGTAACTCTGGGCAGCTTACAATAGTAAAAAGAGAAAACTATACAAATAAAATTCTACAAAAATACTTTTCCTTAGTTGTTATATTTATGCTAAGGTTTGAAATAAGCTCTGCCAGGCATTTTTGGTATTCATTTTTAAATCCCAGGGGGAAGCAAATCTAATTGTTTTCCCAAGATTTAAAGTGCAATATTATTACATATCTACTCAAATGTACATTCCAGTGAATTCAGTGAGATTTACTTCCAAGGGAGAACAGTTGATGATCGCAACCTCAATATATATTTAAGTCGTCATCATCATCATCATCATCATTTGCTTTCTATAAAAATTGTCATATTTTCTTGTGCTGTTTTTAATTCTTCCTTGAGTTTATCCCATGGGTAATTCTGTAATGTCCTTAAAAAATACAGGTAGTCCTCGACTTACAACATTCATTTAGTGACCATTCAAAGTTATAATGGCACTGAAAATATGATTTACGACCATTTTTCACTTACAACTGTGGCAGCATCCCCATGGTCATGTGATAAAAATTCAAATGCTTGCCAACTGACTCATATTTATTTATGATGGTTGCAGTGTCTCAGGGTCACGTGATCATTTTGTGTGACCTTCTGACAAGCAAAGTCAATGGGAAACCAGATTCACTTAATAGCCTTGTTATTAACAACTGCAATGATTCACTTAAGAAGTCTGACAAGAAAGGTTGTAAAACGGGGTAAAACTCACTTCACAAATGTCTCATTTAGCAACAGAAATTTTGGGCTCAATTGCGATCATAAGTCAAGGACTATTTGTACTCACCAATTAGATAAAGTTTACATTTTTAAATTTTAAACTTTTCACTTTTAAATCACACAATACATTAGCCAACGTTAGGTATGGGCATCCTCAGGAAGAAAAAAGAAAAGTGACAAACATGAATCATGCTATCACATACACTCAACCTCTTACATATCTGCACACAACACTGTATTTGCAGAAGAGTGGTGCTGGTGTCATGTCACAATGCATTGTCTCATCAATGGACATCATTATAGTTAGGAAGCGATGCCTGTCCTTATGTGTCCCCATGTTTGCCTCTTTGTTACATCCTGAATTTGTTTATAGTTGTTTTCGATCTCTACCATTGTTGGGGCATATTAATAGCCCAAACAAGTGTTTGTTATAATTGCACTTGAAAATCAAAATTCTGCAAAGCTGATTTGAGCTTTTTTCTGCCCTAAACTCACTTTTGGTCTCGGGTATTCAAAGGGTCAGCATTTTTTAAAGAAAAAAGGTGAATCCCAGATTATATATTATAAAGAATTCATTGTATGGAATGCTCACTTCAAAAACGCAACTATTTTGCTTTTTAAAAATTCAGTGAGTATACTGCTGTGCAGCAACAGGAAACTGAAGTTAATTCTAGGCTCATCACAAAGGCACACTGAGATTTTGGAACAGGAGGAGGAACTGTGCCCTAATTATTCACCCCAGAAGAACCACTTTCTAGTCAACCTGATCCAGAGTCCAGTATATTATATTTTTGCAGCATAAAGAAGATGGTGTTATTAATCCCACGTCAAACTGTTACATTCAATTTACTTTTTCAGTGATATTAGAGTTAGAATAGCTTTTACTAAAAAAAAAGAAAATCCCAGAAATACTAGAGAATAATAATTTTGACATTAATTCTGAAATCTACCCAAAGATAGATTTTCCATTTTCTGGAAGAGCTTTCATTGAGGCCATCCTAAAATTCTCAGAGCATCTATGTACTGATTTTCCATCTGAGAGGGATGGAAAATCTGCCCCAAAACCACCCTCTCTAAACACTGATGCAGGGCACAATGTCATGTACTAAATACAGAGGTAAAATGCAATGTTGATTGCTGGTCTAATTCCATACAGCAAATTTGATTAAAACAAAATGTTTTAGAAAGCAAGGGGGAGGTTCCATATGGATAGTGCCTTACAGGCATCTAAGGAACAATATGAATGTCTTTGTTTGCAATACTGAAATGTTTAATTTTAAAGTGTATTTTAAAATTATGTATATTTATATACTGCCAAATTGAACTGACCTGCGGAGCAATGAAAAACAAGTACATCTGGAATGTTTCAGAAGGAGGAGGAGAAGGAAATGATAACATAAATGAAACAAGCAATAATATTAATAGAATGAAAAATAATGGTGATGTTAGCCAATCTTAGTGAACATGGCAGTTCTTATGTCCAAATATTCCCCATACAAATTGAAGAATTGATTAACTATTTATGTCAACATTTTGAAATAAGATATTCCCTACTGTGGCCTTCAGATACTTTTAAGGATTCATTTTATTTTATTTATTTGTTAAATTTCTATACCGCCCCATCTCCGAAGACTCGGGGCGGTTCACAGCATAATAAAAACAACGACAATATACAATTAAAATCTTTTAAAAACCATTAAAAACCCCTTAGTCACCCCTAAAAACCCCAACT
>JAOYMU010000192.1:332932-345735 GCA_025802295.1 Psammodynastes pulverulentus | reverse complement strand
ACTTTGAGAGTCCTCCCCCCCCCAACACCGCGGCGACACCAAACCCGGAGGAGAGCGAGCGCCACCTCTCCGGACAATCTCGGACGTGGGAGTCTCCAGCCGAGCCCGAGAGGACCGAGAATAGTCGGGGAACAGAAGACGGGGCGGGACGGGACGGGACGGCGGCAGGGGTGACAGCGGGAGGCGGACTCGGGTTAGGAAGCGACGGCGGAGAGGCTCGAAGGGAAGAAAAAAAGAGGGCGGGGGGAGAGGCAACCGGGGTACTTGCCCAAGTGGGGACGAGGAGGCTGTCCGGCCGCTCCAGCGGGGCAGGAAGAGTCGGCTTTCCTGCCGCGTTCATTTCCTCCCATATATCGCTCCGAGGAGTGCTGCTTTCTGAACGGCGAACTCAGCAAAGCTCGGGTCAGGCATTTAATTCCCGGGTAGCCACGCAGGCTCTCCCTTTTAGCAGCTTTGCAGGCGGCGGCGGCGGGGCGACTCCGAAAGAAGGAAGGGAGGCAGCGAAAAAGAGGTGATGGAGAGGAGCTACACAGGAGGAGCCGGGAGAAAAGGCGGGAACCGCCACCGAGCGCTCCGCTCTGGCGCTCACTCCAGGGGATACCCAGCCAGCCAGCCAGCCCACTCCTTCGCTGGGCTGAGGAGGAGAGAAAGAGAGAGAGAGAGAGCGCAAGCGAGCGGGAACACGCGGGCGGTGGGAACCGCCGCGCTTCCCAGACCGAGAAATAACGTGAGCGAAACGGAGGACTGCGCGCGTCCCCGTTTAACTTTCCGGGCTCGCTCTCTCTCTCAAGGTGGTCCCGCAGTTCAGCCGGCTGACTCCTAGGCTGATTTCTTCAAGGGAGTTTGGCAACGAGACGGAACGATGCTCAGCCCAGACTAAGGCTGCTGCTGCTGCCGCCGCCGGCGCTGCCTTTGATGGTTTTCTCGCTGGGGCTTCTTTTCCAGGTGGCGAAGGCACCTGTTGCAGGCTGGCCCCCGGATGGTATCAATCGGCCGTGCTCCCAGCTTCTTTCCTATGGCTTTCTCTGGTGTTTGCACAGAGGGATCTTAAACACACGCACACATATTATCTTGTTTGGCCCTAACGTGATCACATCCGACAGGGGAACATGTTTTTCTTCCTCATTTTGTTCTGTTGGAGCTAAATTCAAGTTTGGGGCACCAAAGATATAATACTCCGTTTCTATAGGATGGTGGCACTTCAAGTAGGAGTCGCTGCCCTGCCCGACCTTTGGCATAGTTTCAGTGCCTACCTTCCCTGCATGAGAAAAATGGCACAATACACAATTCCTTCACTTTGCCTCAGAGCCAACCGTGCTGATGACTCTAATATCATTTCTGCAAACTAGTTCTCCGGCTCCAAGCATTGCTAACAGCATCCTCCTTTCCATCACACTGGGAGAGCTTCCCACAAGGTGGAAATCGTTCTGCAACCATTTTTCTATTAGTTCAGACCCCAACTGTTGCCTGCCATCTTCACCGCTGAGTCCCCCGGCCCCCATTATTTGCCTTCCCCTTGCCTCCAAGCCCTGCAGCTACAAAAGGAACAAGGCAAACTGAGGTTTGCCTTGTTTACAAAAAGAATAATCTTTAAATTTTGAAGTGCACCATATTTTTTTTGAGGTTCCCTTGGGTTCAGGTATGAGATATGCTTCATGTTCCATTCATTAATATGCAAGGTGGAACTAGATTGTGAGGAAGGAAACAGGCAAATAACCCTTGTTTGACGTAACAAATTTCAAAACTTTCACTGGGACTACTATATAAAAAATGTATTTTCTTTAAAGATAGGAGGGATATCAAGTTGATAGAACCATTCAGAAATTAATATTTCTAATTTAATTTAAACCTACAAGCTTGATAATCACAGCAGGAGTAGCTAGAAAAGTTATATCACTTATATCACAGATTTATAATCACATTTCAACCGCACACCTCTAAGGAAAGAATGAGGAAATCCAAGATGTTACCAATATGAACTTTTTCCTTGTGTGTATCTAATTGGAACACAAACCTGCCCTGGCAAATTCTTTTTTCTGCCATCTTTTCAAGATGTGTCCTTTATCTGATTCCAGGTGCATACCATCCTTGAGGCAGTTTTAAATTGTTCTCCTTTACTGATACTATGACAGCAATTTCCCTTATTTTGGTACTTTTTTTCCCCATGGATACTGTCCGACGCATTTATTTCAGCGGCCATTTTGTTGTTAACATTGTCCTAGGTCATTTCAGCACGTGTTCCTATCTCCTTCCATCCTTCATCACTGTCCATCAGCACATATTGCTTTGGGTTAACCAGAGAGGCCAGATCTATCAGTTACCTTTTCCCTTCTATCTGCTACTTCTCTAAGCTGAAAATCCAGCTTTGAAATGCTGACTGAGGAGTTCTGGTAGTTGAAATTCCCTAATGTTAAAAGTTGCCAAATTTGGAGACCCCTGCCATTGACTATGAAGGATGTTGCCAGTACCTTCCTACAATATAAAATACAAGTTATAACCCGCATGGGTTGGTAAAATCAGATGAGTAGTCAATCAATGGAGAATAGGCTAGAATTAGCAGCTCTCATACCTCTAGCAAGCTTCCAACACTGAGCATTTTCTTTCCTGCCTGACAAATACGATCAGAATCCTGATAATTAAATCATTCCCCACTCAGTGTTAATTACACATCTCCTTAACAGCTGAGGATTTTGCTACAAACTAATTTCATGTACAATTTATAACTGGCCTAATGACAGAGGGAGCTGTAGAGTAGGCAATCCCTTTCTGTTACAGAGCAGACTAGACATTGATACCAATTTTGTTACATTTCTGAAAGCTAACTGCAATGAATCAATCAAGTGACCACCAACCATGAAATCTATCACTGTTGACAGGGAAAGTGCTCAGCAAGGGACTTTACAGCTAACTTTCAATTGTTAGCTCAGGATGTGGGCTGGAATAAAATAGACTTAATTGACTAAGTTAAAGAGACACTATCTGATAGGACAGGTTCATTTGCCAGAATCTTAATGTCTGTATTAATCCAAGTCTGTTTGCATAGCAAAGGAGACTTGAGAAACTGGTGTATTACAGTTGAGAGAGTAAGATGTGATTATTTTCTTTCATTCCCTCCTTTTTTTCTGCCTACTCATCAGAGCTAGGTAAACAGACCTGTTACTTACCTAAGTAAGCTGAAGTAACACACATTAGGTCTATGTTTATATTCAGGAGAAGCTGAGCACTTCAACATCAGTTCCTTTCCAAGACCTTCCAATTTTTGATTAATTAGATGTTATACTAGTTGGGAAATGGGACATTTTGCAAATAGATGCCCTTAATGTTCCAGATCGGGTGTCTCAGGAAATGAGATTGTCCTAGGTTTGGAGCCAAATGGACTTGGAAATACAGTTGCAAGCCTTAGTAGATTCTAGCTCCACCGACAACTTCACTGAATCCCTTGCTGCACAAAAATGTGCTTCACATCAAACCTGTTCATTCCTTATGGTTGGACTGAGATGACTGACGGCCAATTCTTACCCATCACAGAGCACACTGCACCGTCCTCTATTCATTTCAGCAATTATCAAGGGTTCCTGCAACATTATTTAGTCTTCATATTACATGCTCCAGTACTTTTGGAATGGAGTGGAGTAACTTCAGACTTACAACCAATATATTAACTGGGACCAAGATGTAGGAGATTTTGTGGAGCCAAGTTAAAGCCCATAACCCAAATACTTCTTACCAGAGAAAACAAAGCACAGGCTCAGCTACGGAGTGTCAAATTGGGTAACTACCCCATTACAAAAACACTTTCTCAGAAAAACATTATCAGCTTAGCCATAGAATCTTCAGAAGGCCATCGAATACTGATAAGGTAAGCAGAGCACTAGGGAAGCAAAAGAAAGTACGCTAACTCGTAAGAGGCTACCAATAAACAGTTTGTGCTTCAATATAATGTGCCTTGGTCTGCTGTTCAGATGTACATCTAAATTATTCCATTACTAGCATAAGAGAAACTTTGATTCTCCAGTATGCAAAACTAATAGCCTGCAGAATCTCAGGTCTTCACAATCCCACAGCAGTTATTGTGACCTGTTTTGTTTGGCAAATATGTGGGGCTTGACTTGATGTGTTTAGAAAGGGAGAGGCATGCTGATTTTGTGACTATCAGGCAGATATTTACAATAAACAAATAAATCCTTATTCTTGGACCTCAGATTCCTACAAAACCTCAATATCCAAGTCAAATCAAGAACTGGAATCTATATATTCAGATTGCTTCATTTTCCTCAGGCATTAGAAGATTTACGAATTATATTTTCCATGGATTTTTGTACTTGTTTACTTGGACAATTTGCTTGTTTGTCCTAGCCCTAGGGAAAAACCACACTGCCTGGCCAAAATCTTTAAGCTGTTTTCCTACTTCTGGCACTTACACGTGCTGGCTGTAAAGTGAGTGAAGCACTTACTATCCTGGGCTGTAGATAAACCAGTGCCTCTTTTTGTTCCTGTCAATCTGTCTGTCCGGTGTGTTCCTACTTAATAGTAATGATGTTCAAAGCTGGGTAGTGAGCAGAGGGAATGGCCTTGAGGGACAGGAGGATCAGCTGTTCTAAGACAATGATCAAGGAAAAGAAATGTAAGTCCAGTACAGAATCTAATCTGTGAAAACAGTACAGTCAATACCCTCCTTAGTTCTAATGAAGATAAAGGGAAGGAGGGAGGGATCCATTTAGGCTCTTCTGCTTGGAGTTTCAACTCTTTCCTATTGCAGCTGAGTTCCTAGGATCTTTTCCACATTGCCAGTGGTTTCCTTGTATCTGACCCTAGTCATTCACCAGATACTCACTCTCTATATCAATATGAAGTTGCTTTTAAATATGAGGTAGGTGATAGGTGGCAAATAAATTTAATAAATAAAATAAAATAGGAACCTCAGATATGATTGTGCAGCCATCACCACAGCCTAAATGACCAAAAGTGAAATGGTGAAAAGTAATTGCATTTTTAAACATTTGTTCCTACACTTGGAAAGTCTGCAGTATTGCAGCCTTAAGGTTACTGAACTAGTCCTCATGAGGCACTTATGCAATTTGAGTTTGATAACCGTCCTCTGCTCTAAGCTAGAGAAATATACATTTAATTTGCCTGTGTTGGTTACCCTATTTCCTCAAAAGAATTCACGGGACTACTGCTAAAGAATAATCTAGTCTGTTTTGGAGACCCCTCTATCATTTTCTAGGCTTTGCCAATTTTTATTATAAATTTATAATTTGCTGCATTAATCACACTGGATTGATCTTGCCTAGAAGTGGTTTCCTATGAAAGAAATCTCTTATAAAAAATATAAGAGATTCTTTCTTCTCAAGTAGTCATTCAAGTCTCAACTCTTCCTACATAAAGTCTCACATCTGTTATATAATCTGATGCTTCCAATTTCACATTTGGAACCACATTTTTGCCATTTTGCTCCAAAGTTTGAGGGCACCTTCCTGTTCTTTACCAGGCCATTCCTTATAATGAAATGGAACTGCAGTGCTTTAGCGAGAAGCTCTTATCCATCAAAAAAGCTTTTTAATATTGGCACCATCTTCTCAAAGGAGTAAAATGCTCTTCTGAATTCGCCACAAGAACATTTTCACAGAGAAGAATAAGGCCACCTTAAAACAATACCGTCATCGATATATTAGTAAAACAAGCAGCCAGAACTTTTATCTGTGGATGTTATCACTTCTAATAATCGATGTCCCTTATAGTAACTATATCATTGATGTTATAATGATACCATCCTTTTTAACCATCTACAGTTATGTCAAACTATCGATAGTTAAATGACCCACCACCAACAAATCCTCACCATCCCTCCACATTCCAGAGGCCTCCTTTTTTTCCCGAGCACTGCAAGCTGCTCAGTGCCTTCTCAATCATGAATTTGGATCATGCCAAATTCACAAAGTGAATTTGTCTAGATTTGTCTTCCACCTAACAGCCATTGCCTTGAAAAGGCAAGAAGAAAAGGCTCAGGAATTAAACCTGATACACACATACACATACACACAGCTGTATCCCTGGATTTTGTATTAGGCAAATCATCTCTGCATTCGTAATGTCTTTCTTCATTGCAGTAAGGCAACTTACCTATCTCTGGCAAGCTCTTGAGGTTTCACTGTCATAGCTGATTTATTGTCCTATCTTAGAGAGAGGTCTGACAGCAGCATGCTTCACAGCCTCTCCTTATAGTCCTTTTGCAATCCTGATAGGTCTGGCCTAGAGTATGGTGTGGCAGCGTATTGGCTGGCCTTGTGGTTCATCAGAGACCCCGAAAGTGGTACAATGACCACTGGACTGACACACTATCTTGCAAAAAAGCAGGTCAACACACTTTGTTCATGTCACAAAGAGATTTTATTTCAGTTTGGTCTCTGCAGCAACACTGCCATTATCCACAATGCTGCCTTCTGTTCCTTTTCTGATTCCTGCCTATTCTTGGACACATAGACATGCAGGAATGGAGAAAGAGCCATAAACCAGGTATGGGATCACTTGTTGGGCAAAGTAGAGGAAGATGTGTGAGAAGTTGCTTTCAATCCAGTGGTGGGATTAATTTTTTTTTTACTACCAGTTCTGTGGGCATGGCTTGGTGGGCATGGCTTGTCTTGGTGGGTGTGGCTTGGTGGGCATGGCAGGGGAAGGATACTGTAAAATCTCCATTTCCTCCCAACTCCAGGGGGAAGGTTACCACCAGTTCTCTGAACTACTCAAAATTCCCGCTACTGGTTCTCCAGAACTGGTCAGAACTGCTGAATACCACCTCTGCTTCAATCCCTTTAAAGTGAACCTGAGCTCAGGATTGTAATCAGGGATGAAGGAAATGCAAACAGAAGGTGCTTTTATCCCCAATTACTTTTCCTTTTGTGAAGGTTAAAGTTCCCCATATCTTTCTTCTTCGAGGAAGAAAGACAGTTGGGGAGAAAAAAAACGCAGCCTGGGGAAAGGTATAAACAGCTTATGTTCCTGCTTGGCTTCTGGTTTCTATAATAAAGTACTACTTTCCATACTTACGGTAGTTTTCATTTTAAAATATAAATATACAATAAATAATAAGCGTGTAACATGAATTTGGGCCTGCAAAAGGTACAGCTCTATTTTTAAACAATGAAAGTAAGCTAGTTATTGTAGCATTTGGGAATTGCTTTGCTAGACTTGGGAACAGAATCTGTTGAATTCTATTGGAATTATCCATAAGTAAACATGCAAAATGCTGCGTTCTGCTGCTGTATAACTAAGCTAACTTATTAGAGTTTAATTGTATATATTTTAATAGCATTTATGTCTAAGATTGTGTGGCATAACATTTAATTTAGATCCATCCTACTGTTCCAACCCACCCCCAACTCTCATTTCTGCCTCCTGTTTCATCTTAAGGGAATAAAGTATACTCTGACTTTCTAATTTACCTTGCCATGCTGCTTGGACACCTTCCGCACCACTCTTTATCTCCAAATGAAAACAGCAAATTGGAGCTAGAGAGAATTTTGACTCTTTTGATGTTCTGCCTGAAAATTAGCAGACCTAGGTATATGGTAATTAATATCAGGAAATGATATTACAGAGAGTTTTTTCTGTTGCTGATCAAAAGTCTTTCAGCAGCTGCTCTGTGCTTCCTTCCTAATTGCTTTTTTTTTTTTTTTGGTGGCAAGACAAATATTAAATGGTAAGTACAGACTGGAAACTTATAAGGAGAGGATTCCCCATAAAATAAAATTAAAAAACCCTCTTTCTTAAGAGGTCTGTAAGGGATGTGCATAAATGCACTAATGTGCCTACTGTCCCTGTCCTAATGTTCTCTCTTATTTGTATTCATTTCATATATTCATAATTATGATTATATTTATATCTGTTATCCAATGTGTGCTTGACAAATAAAAAAAAATAAAAAAATTCCATGATTGAAGGAGTTCATTTCATATCCAGATCACTGAATGGAAACTATAGAACCACTTCTAAACAGGGATAAGCTTCATATTTTCAAAGTATTCTGCATTTTTCAAATTTTTAGAATATTTCCCAGTTACAAAATTAAAGGTATCCAAGCATGGATTCTCAGAACAAATAGCTTCCTTATAAAATTGAGCATAGGACACTTGGAGTTGAGAGATGAAAGTAATGAATTTTGGCAAGCCTTGAGAAGGATGGCCTTGGAGAAGAAAAGATCTGAAGGTCATCAGTTTTTAAAAAGATAAGGACTGTTTGTGTGTGTTGTGTATGAAAATAATTTACCCAGATTTATGAGTAGAAAATGAAAACAGCTGTGGCATTTAAGTATTAGAAAACCACATATGATCTACGAAGATATGAATTCTAGGTAATAACATAGAATGCTACATCTTGCTAAATACCTATGGTAATTCTCTGTCATCAAAGCCATGGTTGTCCCAAAGGTGCTTTTTTTTTTCAACAAGCAACCGGACTTTCTTGTTTTTCTTTGAAGACATTTGCTTCTCATTCAAGAAGCTTCTTCAGCTCTGACTGGATGGTGGGGAATGGAAGGATTTATATACCTTGCAGACAGCTGGCCATTTGCATTCTTTTAGAGAGTCACTGAGGCCACTTGGAGGTTTACCTGTCTCCTCAGGGTCACCTGGGCGTGGAGCCTTCTTGGAATTGCTAAAAGGACTGCGTTGTAGGACTGTGTCTTTCAGCAGTTCCAAGAAGGCTGCACACCCACAGATGAAGCTGAAGAAGCTTCTTGGGTGAGAAACAAAACGTCTTCAAAGAAAAACAAGAAAGTCCAGTTGCCTCTTGAAAAAAGCGTCTTTGGGACTATATCCTGCTGTACTATCCAAAGTAGTATGTCTTAACACCAATATACCGAATGCAAAATGCTAAAAGAGAGAGAAAACGAGTACTGTGGGGTGAACATAATCTTAACATTAGTATGATATTTCTGAAAAAAGCAGAAAATTGGTCACAGTCTTATTCATCTTCCTACCTTGATTTAATTGTTTTGTCGCAAGTACTGTTTCACTGTCTACTGTTTCAGCTTCAATTATAACGAACCTTTTTGGAGTTCGACTTCACAGGGACACTTCATAAACAAGGTAACCCAAAGCCAAACCTCTTTTGGAGACTGGATGCCTGGGTTGCAAGGCCAGGGATAATGAAGAAGCGGACTGAGGAAGAGGTGGGCAGATAATGAAAACCAAAATGATTGTTTGAACCAGTGAGCCACATCAGCTGATTTTTTTTTTAATAATCAGCCACAAGTTTCCATATAAATCTGCTTCACTGCCTTTTTTTTCTACTCTGTTGCTTCTTGAGCATTGCAGAGGTGGCTAAAGATTGTGTTATATTAAGAATGTGCGTAGGTGTTCTTGCTTGATGAAGCTGTGCAGAATATTGCATCGAATGAAGGAGAATGTAGTCTACAAAAGCTTAAAGTATGTTAAATTTATCATTCAAGTTTCCAAGGAAGAATTCTCATTATCCTGAAACAGATAGCTGTACTTACCTCTCTAGGAAGAGTGATATCAACAATTCCATCAATGAGATTTCCATCAGTGGAAGGATTGCTTATGAAACGTTAACATTTCAGATCTCATCTAAGTGATGCGGCTTTATTTATACTCGTTGAGCTAAGTTTTTTCCTGTTGATACACCCAGATGAATTTTCCTTCTTCTATATAGGGAATAGATATTAAAAGATACAACATTAATTTTATGTTTTGTTAGCATATCTATATTCTACTCACACTTCCCAGCAAAAGAAAATACATAGTACAAAATATAAGTTCAGCATAAGATATGCAGAAATGAGCACTGCCCAGAGCCCCTCGCTGAGGGAGGTGGGTGGTTAGAAATATGAAATATAAACAAGCAAACAGTTCTAAAAGTTTATGAGACTATTACATATTCCTCCACTACAGTAGAAGAAGAAAACTAAAAGCAAAACTAGTTTTGCTTTTAGAAATTAAGATTTTTCAAAATTAAGTGGACACTTGATAATACTCCTGTAGAAGTTTTACTGTAACTTTGTATGTTTTTAAAGATAATCAAATCATCACTCCTTGTGAGAAACCTGAACAGTGGTTTTAAACTTAAGATTTAGAAAGTAGGTTAGAAATGCTGGAAACCTCTGCCAGAATACGAGCAATAACAAAAATAGTCTTTAGTCTATAAATTCTTAAGTTTCCTTTCCTAATGGTGGTGAATAGGATTTTTTTTTAATTTCTACATCCCTATTTTGCTACCTTTCATTTTTCTGGTGCTATTTCATTAGCCTTAATTTATACAAGTTAAAAAAATGGAAGTGTTAATAAAATTTAAATAGAAAATAAAGGTCATTTTAAATTATATAGTAATAATAAAGGCTTCCAAAAGAAAATGTCTTTGAGATAAGTACAGTAATTAATTTTCAGAATGTTTCAACCTTCATATGCTATTTACTTTTCAATTTAAAAACTTATCGGTCAGAATAAACTAGGAGATTATCTGTATGTGTGTATATGTGGTCTATGTGTATGTATCATATACACACATATGCATATACACAGTATCTTACCTAAATATTTTTAATTAAAATGATAATTTGAGCATTTCTAAAAATTGGTTTGCATTCAGTATACAAGCTAGATGCTTCTGACATTTAACAATTCCACTGTTATATGTAAATATCTTTAAACTGCATACTGTTTATTCTCAGGTACATGGACATGAAACCTGAAGATAATTTTGAAATGAAAGAAAATATATATTGAATGAATCAAATTACCGTCAAGTACATTCTTTTAAAAACTCAAAATATACCAGAAAGTTTTCAACATTTTGAATTCCTTCAGTTTTATAATAATATCATACATTATTATCTTTGAAATATCTGCAGTCATAGGAAGCCATGGTTCTGTATCTTAAAATATGGCTTCCTATATTTTAAGCTACAGAACCAGAAATCTCCATCTCTTGATGACTGCCACCTATGACTGAAAAACAACTAAAGGGGCTCTTAAATCATGTAGATCTGTGTACAATATATATGCAAATGCTTTTGCAAATGTTAGAAATATATCTCCACCACTTATGTGACTCCATTTCTAAGAGTGTCCATGAGAATTTGTTTCTGAATTGCAATTATGCACACACAAATCCCACATTCTGGTACATTATCAGAATCTATATTCAGCCTTCCTAAAGATTTAAGCTTGTTGATAGTCTTTTGCCTGGGAATCTGTTCTGTAGCTTTGAATATATCCTGCATGATAAAATACAGCTGAGGTGACTTGGGTGGGTGGTGTCCAACTTGAGCTCATTCCTGCCGACTCCATGCACATAATCATGCAGTCATCTGAACTGCATGAACAATTGGTTTGCTGACTTTTGCCAGGGAGTTTCTTGAGGTCTTAACTGGCTTAAAGTCCTGTTATGTCCTTGTTGGAAGAAAAATCCAGTTTGGTTCCAAGGCGGGAGAAAGACGCTGGAAATAAAATGGAGGCTGATTGGAAAGGAGAACTCTGTTTATTGATGAGCGGAACCAACAATGGCATGTAGTTCTGGGACAGCTGACAAATTGGTTTGATGGATTTTTATAGGATTCTGAGATGTTGCAGGGGGTTATGCAAGGTAGTGAGTCTGGTATCTTTTGCTATTCTAATGGTGATGAATTAATCCTATTATGTCCTAAAGGTCGTATCCTGCTCTTAGAATTTGGGGGAAGGGGGATGTAAATTCTTAATCCCGTCATCTGGACCTGAAGGTGTTTTGTTTGTGAATAGGCTGACCTGGATTTCTTAATGGGCATGAAATAGCCACCTCTAAAGACTTCAGGCATCTGCTGGAGGCTGTTGAGGCTGCTTTCTGCTTTTGTTCAGGGTTTTTTCCATTTCTCCTTTGGGGAAGTATAATATTCTGCCTCTTTTAATATTCCCCAAAATTCTTCGGAGTGGGGGGTGGCTTCCCACATCCTGGAGAATTGCCACTCCTTCCAACCCCACTTAGCTTCTGAGGTTAGAGAAGGCCGGCCATGAGCTGTCATCTACTGAGACAATGTTTTAAAAGATTTTCAACGAAGTGTGCCCAAGTACGAACAGCTACGAGGACAGGCAAAATTTCTGGTGATGAATATAGTGCACCACTAAACAGTAGCACATAGCTGATCCTCATTGCAGTTGGATGGGAGACATCGGTAAAATGCCAGATTATAAACTGGACAGGAAAACAGAAAAAATCAGTTCTAAACTTACAACATTGATAGTTCTTTAATAATATTTTAAGGTTTTATAATGCATTTTAAGTGAATGTAAACTGCCTCAAATCGCCTTTGGCGAGATAGGCAGCATACAAGTGTAATAAATATTATTCCCGCATTCAAATTCTCAATAGCACATGGTTCTATCAAAACTCTGTCTGGTTTTTATTCTTCAGCTCTGAAAATTCAAAAACTCTGGACAAAAAAAGAAGAAATGGATTAATATGCTGTTACTGTTCAATGGTGTAGCTAAAGAATGCACGTTCAACGTTTTGTCATTCTAAAGCATAAACCAACTTATACAATCACTTTAATGGTTTAATTGAATTTCACTTTAATTTTGCCAGCAGCAGAACTGGATGGTTGCTGAAGAAAGACAACTGCATGAGCAATTGTCTAATAATCCAGAAATATTCTTTGTGTTAAACATTGCACTTGGAGCAGGGAAACCTGAGTTCTAGTCCTGTTTTAGGCTTGAAAGCCAGCTGAGTGATCTCAGACCCTCTCAACCCCATAGAGCAAGGGTCTTCAAACTTGGCAAGTTTAAGACATGTGGACTTCAACTCCCAGAATTCCT
>JAOYMU010000192.1:321982-332832 GCA_025802295.1 Psammodynastes pulverulentus | reverse complement strand
CTAACATGACTGGAGGAGGAATTCTGGGAGTTGAAGTCCACAAGTCTAAAAGCTGTTTAGTTTGAAGACCCCTGCCATAGAGGAATATTGAGGTAGATGTGGAGAAGGAATGCAACAGCTGTTATGAAAACATCAGTTTAGCCTGGAAAGGCAGGAAGCATTGAGAAAGAAACTCAGCATTCCTGTTTTGAGTGTCTTTGGTTTAAGAGGAGGTGCAGGAAACTTCTGTCTGTTTTAGGATTCATTCATTATACTTTACAAACATACTAACTGTAAACAGCCCAACCAAAGAACCTCCAAGATCACACCCACCAACATGGACAGGACAAGCCACCAGAACAGTGGTTCTCAACTTGTAGTCCACGAACCCTGAGGATCCATGATGTTGTAACAAGGAGTCCATGAAGGCTTGAAGAAATGTCTTGGGAGTCTGTGGTTCATGGCCACAAAAGTTATTTAAAGAGGGTCCATGCTGAAAAAAAGGTTGAGAATCACTGCACTAAAATATAAATTGAGAGCAACCCCATCCCTTACTAGCAGTGATGATGTTACCTAGTTTGGGTAATGAAAGGTCTGTAAGAAAACAACCAAGTTCTGACCTCACCAAGGACCCCTCAAGTTGTAAATGTTTCTCCTCACACACATAAATAACTACAGGTAGTCCTCCACTTACAACCACAATTGAGCCCAAAATTTATGTTGTTAAATGAGAATAGGTTAAGTGAGTTTCCCCCCATTTTTATGACATTTCTTGTCAGAGTTGTTAATGATTTATTGCAGTTGATAAGTTAGTAACCTGGTTGTTAGGTGAAATCTGGCTTCCCCATTGACTTTGCTTGTTAGAAGGTGGCAAAAAGTGATCAGATGACCATGGGACGCTGCAACGGTCATAAATATGAACCAGTTGCCAAGTATCTGAATTTTGATCATATGATCTCTGAACTCTGAAAAATAGTCATAAGTCACTTTTTTCAATGTCATTGTAACTTTGAACAATATGTTGTAAGTCAAAGACTACCTGTATATGCTAGCAAATATTTTCATAATATGATTAAAAATTCCTCTTATTTATCAATGTACTGTACATCTAATTTCTTTGAAGCTTGCAAAAAAGGACATTTCCTAAGAGATCTGTAATACCATATGTCATTTTGAGAAATCTAGTGGTCTTATTTTTAAAAGAGTAAATGTAGTTAAACTCCAGGCAGAAATTAAAGAAGGAAGACGACTAGTGTAGCAATTATACTTTCATAGTTTCTTTATTCCATATTGGTTGATGTAATGCATATCTTTAAAAGTCATATCTTTATTTCAGCACTGCAATAAGTATGACAAGCATCCAGTCAGATATTCAACAGATGAAGCATTTTTGGATTACTTCTTCTAGAAGCATGTTATAAATTTCCTCTTGGCTATGATTTACATGGATTAAGAGACAGTTGTGTCTTTTCCAATGATCAAACTACGGAATAAGAATATTGTGCAATGTGATAGTAGATGGCCAACAGAAATTCAATAATTCATTCTTAATGTTCTTTTTTTAATTATAGGACTTTTCATCTGATGCAACCCCCCCCCCGGCTTTAAGCTCATCTTCCCCTCGCTGTGTTTACTTCCATCTCGATATGTCACATATGAACAATAATATGCCATTTTCTCCTAAATGAAAGCAAAATAGAAGGAAAGCTAGTCTCTTTAGATGTTTTCTGCTGCTACAATAATCAGCAATAAGGGATTATGATTTTGTAGTACTAAGCTTTCTGATGGCATGGCTTGCATGCCTCCCACACAGAGCATGTAGTTGATTAATAAACTTGGTCTGAGGTAGGATGTTAGCTTAATTTATATCCGAGACAAGCCCTGCTCAGAGAAAAGAACTCAAGCCTCGCATATAAAAGTTCCCAGCTAAATCTATGGCATCTCCAAATAAGATTGAGAAATCCTTTTGCCGGAAACCCTGGTTAATTACTATAATAAGCATAACAGATCAATGGTTCAAATCATTAAGTTGCAATTATCTTAGGAGCCATTTTCCCTTGTAACAGGGCTGTTGCCCACTTGCAGAAGAAGTCAACTTTGAACATGAAAAAAGTACAAGTGTAAACAGCCAAAGTTTACAAAAACTAGGTTGATTTGAGGGTTCAACCTTGATGAGGCTGAAACTGGTCCCTGGTTCCGCCTGAAATGTCTATAACGGAAGCACATCTCACCCCCAGCCAGCCACTGGTGCCACATTCATCCTGAGCTGTGCATGTGGGAACCTTGATTCCAAGCACAGGGTGCTCTGGTTTAAACCAAGATTTTTGTACTTTCCTATATTGGTTAGATGTTATTTCATCCCACATCCACTCGTTACTATTTAACATTCAGTCAAGGTTTATCTTCTGGCAAGTTGCCATTGACTGCATGATATAATTTGGATATTCATCACTGTTGTATATTAAGGCAGCCAATGAGCGAAGCCCGTCAGGGCCTCGCTCATTGGCTAATCCGCGCGGCGGGAATCTCGAAGGTGCGTCAGTGGCTGAAGCGTTGGACAGCGCTGGCTATATAAGCCGGCGCTGGCCGCGCTCCGGCGCTTCTGTTTTAACTCTCGAATAAAGTTAGTTGCTACTGTTAACTCATGTCCGGCTCCTCCTTAACCCCCAACTTAACAATCACCAGTCAATGTTTCTCTTATGCCATATTATTCTTTGCAGTGCAAAGAGGTGAATTAATTTGAAACAAATATATGTTTTGGTTTTCCTCAAATCATTAACTTGTCTATTATCATTGAAGGTTAAATTTTGATTTCAAAGTTGGAATTTGCAATGTTAACTGCTGTAAACATTTGAATGCAGGTTTTATGTATAAATTTATCATAAGTGGCCCTTACGTTTTTCATCTTATTTTAAATGCTGTATTTGCATGTGTTTGTGTGATTGATTTGCCTTGCCAGACAGTACTCTCTGCCATTTAATAGCTACATTATATAAAAAAATCTTTCTGATTTGCAGAGATTAATTGCTTTTCAGCAAAAGCTTCCCACCATCCCCATTTTGCTGTCATGAAACTGTCAAGCTTCCTGGAATTTGCTCACTTTTGAGGGTGAAAGAGCATCAGTTTTATTCAGATATGAACTAAAATGAGGAAGAGAAATTTGGGGGATTCTCATCCCTGCCATGGGCACAAACAGAGCAAAATTAGAGAGCATCAGAAGCCAAAATGAGCCATTTGAGAGCTGAAGATTGACAAAAATCTCCTAGATCTGTATTAATTTGCTTGCAAGTGTCCGGCCATGTTTTGAAGGAATCTTGATATGAAACACCTTGGATTTCCTCATAGAAAAGTAGGGTTATGCAACACTTCGTTTGATTTGATTAAGTGGTAATTCAGCTGAATCACTACTCAACATAAATCCTGAAAACAACCCCATCGTACTCATTCTAAAAAAGTATCAATTTGCACTATTGGGCAACCACAACTCTGGACTTCCAATAGTGGAGAGATTTTTCCAGTCAGCTCTGGAAAGTGCCAAAAGAGACATCAGTTCCTGCTGAATGTTTGCGTAGAAGCCCCATCACCTCTTGTACCAGAGGTGGTATTCAGCAGGAGAACCGGCAGCGGAAATTTTGAATAGTTCGAAGAACCGGTGGTAACCTTCCCCCTGGAGTGAGGAGGGAATGGGGATTTTACAGTATCCTTCCCCTGCCATGCCCACCAAGCCAAGCCACGCCCACCAAGCCAAGCCATACCCACCAAGCCATGCCCAAAGAACTGGTAGTAAAAATTTTTTGAATCCCACCACTGTCTTGTACGTGCCAAATTGGGGTTGCTGGATAACCCACAGCGACAAGCGACACATCAAGATAAATCCTGTTGGCCCATCACTTTGGGAAAAATGGTATCACTGCTATGGCACAACTTCAAATCAAATCGACTTCTCACAAGCCTGTGAAAAAAGACAAGGAGCAGGGTACCCCTTCCAAGATATTAGAAATGTTGAAAAATTCTCACTGCATTTGTAGTCTTCCAAATGATAAGGGAAAATTTTATCCTGGTATGGCTGGGGAGACTGATGGCTCAAACCCACAGGTAGGATGCAGGCACCCCAGTGCTACATTAGCCTGTATTTTAGTGCTTTGTAATAACCTTCAATTAGATATCTTAGGTCCCTTACTCTCTCTTTACCCTTTTAATATTATTGTAGTATTCTTTATTTCCATTTCAGATATCTAGTTAGGGTTACTGATACAGCAGGGAGTAAGTGCAGTTTCTTGGTTTTTCAAGGAGAGGTCTGAAACAAGTATTGACAAGGGAGAATGAGATACTTTGCTTTTCCATACAGGTAGTCCTTGACATATGACCACAATTGAGCCCAACATTTCTGTTGCTAAGTGGGACATTTGTTAATTGAATTTTGCCCCATTTTACTACTTTTCTTGCCACAGTTGTTAAGTGAATTATTGCAGTTCTTGTTAGTGACACAGTTGTTAAATGAATCTGGCTTCCCCATTGACTTTGCTTGTCAGAAGGTTGCAAAACATGATCACATGACCCCAGGGCAGTGCAACTGTCATAAATGTGAGTTAGTTGCCAAGCTTCTGAATTTTGATCATATGACCATGAAGATGCTGTAATGGTCGTAAGGGTGAAAAATGATCATAAGTCACTTTTTAGTGTTATTGTAACTTTGAACTAAATGAACTGTTGTTTGCCACCTTTTGCCTTTATTTTTTATTGATTATTATCTTTGATAGTGAGCTGTCCAGGGTCATTGAGAGTCAAACCGCATACAACTTTAATAAATTGTTATTATTAACAACAGATCTATCTTTCAGCTCATTTTCCTATAATTGTTCTGCTATCCACAGCTCTTTCACAAATGACCAACTCTAAATAATTATAATCTAAATGTCTGTTAAATTATGAAAACTTATTTGAGGCCGCTTTTTATTGTGCACTGATTGTCCCAGGGGCATCAGTGTGATTGATTAATATCTGTAATGTAGCTATTAAATGGCAGAGGGTACTATCTGGCAAGATAAATCAATCACACAAATGTCCTTGAGGCAATTAATCTTGCAGCCCCGTGGCATCAGTGGTAGGAGTCAAACAGGTCAAAATGGTGGCTAAGTTCTGCCCCTTTTTTCAATCATCCAGTTGTGACCACTTACCTTGACTTTTTTGATACCCCATGAGCACCTTGGCATTACCTCATAAGTTATAATCAGGTGGGCTGCTGGGGGTTTGCAGGGATTTGGGAGAACTCTAGCTAAGATTCTGTGCAGTTCAGAGAACTCCCAAATCCCAATCCTAGGTGGCCCCACCCTGCCTGGCCACTCCCCTCCCAGGAGTCCCTACACAGCCTGTTTTGGATGCAGGTAAGTGCAGGACACCCATGGAGGCTTGGGGAGAGCGAAAAATGGGCCTACCGGAAGTTCAGGAAAGCCAGAAACAGACCCGTTTCGGGTCTCCAGAGGGCCTTCAGAGCCTGGGGAGGCCATTTTCATCCTCCCGAAGGCTTTAGGGAAGCCTCCAGAGCCCAGGAGGGGCAAAAACACCCTCCTGGCCATGGTGCAGGAGGCCACTCACCATGGCCACACCCACCCAGCAACTGGGCAGAGAACCCGTTGCTAAAATTTTTGAAGCCCACCTCTGGTTGTAACCCATTTGAATATATGCTTTCATTTGATATTTGAAACCACAGTCACAAATGTTTTAAACAAAATTCTAGCTTTATTAGATCAACTCAGATCTTCATTGCAGGCATAAATCAGCATATATTGTGGTTTCGAGAATTTATATATGTAAGACATGGTTGTCAAACTCGCGTCGTCATGGTGGTGTCACATGACATATTGGGACTTTTCCCCCCTTCTCTAAACTGGGCAGGGGCAGGGGTGGGGCCAGCACGTTTGACACCCCTGATGTAGGAGAAGAGCAAGCAGAGCTGGGGAAAAAGTTAAACATGTCATCCGCTTAGAGTCCTTACGTTGCCACAAATGGTCCAAGGATCATGTACAAAAGTTCAGCATCATACGTTAAGTTGAAAATTTATTCAAGTTTATACACAAGAATCTAATCAATTAATGGTCAGCACTAAATTGATGCTAGATAAGGGTCAAAGGAATTTAAGGGTGGACCTGGACCTGGATTGTTTGTGGCAACATAAGGAGTATAAGTTGATGACTTGCTTAACTCTGATCCCAGCTTTGCCTGCTCTTCTAATTATGATATATTTGCTACTGTAGTTTAAAATGGCTACAACTCAGTGGTGGTATTCTGCTGGTTCGTGGCTAATTGCGCGGGCCGGCAGCGCTGGTGAGCGGTAGCTCCAATGATTGGCGTTTGGGCGTTTTTGGGGGTCCTCCCACCTGCCCGCGCTCTTCCTTTACCTTTATCCGCTCAACTAAATGATGCGGCTGAGCGGATTTCCCTGTTAGAACAGCTGGGAGGCACTTTGGCTGGGGCTTGCCTGAACTGTGCACTCACGCGCGCTGTCACTGAACCGGTGGCAGGGCTGGTAGGAAACCACCGCTGCTACAACTCAATGTATAAATCAGAGACATTCAATTTTGCAGGAAAAGCATCACTATCTTAGATACCCTGAGTTTCATTGCAGCAATTTCTTTCTTCCTTTCTTTTTTAAGGTTGCAAAGAACTGTATTCAGTGGTGGTTAAGCACCAGAAGAAAGTACCAGTATTTTTATCTATGCAAGATGGGGTATCTAGTTCCCGCCTATTCAATGTGGCTTTTTGCCACAGTGAAAAATTCTCTTTTCATGCTAACAATTGTTCAAGAGAAAGGGGGGCAATCTGTAGAAATGTACTTTTAATAATTCACTTCATTTTCTTTTCTTTTGAAAAACATATTTGGCAATTTTTAGCAAGGGAGAATACAAGTTTTAAAACTAAATTAACTGCACTTGATAAGCGTAAAGCAGAAGATATGGGTAATATTACTCACAATTATGCAATAAAGTTTATAGAGGTTAATTTTCAGTTATGCAGAAAATGTTAACATTTTGATAAACGTAACTGATTCTTGATGAAAACCTTCAGGGAATTCCCTGCAATGTGCATTGTACAATCCAGAGCAACGAGCTGGCTATTTTTGATCAGTGGAACTGACAAACTGACAGAAATGATGTTATCTCATTGATATTATTGATAAAACCATTACCAGTAACAGGAAAAAATTAAACGTTTCCTTAACATACCACAGACTTGTATCAGTGCCTATGTAATCACTAGCAATATGCTTGTTTGCAATTCTGGATATGAAAGTCCTAAAGTCTCAATTACTCCTTAATTTTGCAACTGGATTTAAATAGCCTTCATCCTCTTATCTACAGGTGTGTGTAGGGACTGTGTCAGTCTCCATACTTCCTAACTGAAGGAAATAGAAAATGAAAAAGGGGCAATGTCACTTACTATCAAGTGGCATGCAAGATGGAACAAGTTGCTGAATTAAATTAATTTGCTAACCTTTGTCTTCTTTTCCACCAAGTGTTATAATTAAAACAAACAGAAGGAGCTTGTATTCAATCAGCCGTTTAATTAGGGAACACATCACCTACACATTTGAACTACGGCACAACTCTCTTGTGCAAATTTATTCTCCAGGCTCCATACCTTACAATTGTACACTCTGACTTTCATTTCATACCTGTGATTTCCTAGAGGAACATCCAATAGCAACCTTCTGCAGTTCTCTGTCAGACTTTTGTCTTCTGAAGCAAACCAGTCCTAAACCTTCCTGCAGTGCATACATTCACAGTTATATTTGTATTTTGCCCGTCTCTCTGGCTCGGGTGTATAAAATTCTTATAGCAAACCCACACATAACAATTGCATGTATGCAAATGATCTTCTGGACAAAGAATGTATGCCAATGTGTAGCATCTCTAAGAAAATTCCAATAGGGACACTAGTAAAATTTCCCAAAACCATTTAGGTTTATTACAGTCAAATATAGAAGATCCAAGAGTTCTGTGATATTTTAAGGGCTAATAGAACTAATGCATAAGCTTTTGTGGATGCCACATATTTCTTCTTTTAGTTCTTTATCGACACTGATTAGGAGCAACTATTTACAGAAACTTGATCTGCTTCAAACATGTATTTATATTACTTGGTAAAATGATTCACAGCTTAATTTTTTAATTTATGAACCATTTCAACTGAAAACATTTCATGTGATGATTTAACACTGATTGATTTAAAAGCTAATTTGGGTGCTTGATATGTCACTACATTGCATGTTTTAAGCCACATTTAAGTTACAGCTTTTCAATTTTAAATATGGAAACAAGGATGCACATGAGTAGATGATATAACATTCAGCCACTAAAAAATAAGAAGGCAGAACAGCTAATTACTTGCAAAAGTATTTGTTTTCAAATTGTTTGTTTTACATTTTATTTGGGTTTTTTGTTTTGCAGGTGGGTGGTCTGTTTTTAATTCTGTAAACTTCAGGGAGATCTCTTTTTGTAAAAAAAAAAAAAAAAAAAAAAAGTATCCAGAAAATATAAAACAATCAATCTGAAAAGATTAAGAAAAACTGAAAGAAAAAAACCTCCAACTGCTAAGTTAGCAACATGTTAAGTACCCAAGCATTAGAAATACAAATATTATGTGTATCATCATAATCAAGGTAGGAGACAATAATGCAACAAACAGCAAGCCACATACTGTAGTTTATTCTAAAAGGATAGAAAACACCAGTATTCTAAACTCACAGTATTTCAATTTACAGTAGCTGAATTCATAACTCAAAGCTATCTAGGAAGGACGGAGTATCAGGAAAATTTTGAGCAAGGGGAAGGAAGCAGATCCATAAACCTCTACAAAAGTATAGCAACTAACAGTCCTAAAAGAGTACTTTTATAAAACTTTGTATTGATTTAAGACAGGTAAACAAGATTGTACCCTTAACAGTAATATCTGATAGTGTTTCTGAGAAAACTTGCTAATATTCACTATAGGTTTTCTTCTAGACATGGAAAACATTTGTACTTGATGCAGAACATTTAAACTACCAGCATGTAAGAACTGAAGCAAGGGAAAAGGTTTAATATGAAAAAGTCAGCAGCTGAGTTCAGATGTGTTTAATTAGAGAAAATCAACTTTCAATAAGCTGCTGTCACATTACACATGTTACGTGTGTCTGCAACCATCTGGATGTATTTATAATTAAGATGCATCTGCCCTATACTGTATATGTAAAAGTTCTCAAGGACTATTCATCTGCACCACAATCTTTTAGGTAAAGTAAAACAAAATATTCAGAATAAAGATGTCAGACAACCTTCTGACTGACTCAACATCAGAAATGTTTAGAATACTTACCAAGTTAGATAGGCTCTCATCCTCTTTGATTACTTTTGAGGCAAATCTAAAAACTGGATATTGTCCTATTTCTTTTTCAAAACAGAACAAGTGATTTTACATTTTGATAAGCCGCAGTTCTCCATAAATATAGCAGCTCAGCATTTTGTAACCAAAGGTAATGGGGAAAATGAGATCTATTTGTTTTTTTCTCTCGATCACACACACACACACATATATATACATACACACACACACACACACACACACACACACACATATATATATACACATACATACAATTTCATAAATATATATATTTAGGAAGCTAATGTTAAAGTAAATTCCTGTTTTGGGCAGGTAAATTAATAATTGCTTAAAACTGGATGTTTTCAGAATAATTAACAATAGAAAAAAACAAGTTTTAACATATGATCAGTTGCTCTTCAGGAAAAAAGTTACTGATAAGATTTGAACAGAGATTATTCTTATTTTATTAGATGTGGATTATATAAATCGAATTAATAATAGTCCAGGTGAATCTTGTAATGAACATTGATGTATATGCCAGTTCGATATTGTCTAAATGGAATAAATAATAAATAATAAAGGGAAAAACACTTATCATTCAAGAATTCAATCAGATTGGCAGGTGTATATTACCTTATTCACTTATTTATTTATCATATTTTTAACTACCCATTTCCCTCAGAGCAAGCTAATTTCTGAATTCAGGGAAGAGCTTCTATACATTTTTAGATTCAGGTTCCAGAAAACATAAATGAACAGAGAGATCAAGAAAAAATAGTTGTTTCATTCTAGGTGATCATAGAGCTGTTTTAATACTGAACTGGTTGTATTGTGCAACATGTATAATGGCTGTAGCTATTCTGGATAGGTTGCAGTGATGACAGCCATAGTAGACAAAGAGTGGTCCAGTGGCGGTGATAAAATCAAAAGCTTTTTACCTCCTGTGGCTCAATAATAGGCAAAGAGAGCAGGAGATGTTGGGGGGAAGTAAACAATGTATTAATGAATGTAACTCATATTAGCTAGTTGAATGAATCTAACTTTAAGACAGACAAAATAATTCTGAGAGAACTGATGATGCCACATCAATATAGAGAACAGTAGCCAATGCAAGTGGACCATTTTTATTCATAACCTGAATAGCAAAAATTATGTACTGCTTGTCAAAACTGTGGATTGCACAAAATTGGGAGGTTGGGCCAAGTCTCATGATAAGAGAATTAAATTTCAATAGAATCTGGAGAGGTTGGAAGTTGGGTTGAGAGGACGAAGATGTCTTTCACAGGAAGAAACGTAATGTGTTATATTTACAGAGGAAAACATAAGGTGCCTATTCAATAAAGGGGATTCGTGGCTTGAAGAAGAACTTGATTGAAGAACTTGGAGAATATATTGCTGAGGGCTGGAATAGATAGCAATAGCAATAGCACTTTAGATTTATATACCGCTTAGTGCTTTTTACAGCCCTCTCTAAGCGGTTTACAGAATCAGCATATTGCCCCCACAAT
>JAOYMU010000192.1:135919-155170 GCA_025802295.1 Psammodynastes pulverulentus | reverse complement strand
TCTCTGTGGCAGCCCCTCAGATATTGGAACACTGCTATCATGTCTCCCCTGGTCCTTCTCTTCACTAGACTAGCCATTCCCATTTCCTGTAACCGTTCTTCAGCAGTGGGATCCTACCTGTTCCACTACAGGTTCGGTGATTGTGTGTGTAAGCGTGCATGTGTGTGTGCATGAGCCTATCTTCTAGGGTGTTAGCTATTCTTGCCAGCTTATTATCATCTGCAAATTTGGTAAGTTCCCCTTCTATTGCCTCATCTAAGTCGTTTATCAAGATATTGAAAAATACTGGGCCTAAGACGGAACCTTCTGGTACCCCGTTGCTTACTTCCCTCCATATAGACATAGACCAGTGGTTCCCAAACTTTTTCAGTCCACCGCCCCCTTGGTGCTACAAACTCATCCTCAGTGCCATCCACCCCCTATAAATAGCATTGTTTGGAATAGCGTTTCCCAGGCCCCAGTCATGAGAAGTCCCATGCTTCTAGGAAGATGGGGAAGAAGCTCTCTGGTCCGCTGGCCTCCCACTCTGGCATACCTTGACAACTAAGTATTTCTCTCCACTCCTCCTTTCCTGTTTTGTCTGTTGGATTTACCCAGGGGGACATCAACCTAACTTGACCCAAAGGCACTGTGTGTCTGGACCAGGCACTTTCTCTTGGCCTCTGGGTGGGAGGCCCAAGAGAAAGCACCTGCTCCAGGCACACAGACTTCCAGGAACTTCTTTCGTGTTCCTTCTCTCAAGAAGCTTGGTCAATCTGAGTGAAGGAAAATAAAGACAGGCAGACTGACATTGGTGGGAAAGTCAGACATACAGCTGTAGTAGCCACAGGACTGGGTCTTTGGTCATCCAGAAGCAGCTGCGGCCAGTCCTGTGGCTACTGCAGCCCTATCTGGATTGGAAAATGGGACTAGCCCCTGGTGGGGCTGGAAATCTCTGCCATAGGGGGTGGCATGTGTAATGTGCAAATCTACAGGTGATGCAACATGCAAAAAGCAGCGCAGCCCTCACTGGCCAGATGAGGTAATTTTGCTGTTGTGGCAAGAGGGAAGGCAGTGGCACAGGTGGACCAAAGCGGAGATGGAGATGGCTGGAAGGTGTGGGAGGAGCCCGGCCAAAGTTTCCCGCACTGCTTGTGGCAAAGTTTGTCCAGGCTCTCAAGAGATGAGAGGTAACAGGTGGCCAAATGATCTGCAAACTGATAAGCGCTAGCGCAGCATGGCAAAGTTCAGCTGGGCTCTCAAGAGATGAGAAGTAACAGGCAGCCAATCCATCTGCAAACCAATGAGAGCTCACTAAAGCAGCACGAGAAAGCAATCTTGACAGCCTGTTACCTCTTGTCTCTCAAGAGCCTGGCTGCTCTAGCTCTCGTCGGTTTGCAGATCGCTTGGTCACTTGTTAGCTCTCGTCTCAAAAGCCAAGCTGAACTTTCCCGCACTGCTTCTCTCTGCAGTGCACTACAGATGCGGTTTACTGAGGCCCAAGGAGCAGGAAACTTTGGCTGCCTTAGCACCACCAGCTGCCACAAATATACAGTGGCAAATGCACTTCGTTCTCACAAATTCCAGCCCAGCCAGCACTGCTTCAGCCCGCTTGTGCCTCCCCTGGTGCTGCAACAGCACCATTACCTCATTCCAGCCTGCGAGGGCTGTGCACGTGCCATCCCCTACAACAGAGATTTCCAGCCCCATCACAGGCTGAGTCCCATATTCCAGAGGTGCAATAGTCACAGGACTCGCCCTTTGGTCATCCCAGGGCAGCTCCTCCACGGCAGGCCAGGTGCACCCGGATGGAGGAGCCAGTCCTGTGACTACTACAGCTCTGGAATATGGGACTGACTTTCCCACCACCATCAGCAAGCCACCCTGGGGCAGATTTCCCTCCACCGCCATTGGTCTTACCTTCCAGTTCGAGCTGCATGGCTCTTCTACTGAAGGTAAGGTTTGTGCTCGGCCGAATGGTGGGGCCAGCGGGTGGATGGGCCATGTGGGTGGCGCAGCCTTGTGTTCTTGTGCGGACCCCCCAATTTTCCACTGTCTTAGCACTCCCCTGCTGCCCCTCTTGTCTCTTATCACCCCAAGTCATCCCACTGCCCCCCAGGGGGTGGCACCGCCCACTTTGGAAACCACTGGGCTAGGAGAATGACTAATCTAAAATCGTGATCTTTTGTGGTTGAGGGCAGAGTTGAACCAGGCACTCTGTTACAGTCTCGAAGGACAATAAATAAAACATCACCAGTCCTGATGGCATCCAACAAAGAGTTCTTCTAAAACCTCCGATGTAAAATTGAGCCTAGACAAAATATCTAATTTGTAATTCAAACTGGTCTCAGTGCCAGAGGACTTGAATGTGTTGTTTAAGTAGGACCAGGATCCAAGAAATCACAGGCTGGTAAGCCTAATCATTTGGACACATAAAGAATTAATATGGTTGAAAGAAAATCCCCATGGATTCTGCAAAGATAAATCCTACTGTACTCACCTGCTAGAATTAGAGCATATCCAGGAATAAGGAGGAATGTGATCCTGTTGGCTCTGTATGCTTTGAATTTTTAATTACTTTGACAAAATTTCTTATCAAGCTGTTTTGAAGAAATTTAGCAGCCACAGCTAATTATGAGGACCCATCCTTTTATATTAATTGCTCTTAATTGCTATTCACTCAAAAAGTTAAATAGGAATAAATGCTTAACTTTTTCAGTGGAGGGAAATAGCAGTGGAGTCCATCAATCACTGTATTGGTATTGGTACTGATGGTTTTCAACTTTTTTTGTAAATGATTATATTTGCAGCACCAAGTTTGGCAAGTTTGCAGAAGGTGCAATTTGAGGGATCACAAAGAACTCCTGTCAGCCTTGCAAAGTATTACAAGCAAGAAGCACACCCCAAAATACTAGTTCTACTTTACTGTGAGTTTCCATTAATAAAATCTTGCAAGTCTGAAAAGTACATTTCTCCCATTTTTACAGTTCAAGAAACTACAGAGTGCCCCTTTTGAGACATTTGCCACATCCACATTCCTTCATGGTCTAAGCCAAAAGTCCCCAACTTCTGGGCTGCAAGGCCATGGAACTGGTGGGCGAGCACATGCGCGCAATCCCACTTACGTGAGCAGTGGGTGAGTGCGTGTGCTCCATTTGCACGAGTGGCAGATGTGTGTGCCCACTGCTCACACAAATGAAGTTGCTCATGTATGCTTGCCAGCAACTTGCATAGTACCATCCCCTCTTCTCCCCCTGGATCCGCAAAACTTGAACTATGGGGAACTATAGTCTCTTTTACAGCTATTGTCCTGGCTGCAGTACTTCCTCATTTTCCAAGGTGATTCCCACATACCATTAATTGAATAGAATTCTTTATTGGCCCAGTGTGATTGGACACACAAGGAATTTGTCTCTGGTGCATAAGTTCTCAGTGTACATACAAGAAACAAGTGGTAAATCATAATACAATAATCATAAATCTTACGATAAAAACAACAAAGTGATAGTCATAAGATGCTAAAGGAATAGGTAATAGGAAAGATGAGAAGGATAATAGTAATACAGCCTTACTGCATGGTTTGATATCGTAGGGTTTGGGGAAATAGGTATTTAGCAGAGTGATGAAATGTGGGGAAAAACTGCCTTTGTGTCTAGTTGTTTTGGCATGTAATGCCCTATAGTGTTGTCTTCAGGAGAGAAGTTGAAACAGTTTATGTCCAGGGTGTGACGGGTCTGTAGATATTTTCACAGCCTTCTTTCTGGCTTGTGCAGTATACAGGTCTCAATGGAAGGCAGGTTGGTAGCAATTATTTTTTCTGCAGCCCTAACTATCCATTGAAGTCTGTGTCTGACTTCTTTGGTGGTTGTGCCAAACCAGACAGTTACAGAAGTACAAATGACAGATGCAATAATTCCTCTGTAGAGCTGAATCAGCAACTCCTTGGGCAGTCTGGGCTTTCTGAGTTCGCACAGAAAGAACATTCTTTTGTTGTGCTTTTTTAAATGGTGTTTTTGATGTCAGGTGTTCATTTCAAATCCTGCGAGATTATAGAACCCAGAAACATGAAGGTTTCTACTGTTGATACTGTGTTGCCTAAAAGTTCTAGAATGGTACTTTTCTGCTGGACAAATTCAAAAAGTGATGTGGTCAGTGGAAAAAGACTTTGAATCTATGTCAAATAATTGGCAACAGCTGTGAAAAGGTAAATTGCATTTTAAAGAGCATAGGTATGAAAATAAAAGTACCATTGCTGTAGTTTCCTTATACAAATTTGTTGTAGTTCATGTGTGTACTATCTGCCACATTTCACAATTGATATAATTGAACTGAAAAAAAACACAGAAGACGACAACTAAGCATTTTCCTAATGAGAAAATGGAATTTAGGCTGGAAAAGGGAAACTCAGGAAAACATAATTTAAGCATCTAAAATCATGCATGGCATGGAGAAAGTTAATTTTTTATCTCTATCTTAAGAACAGTATCCAGAGTGTAATGATTTGAAATGGTTAAAAAGAAATTCAGAAGAGACAAAATAACCACTTCTTCCCACAGACCATAATTAACCTGTGGAAGTCATTAACAGATTAACAGAGTTGGAAGAGACCTTGTACTGTAGATCATCGAGTCCAGAGGTCTCCAAACTTGGCAACTTTAAGACTTGTGGACTTCAACTCCCACAATTCTCTAGCCAGCATAGCTTGACCCCTTCCTTTCTGTGGCAGCCCCTCAAATATTGGAACTCTGCTATCATGTCTCCCCTGGTCCTTCTCTTCACTAGACTAGCCATGCCCAGTTCCTGTAACCGTTCTTCATATGTTTTAGTCTCCAGTCCCCTAATTATCCTGGTTGCTTTTCTAGAGCACTTTTTCTAGAATGTCAACATCTTTTTTATAGTGTGACCAAAACTGGATGCAGTATTCTAGGTCTTACTAAGGCTTTATAGAGTGGTATTAGTACCACACTTGATCTTTATTATATCCCTCTGTTAATGCAACTTAGGATTGCTTTGGCCGCACACTGCTGGCTCATATTTAACTGGTTGTCCACTAAGACTCCAAGATTCCTTTCACAGTTACTGCTATTAAGCCTGGTTTCACCCAGTACTTTTGGTTTTTCTTGCCTAAGTGTAAGACTTTACTTTTTTCTACATTGAATTTCATTTTGTTAGTTAGGGTCCAGTGTTCAAGTCTGCCAAGATCCAGATGGATCTTGAGGCTATCATCCAGGGTGTTAGCTATTCCTGCCAGCTTAGTATGATCTGCAATTTTGGTAAGTTCCCCTTCTATTCTCTTATCTAAGTCGCTTATGAAGATATTAAAGAGTACTGGGCCTAAGACGGAACCTTGTGATATCCCACTGCTTACTTCCCTCCATGTAGACATAGACCATTAAGGATTACTCACTAAGTACAATTTGTCAGCCAGTTACGAATCTATCTGGTGATGATGCTATCTATCCCATTTTTTTCTAGCTTACCAAGAATAAGTTGTGGTCTACTTTGTCGAATGCCTTGCTGAAGTCTAAATATATTATGTTCACAGTATATGGTCTACTAATTTAGTCACTATGTTGAAGAATGAAATAAGATTGGAATTCTGTTGATACCTGATTACTACAAGAAATGGCAAGTCAGCAGTTTGGATAATTTTAAAATTAGGGGGGGGACAGGTATATCAAGGTATATCAAGTTTTGAGCTTAAGTATTGTCACAGACTGATTCAGTAGACCCATTCTTAAGTCGAGGTTTAATATTAAAGAAGCAGGAAGTATGCTTCAAGAATTCTAAAAATGAAAATGCTGTATTCCATTAATGAAGACAGATTAAGATCCTGGAATGCACAATTCACTGCTCATATCTTCCAAATCCTTGGGCTCTTGAACTGTGATATTCAGCCATATGTAATCAAATTATTAAAGAATGAACAAAAGAAAAAATTCAGTGAGGGAATGTATGCCAACATTTTAATAGGGGCTTATTTCAGAGAATGTCAGTGGATTTCTTTATAGTATAATTTTAATATCTTTATATATTTTTCCACAGCAGAATTTACTGCAATGTCTGAATATTTTAAGGAAGTTGGATATATCCTTTTCACATAATTGGGAATACAATTAAGGAGATTCCATTCCTTATGATGTGGAAGTGTGTGAGAGATAGATCAAATGAGTGAGCAAGAAAGCAATACCTTCTGTAGATACAAGATCATTCCCTTTAGTATCCCGTGGAAAGTCTTCCATCCTCGTTTTCCTCTTGGAGCTGTCAAGCAAAAGAGAAAGTTGGTAAAATTTTACTTTGGCAAACATGATAAATTCTGCTGATACCTGAACTATCTTTGCTGTTGCCGGGGAAATTATGCTTGTAAAGTGTCCACTCTGATTGTATTTTAGGGCTATGGCAGTTGCAAAAGACAATTGCTTGAGACTTTGTACTTACTAGTTGATAGAAGCAGATATGTAAAAAAATGTGTACGAACCAGATATGTTTGAAGGAAAGCAATTATCTCTTCCTCTATTTCTAGCCCATGTGTAGGATACATATCCTTTCCCTTTTCAGATGTCCATTTTTCCTTTGACCTTGAAACTGTTGCTCTGGCTTAGATTTTTATCTGTATTCAATACAAAATTAACTCTCTTCAATAAGGTTCCCCATAGAAGCCTAGTCCGTGACTTCCAGTGGTGACATCACAACGGTGTGGGGTAGAAGAACGGGGCTCTGCTCTTTAGCCCCGATTCTGCATGCTGGTAGAGCCCTCCTGGGAGTACACAGATCATGTAGGGATCAGTGAAGGTGCTGGGAAACTCGAGGAGCAGCGTAGCGGAGGGCAACCACGTATAGTGATGAGAGATACCCTTCCAATCCAGGGTGCAGTGTCTGCCGTTACTAGAAATGGCGGACCCAAGGTTGCGGCAAGCCAATTGAAGAGTGAAGGAAGAAATAGAAAACAGATTGTGGCATCGATTAATGAACTTTGTAAAGTGTGCAAGAAGAAGGCGAAGGAGGAAAACAGCCTGAGAAGAGCATGGACACCAATGGGTGAGACAGGGTTCTCTAAATGTCTGGGCAGAAGTCTAACGAGTAGCGGCAATTAGGCAGATGTGAGAGCAATGATCGAGGAAGACCTTTTGGGCCCAAATGGAAAAACGACAGAGACAGATCAATAAAGAGACATCCAGGAAGAAAGGTAGGAACAATTCAGATTGGAAAAAGTTGGAGAGAGTACTTTTTATTTGAGTCACAATAGACGGAGAAAAGAGGAAGAGAGGAGGAAAGAGCGGAAGTGGCTGATGCAACGGAGCTTGGAGGACTTAACCTAACCAGAAGAGAAAAAATTGTGCAGCACACTGAGCAGAGAATCAGCTGGAGAACAACGAATTAACTAATAATATAACCAACAGGTTTTCTTACAATATATAAATGGACTATAGTTTAATTAATAGTTTTAACCATTTGATTGTTAGACATTAATGAATTATTTAAAATCTTAAAAAAATATAATATAATAAGATCAATTTATGTTAAAATGATATAACAATATATAAGAAATATAAGCATATAAGATATTTATTGTATTTATATCTTTATTTGTTTATTGAATCTTGTGACTTCAACTGTCTCTTAGGAACAAAAAGTATTAATTAGATAGCCCACTAACCAAATAGTGATAAGAATATTGTTAATAATACATTAATTAATTAAGAATAGGTGATTATAACTGCTTCTAGATATTGAGGAAATTGTCGACTAATCAAGTAACCACGAAGAAAAGATTATAATTAATTATATATATATAGAAAATATAAGATATAATCCATTATTGTATATTGCTTTGTATATTATAATTAGATTTTTATCTGTATTCAATACAAAATTAACTCTCTTCAATAAGGTTCCCCATAGAAGCCTAGTCCGTGACTTCCAGTGGTGACATCACGACGGTGTGGGGTAGAAGAACGGGGCTCTGCTCTTTAGGAAATATAGAAAGGGTACTTGGAGAGTGAGTAAAGGGGCCAGAAGAGTGAATAAAGGAGGGGATAAAAATAGTGTACAAATTCAAGTAGAAATTTAAAGAAGAGAAGTATAATTAAGATAGTGGATGCCAAGTTGGGATAAAATATTTTACATCCTAAAAGAACATTTTTTTTTAAAGAAATGGCAACTAACACAACAACAGCAAAACCTGGGAAGAAGATGCCAGTGAACCCATCGACAACAACAGCATCTACATTGATGCAAAGATCGATAGATGGGATGTTAACAGCAGAAAAACAAAACTGACCAGCAAGTACATAGAATATGCTGACAATGCTCCTGGCCATCCAAGAAACAATGATCAAGCTTTAAGAAGTAATGAGTAAAAACCACGATGAAATGAAAGCCGAGATGGGGGAAATGAAAAACGAGGTGAAAAATGATATACACAGAATAGATGAGAAAATGAGTGCAATTCAGCAATCAATGAAAAAAACGAACAAGCAATAAAAGCCGTGGAGACAAGAGCAGAAAAAACAGAGAAGAAATTAGAGGCAATGGACCAAAAGATGAGAACGGCAAATAAAGAATTAGAAGACTCCCTCATTCATATGGAAATGGATCATGCCGCCTCCTACCTTAGATTTCAAAATGTAGCGGAGACGAGAGAAGAAGACATACAGATGATAATGACGGAAATAATAGCGGAAACACTACAAAGGGAAAAATATGAGATCCAAAATGAATTAGATGAGGTATAAGGGTGAGTACGAACTACACCAGGAAACATAGATTGCCAAAAGAGGTTCTTATTAGATTTACTCGGAAAAAAGTTAAGAGACATCATATATAAAATGACAAAGAATGAGCCGATGATATACAAAGGAAGAGAGATTCAGACACTGAAACAAATTCCACGACAGGTACCGGAGCAGAGGAGGGACTACAAATTTTTGGCTACAGAGCATTTTATTCAGATGATTAGTGTCGGAAGGAATGTTAGTGACATGACAAGAAAGGAGTGCTATGACAAGAAAGGAGATTCAAGCAGATAGTCTAGAAAAAGCTCAGGAGTTATATGGTTGAGTGGTGGGATTAGAAGAGGAACAGAGTAGTAGAGAAGAATTAGAATCCCAGAGCCAAGAAGAACAACTACTGGACATAAAGGAAGGAAAACAAAAAGAAAGAGAACAACAGGAAGAAGAAGAGATAAGAGCAACAACAAGAGTACAGAGAGACACAAGAGCGAATAGAAGACAAAAGCAAGCAGAGAATTAAAAGATGAGAGAAGAAATTAAATTGATTTCAATAAACATAAATGGCTTAAATTCACGATTAAAAGAAAATGGGTATTGGCAAAATTAACAAAACAAAAGACAGAGATAGTACTTACAGGAAACACATATCAAAAAACAAGACAGAAAATATTTAGAATACCACAAGTTAGGGAAATTATATACGGCATTAGCGGATGAGAAAAAAAAAGGAATAACTTTGTATGTTAAGGAGGAAATACAAACAAAATTAATTTTTTGGGATCCCCAAGGAAGAATATTAATAATTGAGGTTGTGATAGGAAAGAATGTAATATTGTTAGCAGTAATATATACTCCAAATGAAAACCTGAGGGAGTTTTATAGGGAAGTCCATGAAAAAATAATAGAAATAGGACAGAAAAATGTCTGTATAACAGGCGACTATAATGTGATAGTGCAGGGGTCAGCAACCTGCGGCTCTGGAGCTGCATGTGGCTCTTTCATGTCTCTGCTGCGGCTCCCTGTCGCTCAAAATATGTGTCACAACCACCCATGTGTGACACCCACGGGCATGTGATTTATTGAGGTTTTCGACTTCTGGTAGGCCAAACATGGGTAAATCCAAGAAAAGAAAAATTTCAGAAGAAAACATAATTCAACTACATATGCTAGTTTTGTGGCTGCTCAGGAAATAGTCAGGTATGGGAACGGTTTTGTGGCTCCCGGTGTTTTCTTTTCTGTGGGAAATGGGTTCAAATGGCTCTTTTGAGTGTTTAAGGTTGCCAATCCCTGTGATAGTGGATAGGGAAAGGAATTAGATCAGTGTAAAAAGCAATAAAAAGAAAAAGAAAACATTACCTATTACATGTCTAGAGATGATAGAAGAACTAAATCTAATTTATATTTGGAGAGAGTAGAATCCAGAGAAAAATCAATTTACCATTTACTCCAATCTGCACCAATCATGGTCGCAGATAGACAAGGCATGGGTGAATGGAGAGGTAGGAAATGAAATCGAATCGATTGAGATATTACCAAATTTTGGGGTAGATCATAGTCCGATTCAAATAATATGGAGAGGGAAGCAGCAAGTAAGAAGATGGACATTAAATCTGTAAATTTTAAAAGAGAAAGAATTCGCCCACAAATATACAGAAGAAATGGACAAATTTTTACAGGAAACAACAAACAACACCACAAATTTTATGGGGCACAATGAAGACATACATGCGAGGAATCATAATATCATATTAGGCAGAAAGAAATAAGGAAAGATGGAAACAACAAAATGTATTAGAGGGAGAAATTAAAAGTTTAGAAATGCAATTACAGAGAACATCGCAAAACAATAAGAAAAAGGAGGAATTAATGCTGAAGAAACATAAATTGAACATTTTAGATCAAGAGGAGATAACACGGAATATAAAAATGAGAAAGCAAAATTACTTTGACCAAGAAAATAAGCCGGGGAGGTGGTTGTCGCATAAATTCAAAAAAGAAAGGGAGAAAAGAATAGTGCATCAACCACAAGATGGAAAGGGGGAGATACATCACACAATGGAAGGGAAAAAGAAAGTTGCATATGAATTCTTTGCAGACCTCTAAAAATGTGAGGATATAGAGGAAATTTTTTTGAAGAGTTGAACAGAATAGTATCTAAATTTATACGGTTGGGGAAGAAAGCACAAATAAATATAAAAATGTTACAAGACAGTAAGAGCAGAGGTGGGTTGGGCTCCCAAAATGGGAATTATATTACCAGGCAGCAGCATTAACATGGATCAAAGATTGGATTAATTTAAAATAAAAGGATTTTAACAATTGAAGGCCATGATTTACAGGTAGGATGGCACACCTTTCTTTGGGACAAAAGAGATAAGACACATTCATATTTTTATAGACACCAAATAAGAGAGTCATTAATCAGGACATGGGGGAAAATAAAGAAGAAGCATTACATGAAATTACCTGGCTGGGTTTCTCCCATGGAGGCAACAATATACCCGAATATAGGAGAGCCAGAATATAGGAGAGCCAGAGCTCTTCATGCATTTGGTGGCAGCTGCTCCTGCCTTCCTGAGCTGACACGAAGGAAACTGCGGCTGGCACTGAGCTGCCCACAAAGGACACGGAATCGCAAAAAGCAGCAGGTTGCGGGCAGTGCGGAGAAAACCCTAGGGGTGCTAGGACAAGAGAGAGAAATGATAAAATGATGGAGGGAGAGAATGGGAGGAAAGAGAAACAAATGAGAGAGAGAGAAGGGGGAGAGGAAGAGGGAAATGAGAGAGAGCTGGAGGGAGAGAATGAGAGAGGGAAAAGAGGGCAACAAATGAGAGAGAGAAGGAAGAGAAAAAAAAAGAGAAAAGAGGGAGAGGAAAAAAAAACAAATGAGAGGGAGAGAAAGAAAATGAGAGAGAAAAAGGGAGAAAAAGAGAGAGAAATGGGAAAATGATGGAGGGAGAGAATGAGAGAGAGGAAAAAGGAATGAGAGAGAGAGTAGGGGAGAGAGAGAAATGAGAGAGCTGGAAGGAGAGAAAGAGGGAAATAAATGAGAGAGAAGGGGGAAAGAAAGGAAGAAAGAAAAAGAAAAAGAGAGGGAGAGGAATAAGAGGAAAAAACAGAAATAAGAGGGAGGGAGGGAGAGAGAGAGAGACCCATTTCCCACAAAAAACACTGGGAGCCACAAAACCTGGGTACAAGTGGAGTTAGGTAGGGGTCATGTGACTGGGTGGGAGTGTTGTTGAGTTGGCCACGCCCACCCAGGTTTTGTGGCTCCTAGTGTTTTCTTTTCTGTGGGAAACAGGTCCAAATGGCTTGTTTAATGTTGCTGACCCCTGCCTGGAACAATACCCACAGGATTCTCTTGATATCTTAATATTAAATTTATTGGAGCTGAACACACTAATTTTACAAAAATCATCCTACTTGGAACTGCCTACATTCTTAGATGCTGCCTTAATTATTTTTAGGTCCTCGGTTAGGATTTGAATTCTTAAGTTTCCACCAGTCTTAGATTGTGAATCTAACAGTCAGCCAATCATCATCATCATCATCATCATCATCATCATCATCATCTGATCTTTTCTCTAAGAAGTCTAGAGGAGGATCCAGTGGCAACAACAGCATCCTTTCCTCTCAGCATTTCCCCTTTGTGTTTCTTTTCTTCTGTTCGAAAGGTCTCAGGCTTAGTCTCTGCTTACCTCCTTCTGAATTCAAGAATATCAATGCAGTCTTTGAGGAAGCTCTGAGTCTGAAGATGTGCTGAATGCTTTTTACAAAGCCCACCTTTCCTAATTATCCATGAAGAGGAATCCACACCTGCCAGCAGCGGCAGTGCTGCTGAGGAATCTGAGAGCACAGATTCTCCTTGACAGGAGAGTTGCCAAGCCCTGTATCCCAAATCATGAATAATAAAATCGATTGAAAGAAAATGCAAACAGGTGCAACATTTTGTCATAACTATGGAAGAATAGCTCTGGGTTTAAAGAGGTACCTGAGCTTGCTATTACCTCCTTTGATCCCTCTTAAACCTCTTTTGAACAAGACTGGAGGCTGATCTTACAGATTTGCATCAAATGAAGAACGCTAATTTTTGCAATAGGCAATTTGTAGAGCTACATCAATCCTCTTTAAAGCTTAACATATCTTGCAATAAATTGATTGTGCCTCGTTTGGACACCTGACAACAGTGTACCGTAATAATATTATCCTCAAATCTTTTTTTTTTCCTTTTGGAAGAAAACTCAAGTTATAAATCTACATTAGTAATATCCAAACAAAGCAGTTGCTCTGAAAAGGGAAAGCCACAGTACATTTACACAACACCACGTTTCCCAGCCTTCAATTTATGTCTTTCTCTTCCTCACTCACGCTGGAAAGTAGGAAAAATCCAAGGAACTGGCATGTTTACCTAGCTGTAGATACGAATAACATCGCAGCAAGATGGGACCCACTAGCCAACCTTGGCTGATCTGGAAAGTTTAGCAGTTGGCCCTGGTTACCGTTTGGATGGGATAAGGCTCAATGGCAAGACCTTAACCAAAGTTGCAAGACACTAGATGTGACATAGCTGGACTAAGCTCTAGTTTCCAACTCAGCTTAAGGCTGTCAGACATATGGCATGGCTGGGGAAGTAATTTTATTGTACGTTGGAAAGAAGCCACCAGAAGAGTTAATTGCCGTCTGTCAACCTGTCCCCTTCTGTAACTACTGTTAGCTCAATTCTGGTGCTTCTTTCTCTTCCCTCTTCTCCTGGCTTAATGGATATTTTGCCCTGTGCTTCCTGTCCTTGAAGCTGGGTATCTGACTGAGAAGTCATGCAGCTGAGTTCTGTGCCAGCTGCAGCTTCAAGGATAAACCCATGTAGAGGCATTGCAGTAGTCCAAACAAGAGATGCAAGATTTCTATTTGGCAGGGGGAAATAACATGGCAAAATGAAAAACAGGGAGAATCTACACAAGTAGAATAAATCCCTTTTCAAATCACTTGGGAAATATGAGAAAAAAACTAATGAGAAAAAACCAACGAAGGGATTTGAGGTAGCAAAGCAAAGTCAATGGGGAAGCCAGATTCACTTAACAACCATGTTATTAACAACTGCAGTGATCACTTAACAACTGTGGCAAAACATTGGGGCAAAACTCAGTTAACAAATGCCTCACTTAGAAACATAAATGCTCAATTGTCGTCGTAACTTGAGGATTACCCGCACTATCAAGTGACTGCAAACACTGAACTCCTGAACAGGGAATGAATATTAAAGTAGAAAACAAACACACGAACAGATTAATATTCCAGTATTTTTATTTATTTGTGTGTGTAACCATGTGTGTCCGTGTGTACTTTTCTGTGTATTTGTGTTAAATAGTCATTAATGTAAATATAGAGCAAGTCTGTGCAAAACCAGGTGCAGTTACTTTGGAAAATTATGGAAAGAGATTTGAAAACATTCTTGGCTGAAAGGTTTATTCCAAAGTTTCCATTATTATTGCTGTTCTTCATATGAATATTAATTTGATTTCCATCCCGCCTTTCTACCCAGAGGACACTCATTAGTTTTATTAATTTTAATGGATCTTGCTTTCATTCTTTATTTAGATTATTATTACTTTCCTAGCTGAATTTTCAATCAAGGCCAGGGTAATAAATTGTATTTATTGTTAAATGTTTCTAACAATAAATACAATTACAGATAGAGAAACTAGATGAAAGCATGAATGAACTTGGAAACTCTAGTAATGAAATCAGGATTACGAAAATTGTTCCAATATTATTTATATTTAGCCAACGGCAACTGGAATACCACATATACAGAACAATACCCAATAGTCAATATTTCTAGACTAAAATTTTTAAAACCTATTTAGAAACAATTAAAATGTTTTACTGCAGGTAAACAAAACAATATTGTAAATCAATACCAGATAAATGTCTTTACAATTAACATCAAGACCTTGGAGGTCTTCTAATCCAGCCCCCTGCTCAAGCAGGAGAACCTATCCCATTTCAGATAAGTGACTGTCTAGACCAGGGGTGTCAAACTCGTGACATCATGTTGTTGTCATGTGATATATCACAACTCCCCCCCCTTTGCTAAACCAGGGGTGGGGGTGGCCAGCAGGTGACACATCTGGTCCACGGGCCACAGGTTTAACACCCTTGATCTATAATCTTCATAAAAACATCCAGTGATGGAGCACCCACAATTTCTGGAGGCAAGCTGTTCCACTGGTTAATTGTCCTCACTATTAGGAAGTTTCTCCTTATGTCAAGGTTGCTTCTCTCTTTGATTAGTTTCCAACCACTGTTCTTTGTCTTGCCTTCTGGTGCTTTGGAAATAAGTTGACCCCCTCTTTTTTGTGGCAGCCCCTCAAGTACTAGAATATTGCTATCATGTCACCCCTAATTCTTCGTCTCTTTAGACTAGCCAAACCCAAATCCTGCAGCCGTTCTTCATATATTTTAGTTTCCAAGCCTTTGATCATCTTAGTTGCTTTGCTCTGAACTTTCTCCAAAGTCTCAACAACTTTTTGTAATATAGTGACCAAAATTGGTTGCAGTATTCCAGGTGTGGTCTTACTAGGGTTTTATAAAGCGGTTCTAATACTTCAAGTGATCTTGCCTCTTTTTATGCAACCCAGGATTGTATTAGCTTTTTGGACTGCTGCTGCCAAAGGACTCCAAGGTCCCTCTCACAGTTACAGTTTTTGAGCCAGGTCTCAATCTGTTCAAATACCTTTGATTTTTCCTGCCTAAATGTAAAACTTGCTTTTTTTCCACGTTGAAATTCATTTTGTTGGATAGGGCCCATTATTCAAGTTTGTCAAGATCTTTTTGGATCCTGAGCTTGTCTTTTGGGGTGTTGGCTATTCCTGCCGGTTTAGTGTCATCTGCAAATTTGATGAGTTCCCCTCCTATTCCTTCATCTAAGTTATTTACGAAGATATTGAAGAGTACTGGGCCTAAGATAGTTTGTGAGGAAAAGTGCATAAATATCTCTAGAATTCCCTTGGAGTCAAGCTGAATTCAAGTGAGCCTTACATACCTTTACTTTTAATTTATTTGATCAATGTAGTTTATATTGACCAGGAATCATCTCTAGACCTCTTCTACAGGGACATCAAATGATGCCCTTAGTGTTCTGCTTGAGCAACAGGACAATAATAGTAAGTCACAACAGAAATCCAATCTTGAGGATGAGGATGACAATAGACCGTGTTAGATATATTTAATAGTATTGATATGCTTTATTTTTACTGTATTGTTTTTAACTTGATTTCTGGAGGTTGAGATGTACATCCTTCATCATCATCATTTTAGCCATTGTCTATCCACTGCAAGATGAAGGCCTTTTCCACATGTTTCCAACCAGTATGATCCTCAGCTTTCTTGTGCCAATTGGGCCTAAAATACTTGCTGATCTCATCAATCCATTTTGTTTTAGATCTCTTTCATGGGTGCTTTTTATCAAGTGGGATCCATTCTATGATTCCCTTGTCCACCAATATTCATTTGGCCATCACATTCCTTAATGGAACTGCTGCAGAATACCTAGTTACATAATCACAGATAATGAAAATATGTATTCACTGTCTTTACTGGATCAGGGCAGAAGGCCTATGATGTCCATGGCTATTTTAGATAAAGAAACAGGGATTGAAGGCACTTTAAGAAGTTTATTGTGTTCCCCTTTTGGTTTCACTAACCACACACTAACCTACAGTAGTGGGCCACAATCCTTGGCCAATAAAATTGATCCAATATTCTGAGCCTGGTCCTATCTCTACCAAAACAATGGATTTTCATGGACTGGTTCCAACGTTCTCCTGCCCTTTGACCTATTTCTGGGGGGGGGGGGTTGTACCCCAAATCTGGTAAGGAGTGCATGAAGGTTCCAATTGGGCAATGTGCTCTCTCGCACACAAGGCATGAAGCTTCTTCGTGAGATTGCTTTCATCAAGCCAACGCTCACCACCACCACTCCTGTGGAATTACTGCCGCAAACAATTGCCTGCAGTTACTTTAGGAAACAGACGCTAAGCCTAAGAAGCACAGAAAAAAAATTGTTTGTTGGCAAATCACCTAAGTGAGAGCCCCCTCTTAGCAGGAGTGCAGCCCTTGAAAAGATACGGCCTTTTCCAGTCTTTGTGAATGCGAGAGAATTTGAAGAGCAAGCATTGTGCTTTGGCTTCCTCTTCGTGTCCTCCAGCACTTGACAAAACAGCACATGCAAGAGGAGGCAGGAGATAAAACCGGGAAGCAGAGACACAACCTGTTTGTTTCTTTTTGATATTAGAAATGAAGTGCAGGGATCTGGGGGGGGGGAGACATTTCTCTTCAAAACAGCTTTGAGGGGGTTGCTTCACTCAAACTTTTGTCGAAGCAAACCAGCGGCTTGAAGATTTGTTTGTTTGTCTCCGGTGGGGGTGCCTTGAGCAAAATCAAAACAGTTATGAAAAATAGATGTATTATTGGATTGGATTACCCCTTCCTTTCCCACCTCCAGCCCCTCTCCCCATTTTTCTTCCTTTCAGGGCAGGGGAGGAAAAACAACAACAATCCTTAATCTGGAAAAAAAACCAGATGATTGATATTTGAAGAGGCAGCCTGTGTTGAGATGAAATATTGTTTTCCTGCCACAAAAGGAAAACATTCTTACCATTCCTGTCAGATGTCAAATGGTTATGTGTTATATAGCCTTCTCATACAGCCAGCAGAGATTATTTTTAACCACTTTGCTGGGTTAAAGCATCTCTGATTTCTCTCTCTCGCTCTTTTCACTTGTTCAAAAATATCGTATAAAAATGCAGTTAATGGCAGCGCCAATGATAACATTCCTAGTGGGGGAGCAGAGTGAAGAGAGACATGTGGTGCTTGCTTCATCCAGGTATCAAATAGAATGTTAGTTATGCTGAGGTTTCATTCATTAGATGCACTATTAAAATTGCAGGATCCAATCTTGGGTTGGTCACCAGGACCAGAGATTTAATCTTCCGAGCTTTCAGACTCATGCTGGAGCCCCTCCTCAGGGAACTTCTCTCTGCATACAATCATTGAGAGTGAATGGGTGGTCATATAAATTTTCTTAACTAATTAACTAGCCAACTAACCAACTGAGCATGCTAAACCACTGTTTGTATAGCTATGGTTTATTAAACAAATTACATCTCTTTGACTTGTTACAAATATGCAGAACCCAAACCCAAACTGACCAATCCCATTTGGATTCATACAACACATGAAACCAAAACCACCAACAATCCACATTCCTGCTTAATGAGGTGGGTGAACCTAATTGTTAGTTAGCTTGCTAATACCCGGGGGAGATTTCCATATTATCCCATGGGAACCAGGTACATGCAAAGAACCCAAAGATTCTTGGGATACCTTAAAAGCAAATGCATTCGTGTGGTTGTTTTCTGCATCCGACAACCACAACCAATGCGCAAAGACATTTATAGTGCGACTGTTGCAGCAAGGGAAAAAAAAATCCTAAACTTAAAAAAAGTCGGGCCCTGGTAATATGCAAATGGAGGTATTTTTTTTCTTTTCTTCTTTACAAGATAGATTTAGTATTTTTTTAAGACTACTAACCATTACATTTCTTTGTTAAGACAGATTTTTAAATGCAATGAAAGCTCATTGTGATTAAATATAAATATACTCATAATGTTTAGATTCGGCTGTTAATGAACCCCATAAGAATAACTAAATAAATGAATGAAAGTTCTTGAACCCCGTAAGAATAACGGAACAAATAAATGAAATTTCATCTCCTTTGGAAAAATAATATTTTTATCACAGTTTTTAATTTGCTTAATGTTTTTGCTTTTTTTATAAACCAGGCCACCAAATTGCTTCCATTTAGCATGGATCAAGCAAATTTCTAATGCATAAAGACTAATTCTATTTAATTATGCAATTATGGTAAAATACAGTGCTAATATTCATGAGATTCAGCATTATTAGTTGTGAAATTTTAGGGTTTTTTTATAACCATGACAAAAACACGAGTGCCACTCTATGGAATGGTAATATTAGAGAGAGAGGCTAATTATTCCATTCCATTTAAAACAAAACAAACAAACAACCCCCTCCATCCAACTTACACCAGCAAAAACATTCCAGTGAAAGTTTGCTTTAAATAGCTTCTTTTAAATTAAATATTAATATATACATTTGCATATTGGGGAGAGGGAAAAAGTAATCAGTTTTAATTTCAAATAAGAAAGGGAATTCCCTTCTTAAACTAACATTAACTCTTCTGCTCTGTGACAGTAATAGCCACTGCTAATCTCTCTCTGTGTCATCTATCTATCTATCTATCTATCTATCTATCTATCTATTGGTGACCAGACGTCCTGCTTTTGGCCCCGCTTTTTAACAATTTGTCCCACATCCCTCGGTGTTTTAAAAAGTGCACGACAAGCTAGGGAACGGCGGGAGAACCGGAAGGGAATATACGGGTTTCGGCGGCCATGTATTATATTTGTAAATTGTACTTATGTTGAAATTTTAAAAAATATATTACAATACTATTTTT
>JAOYMU010000192.1:29696-41123 GCA_025802295.1 Psammodynastes pulverulentus | reverse complement strand
CTTACAGAAACTGCCTCTTGGTTAACCCATGTAACAGCTAAAGGTTCTTAGCAATACGACCAGACTTACTATTGCCTAAGCTCCTCCCAGTCACATGATCACTCAGCCATGCCTACCCAGCTGGTCATTAGGGCAGAGAACTGGTTGTTAAATTATCTGAATCCCACCACTGGCTGTGGGTGCAGTTATGCCATCTCTTCCTTATCTCCTGGCTGCTCAAACTCATGAATCAGCTACAATTCCTACCGTCTCCTCACAAGGAGTGAACGTAGGCAATCTCTTGGTCTCCCTTTATCTGGAGAGGCTCCACCAGCCAAAATACTTTATCTGGCCATTGGTCACCACAATGCACCACATGTCCATTTTTTCAGAGACATTTTAGTCCACCATGAACCTTATCCAGATTAGATGGCATTCAGCAGACACAAAGAGATTCAAAGTATTTCATTTCTGTTACCCATATTGCCAATATATAGGCTCGAGCATGAGCTCTTACCAGTGAGTGGCATATTCAAGAGAGGTCTTCCTTTAGCGGTGCTCTAGGCATCTCCTCTACTCCTTCATCTCCCTAAATTCCTTGGAAATACGACTTCAGCAACAGAGTGGTCAATGTCTGGAATAAACCACCTGACTCTGTGGTTTCTTCCCCAAACTCCCAAAATTTTAACTTTAGACTGTCTACTATTGTCCTCACCCCTTTCCTAAGAGGTCTGTAAGGGGCATGCATAAGTGCACCAATGTTCCTACCGTCTCTGTCCTAATGTTTCTTTTTATTCGTACCCATTTTATGTATTCATAATCATGTTTATACTTATACCAACTATTCATTGCATGCTGATGAAATAAATAAATAAAATAAAATAAATAAATAGAACTAAGCTTCCACAATGGATCTGCAAGAGGACAGAAGCTGCTCTGGTGCAATCTGGAAAATGGCCATAAGGGCTCTCCTATTCCAGCAGCTCATCAGGGGCTTAGCTGTAGCTGAACTTCCTATCAGGCCCTAGGGTCCCAGCAAATCTCTGAAAACCATCAGGATCCATTAGGCATTTTAAGCGTACCAATCGATTAGGTCTTTCCCCATTGCAGTGGAGGATCATTTTGTGAAACTGCACAGTAATTTGTCCAAAACAAGAAGCAAAACTCAGTGTCTTTCCCCACTTTTAGTTCACGTTGTGTCTGCCCAGAGACAAAAAAAACCCAGACATAAGATGTGGCCTCCAAAGGCATCAGGACCACCAGAGAAAGAAAATACAAGCAGGTTTTTGCTTGGACATCACAACTCTAGTCGGGTTGAGAGGCCTAGTGTGCTGACAAAAAAAAGCTTTACTGAAATTGAAGAGAAAATACAGAAGCTTGGCTGCATGTATATTTCAGGGTGATGCAGCAGCACTGGAAATAATTGATGCAACGGAAGAGTCCCAGAGGGGAGCAGAACAAAACAATTCCAGGAAATTTGTGGCTACTCTGCTCCTGGATCTGCCGATTTGGACATCGTGAATATTCTCTGATGTCTGCATACAGCGAAACTCAGGATATTGGATTACTGGGTATTTGATTATTCAGCCCCTATATTTATCATTTCAAAAACCTAATAAAGCAGCCCTGAAAAAAGAAGGCCGAAGACCAGGAGCAGAGAGCAGAGATAACACTTTGATGCATTTTTATTTCACAATTTTGTAAGGGTGTCAATCAAGAAAAATATTAGAGAAAGCATCGTATCATTCATGACAAGCAACCCCAGACAGGGATGGACGAAGCATAGCTGGCCGATCTTTATATTAAAAGACACTCTATGGAACAGAGAAAATCATTATAGAAGATGGTGAAAGAGACAGTGCTTCTTGAATTACCTTTATATTTGCAAATTTGATTGTTCTTCCCATTATGCAACATTATTCATGCATCATGACTGCTATTTCTTTTAACTGGAAGAAGTATTATTCGGCATATAGCTCTGAGAAAGAACTGTTACCGTGTTTCCCTGAAAATAAGACTGGGTTTTATATTAATTTTTGCTCCAAAAGACACATTAGGGCTTATTTTCTAGTTAGGTCTTATTTTCAGGGAAATATGGTTCTAAATACATCCATCCGGTTGACAATCTTAACTGAGGGTTATTTTCGGGGTAGGCCTTATATTACGAGCATCCTGAAAAATCATGCTAGGTCTTATTTTCAGGGAAACAGGGTAGGTTTCTCATCTTATAAAATCTATGGCCATTTTGCAACAATCTACCTTTGTATGCAATTCTGATCTATTTACAAAATTTGGGGGACAAATTACTAAGGAACTGAGTTTATCTTTTGAAATTTATAGGGTTAGCCTGACAAGAATTAAAATTTATATAGCGATTGTCAAGCTACCAGTACAGAAAAACAGAAAGTCAAACTACTTTTGAATGTCCCAGAATGCGTCCCTAATCCATGAAAGTTAGCTCAAATAGGAAAAGGTACACATTGTTTCCTCATACATGAAAATATTGATCTGGAGTCAGCTGAGGAAGAGAAATGATTGTGGGCCAAGTTTTTTGGTTAAGGGTAAAAAAATTCAAAGACAAGAGATGAAACCTTTTCTTTCTTTAGAGTTGAGAGAAAAACAGCTTGGAAGATCAGAAACAGTTTTAGCAGACTCAGGCTATTTCCATTCTAGTGATGCATAATGTCTGTTTAGCATCACACAGCCATTAGTGAACGGACATAAAACCGATTCACATTGCTAAAATTTTGGCACATCATTGGTTGAATGAATGGAGAAGATTGCTTCAACTAATGCAGAAAAGTACTGTTAACTTTTTCCTTCTCTCTCTCTCTCAGCTCTTGATTAGTGTTCCAGAATGACTTTTTCTTACTCAAAATAATGGGGGAAAGAGATATCAACTTCCAGATTTCTAATTACAAAACTAACAGAGTTCTAATTCTCCATTTGAGAAGAGATGAGGAAAACCGAGCAGGAGATTTCAACTCTGATTTACATTGTTTTCTCATCCCATTTTGTGCATATTAGTTGTCATCTCAAAAGTATCTCTTGGGTCACGGGAAATATAAAGGGACTAATTGTAAAGTTCAGAAACCTTCCCATAGTGATGGACGTGTTCTGGAGAAGTTAGATTAAAAAGGTGCAGTAGAAATGGTTGAACATTATAATCCCTTGTGATTGCTTTCAAATTTAAAAAAAATATAATTAAAAAGGGGAAGAATTCTCTCTGTATCTGTATTGTCTGCAAGTCATGACATTGACAGGTATTTGTTGCATAAATTAATTTCAAAAACGCAGAAAATATATGGAGAACAACTATCCTACAGCTCCCTCTGCTGCCCTCCTATTGGATTTCATAAAGGTTTAAAGAGAAAAAAAACCTGTGTCCTATATAAACAGCTATATAAATACATGAAGTAACAGTATCTCTACTCAATGCAGACATTTCTATTAATTTTAATACATGGTCCATATGAATCAGTGGCATACTGAAAGATATTCCTTCATTGCCTCTGAAATTCATAAGTCAAACTTGGTATTTAAAAAAACACGAAACAAAGAGAAATTTCTAATAACCTGGCCACATTATATTCATGTTCACTAGGAATGGAATTTTTCAAGTGCCTTTTTTCTTTTTATTACATTAATTGAAGATCAATTTTGTTAAATAGAATTCTGACACACTTAATACAAACATGGATTTTGACACACATAGTCACACACCAGTATATATTTAGCACTTTTCTAGAGATGTTTAAATTTTATTGCACAGATTATTCTAGCTTCCTGAAACTGGTGGCCTCTTTCATCTTCATAAATCCTTATGATAACTGTCAACATTTCACTCTTTCACAATGTAGGAACAATAAAGACATTTGAAAATTAAAGCAAGAGGTTCCTGAAAATACCTTAAATGCAAAAATCAAGATCTCAAGAATGGGTCCCCTTCCTCATAATTGGTGATGTCTCAAGCTGATTACAAAGAGGTGCATTTACCAAGGAGGACAATATGTAGGTCAAGGTTCCAAGTAATGCACCCCATCCAATAAGAACTCTGGGGCAGGCATGTTCCTCAAAGAACATTTTATTGGAACATATCAAATTGGCAATTTCTTGGTGGAAAACCAGCTCTAGGTTCCCACCGGTTTTACATCCAATCAAATATCAAACTTTGTCTCTTCCCCCCTATTGTCAACCATCACATGGTCCAATCAGCATGTAGTCCAGCTGCTAGATGATCCCAATCTGCTCCTTTTAAGCACTTATACCAATGTCCTTGATTCTCAGGGGAAATAATTTTATTTTGGCTGCAACATCCCAGCTATCTCTCTAATAATCTCCCTGGCCCCTTTGCTCCAGGCTGTCAGCCCTGAAGCAATAAGAGGAAAACTCCATAGAGAAAATCTACAAAAGAAAAATGGCCACAGTTCAGCCACCTTCAGGGTTGACAATGTAGTTGGCATCCAAGATTCATGTAAATTTGAGATGGTTTTACATATAAATATATATTTTGCTTTAGATTGCTTGCTTTGATTTTACTGCAGCATTTTTATTACAAATTACTGATTGTAACCTGCTGAGAGTTGACTGATTGTGGCAGGCTAAAATCCAATCCAATCAATAAATTATAAACCACAGTGAAAAACACTGAGGTGATTTGTACCTGTGGACAGATGTGTGAGAATCATTAAAGCTGCAGAGTCTGGTTCCAACCTCTCAAGTTGATATCCATCAAAGTAAATTTTGTGGAAAGCCATTTCAATAATCATGCAGAAAGTATCTGTAGTCTTTTAATAAGTTTCTGGATGTGTTGGAACCCCCATAACATCAAACATACATATGCAGAATTTGGGGACATAAAATATAGTGAAAATACTTTTCCCTCTATTGAAAAACTGGTCCTGGTCTTTGCATGAGCCTTGACATTAATAAAACATGCCATTCATTGGGTTTTGCTTCAGAATTCCCTGGATGCAATTATGCATGTAACAGGACCCATCTGGTATAGAAGTTGTATTTGAATTAATTGCCAAGAACAGAAAGCCATTATATCTAATACAAATTGCAGGTCCTGATTTTAGATTTCCCTTTTCTCTACTTAGCTGCAGAACAGCAAAAAGCACATAAGCTTTTCTATTTAGTGAAAATAAATGAAATTCTTTCAAACGCTCAGAAAATGTCTTGGACCAAACTAAGAAGCTGTTTGCTTTAAACTAGGGTCAATTGAGTTTTCCCCAGATTCTGGGCATACCATCTGGAATCTACTTGACCTGCTAGTTGGTGCAGATTTCCAGCTGTTGCTGTTTTTAAATAATAAGCCTCTGGTTGCTATTAGAATATACAAAAGTAATATATATTTCATTTCAGCAGTCTGCTTGGTTGCATTTTTCTAAAAGGCAGTAAGATTGGCATGTAAAAAGAGTTTTACTATCTCACTGCCCTGGTTCTTACTTTCATGTATTGATCAGGAAATCATAAAGCCCACACATTTATGAACATCCTGTCAGAAGTTTTGCTTTTACCTGGATTGGGATACAGCATTTCAATGGTAATTTGCTTATCATACTTTTCAGAGTATAAAACACACTTTTTCTATCCCCTAAAGTGGGTGGAAATTTGGGTGCGTCTTATACACCAAATGTTGCAGAACCCCCGCCCACCAGCAATTTGCCTCCTTGCAGCAAGCAGCAAAAAGCCTGTTGCAGCTTCAGCACAGCTTAATTAGCACAAGCAGCTGATGTTCGGAGTCCATCAGCTGTTTCAGAGTGCAGGGATTGGCAATAGGCTATAGCAATCCCTGCAGCCTGAAATGGGCCAAGCCACCTGCTAATTAGGCTGTGCTGGGAAAGTGAAACTGAAACAGTCTGTTTCTGCTTACTGCAAGGAGGCAAATTTCTGGGAGGCAGAAGCTGAGGTAAGATTTTTTTTCTTGTTTTCCTCCTCCAATAGTTAGGTGTGTCTTATAGTCTGAAAAATATGGTAATTTTGGCTCTTCCTAATTTAAGTATACATAAGTTTCTGGAACAATCCACATACTCTTCAAGAGAGGTGAAAATGAAACACCTGCCGATGTATCCACAATTTTTTTTCCATATCACCTTTGATGCAAATCCTTCACCTTGCCCAGCTCCACAGGAGTGGAGAGCCATAAGCCCTCAGCATTTAAATAAAAGCTAAACTAGTTTAATATTTTTCCCACAGTGCCACTTGGTGGAGAATGAGAAAATAAATAAAACTACGGAATATGCAGAGACAGGAATATCCTGGAGAGCTTCCCTTTATTAGGAAAGGAAGACCAGACCATGAACAGTCTAAAATGAATGTGAATTCATCCATAGGCATGTGAATTCATGGTTTCCCTTGAAATGCTTGTAGTATTTAATTCCAGATGGGAATGTGTGCCTATTGTGAGGAAGTGCAGCATATCCTCCCATAATGTAGCTGCTCTTAAAGAACAAGTTTAAAATTGTTCTCCAATATGCTTTGAAGCCAAGAAGCAAATTATTTGTACTTGCATTTGCAAAAGGGAGCAGCTGAATCTTGAATGCCTTTGATATATCAGTAGAGCAAGCAGCAACACTTAGCAAACTTTCCTTTTTGTTTTGTTTTTTGAAAAGAAGTAGCTTCAATTGAGGTAACATTAGCAATCTGTGTGATAAACTTCACTGATTCTTTAATGTAAGCAATAGCATCATAAATAAAACTCTTTAACACTCCTGAGGTTTCCACCACACTTGTAAATGGAGCATTTGCAGTATTAAAACGATGTTATTTGATAAAGGTCAGCAACCACAAATATTGTATTTTTTATCCATTATATGTTTTGATATAAAGAAAGGTGTTTACTAGCAGCTTGCATTGGAAAACGAACATGCTTTCCATACTGTTTCATTTATGGGAAACAGTAATATAAATGCTAAGGAAAAGGATAAACACAACATTTGACAAGAATCAGTGAAAGAAAATATTTTTGTGAAACTGAAATATGTGGCTTCATTTATGCTTATTAAAATTTAAAGTATGTGGTTCAGACGGAAGGAAGATACCTAGTAGGGATTTTTTTCTCCTTTCAATGACTTGTTCCCAAGATTTACATTCACTTTATTGCATTGTGAGAATTAACAACCTAAAAGAATTCAATGACATTATCAGCATTCAAAACCATGTTCTTTTAGACCATTAAAATTTTCCACTTTCCAGCTACGAAAAGACATTTCCTAACATCTGAAGCTTGTATGCCATGTGTTCAATGCACATGATTGATTGCTGCAGAATTTATTAAACGGATATACAGTTATGTCACAAGACCTGGGGTGGTGGCTTGGAGTGGATGCTATCTTGCTCCTACTGCAACATTTTATATTCTCAAATATGGCTCACTTTGTCCCATGTTCTCGCTTTCCTTCAACTAAAAACAAATTAAGTCCTCCTTCACTGGCCATAAAAAGCCAATGAATACAAATTCACAATACTTTGTGGATCAGCATTGAACAGATCATAGATAGTTTTGTGTAGTTTTGGGCCTGCCATTTTAACTTTCATTCATTTTCTATCATAATTTGGACCAACGAAAGTTTCTGGTGTTTTCGTTCTCCTGCTTCCGTCCTCCAACCCTTTCAAATCATTGGTCTCCCCAATACTGTCAGTAGCTAGCAAAATAAATACAAGGTGGAAAATATATCAGACTCCAGCAAACACTGAAGAAAATTACAATATTTGACCGACTGACTAAACCAGATTACAACTGCTTAGAAAATGCACAGCAAGCCCACACCCCATGACTATTCTGACACATCATCAGTCATGTCCCCAGAACCCCAAACTTTGTGTAAGATTCTGAAGGAGACAGTGTCAGGTTCAGGAGACACTGACTCATCTGAAAACATGGCATTAAGGAAGGAAAGATCAACTCATTCCATTCTGCCTCATAGCATTGTTTTTATGCATATTGGAGAAGTCCTCCATATTCCATTTTATGTTCCTGGAGAAAAGCAAGATATTAATCTAACAAATAAATATTGTATGAATCAAGCACTCCAGTCATCTGCGGGTACATTTCAACGATCCACCTATTTAGCGTTCCTGGTACATTTTCACTGCATTGGCTCATCCAGTTCACATGGGAACCATCTCTTCTTATGAAATCCATATTTTATTGTATTTACTTCTCCACATGCTGCATAGACTGAAATCTTCAGAACTAATCTTTTGACCCCTTGACTTTAGTTGGTTTCATGCAGTCCAACTTTTATCCATGTCCATTGACACAATTACATGGCATAAGGACACTGGGCATGGCATTATACAATGATTATACAAAGAAGAGCAATGGAAAGTGTTAGATACTTTGTATTAATGACTAGCCAGTGACCTAGAAATGAGCGGGAGAATGAAGCCTTCTGATTGGTTAGTTAACTGACAGCTTCCCTATTTAAAGGGAACATGTTGTCCTCAGTTCGTGTTACTAGTGTTGACTTGCAATAAAGCTGTTGTTACCTGACTACTGGCTCATCTTCTTCAATCCGTTCCCACAACTTAACACTGGTGACAAAGGTGGGATTCTGAAGAAACGAAGAGCTGCTTAGGTTTAGATTCGCCGCGAACACCACCATGACGACTCCCACGCCTCCCGCTCCGTTCAACCCTATCGTTGAACAATGGGACTCCTACATGATCCGTTTCGAATGCTTTATGGAGGCCAACGATCTCCAAACCCTCATGGAAGCCAGGAAATGGGCCCTATCTTTGAGCTATTGCGGCCCGAAAGTTTTCGAGACGGCTCAGTCACTCGCCTCGCTGAAAGCCGTACAAGAGCTTCTGTGGGACAAACTTAAGATAGCATTCAAGGCTCATTATGCACCGGCACCTTTGAGAATCATCCGGTGGCATGAATTCAATAAGAGAAACCAAGAAAAAGGAGAGTCGATTAACCAATACATGGCAGCCTTAAGACAAGCAGCACACAACTGTGGATTCCAAGAACTCGATGAGGTCCTGCTCGACCGTCTGGTCTGCGGCATAGCAGACATGCGCCTGCAACGCCGATTGCTAGCAAAGACAGATCTCACACTAGAAGCAGCGCTAGCCGAGGCCAGAGCTGCCGAACTGTCAGAAAAGGCAGCTTCCGCATTACAGCGGAATGACAGCCCCAGAGCTGCCAAGAAGCCGACCAGTACACTACAAGAGTGTTGAAGGAGACGACTCAACGGACAAGGAAAATGTCGTATGTCGGACCAAAGCCGACAGGTCCAAAGCGCCAACTGAAGTAGAGGGGCACCAAGCGTTCTGTGCCGGATGCGGGTGCAAACACCCTAGAGCGGTTTGCAGGTTCAAGGACACGATCTGTAGGAGGTGTGACCGAAAGGGCCACCTCGCCAGAGTCTGCAGGGCCAGTCAGCCTGCAGCATATCATCCTAACTGAACCCAAACTCAAGTAGCTGGCTACCGAACACTGCCCAGACAGCACAGGCGCCAAGACAACCGTGCCACCAAGAAGCTGGCCTACCAAACAATGGTAGATCAAGCAGGATTCCCCACAGCAAAAAAGATTCAGATCACCGTCAGAATTGAGGGCAACCCATGCCAAATGGAGGTCGACACTGGCTCCGCAATGACAATCGTGTCAAGGGAAAACCTCAAATCGGTAATCCCAGGCATCACCAAGGGCCAGCTGAAGCCACAACCGATCCGCGTTAAAGATTACCAGGGACATCGCATTCCCATCATTGGACGAGGTGAATTCCACATCCACTTCAGGAACTTCACAGGCCTGCTACCCATCACTGTAACAGACGGTGATGGGTAGACTGGTTCGAGGCCCCGGGACTGGAAGTGACCAGCATCCACACCACCGCGACTGACGGCGATGACCTGACCAGAGAGTTCACAGCCGTATTCGATGGAACCCTGGGCAAGTATAAGGGGACCCCCATATCGTTTAGTTTGGACTCCTCAGTTGCCCCAATTCGCCTCAAACCGTGACGGGTTCCCTTCACCTTGCGGCCCAAAATTGACCAGCAACTGGATAAACTAATAGCGCAGGGGATTTTAGAACCCATTGATTACGCCTGCTGGGAGACCCCAATTGTAACTCCCATGAAGCCTGATGGCTCCGTCCGCATCTGCGCGAACTACAAATTCACCATCACATTGCAATCGAACGCCTATCCGGTGCCGATAGTACAGCATCTACTGCACTCCCTGGAAGGGGGGATTTTTTTTTGTAAAATTGGATTTGGCACAAGCCTATCAACAATTACCAGTTGATGAGGCTATGGCCGACGCCCAAACCATCGTAACCCATCAGGGCGCATTTAAATGCCGCCGACTTTAATTTGCCATAAGCACCACCCCAGGGATATTCCAATCCCTCATGAAGTGGTTGCTACAGGGCATCCCTGGCATCATACCGTGCTGATAGCAGCCCCTGACCAACGCACACTAATGGCCCGGTTAAGAAGGGTTCTCAACTGCCTCCAAATGACAGGATTGAAAGTTAATAGGCAGAAATGCACGTTAGCCACCCCAGAAGTCAAGTTCCTGGGTTACCGCATTGACGGTTCGGGCATCCACCCGATGCCTGACAAGATCAAGGCTATAAGAGCAGCACCCACCCCTAAGAATCAGGCTGATCTACAGGCTTTTCTCAGCCTCCTTAATTTTTATAGCATTTTCTTGCTGCAGAAAGCCATGGTTGCTGAACCCCTGCACCATCTCCTTGGCAAATCTGTTAAGTGGACCTGGGGCCGAGCCAAAGCCAATACGTTCAATCAGGTTAAACGCCTGTTGTCATCTACCAATGTCCTAGTTCAATTCTCCGAGTTGTTACCAGTTGTATTAGTTTGTGATGCTTCTCCGTTTGGGGTCAGGGCTGTCCTGAGCCTGCCCAATGGCACGGAGGCTCCCATCGCGTATTATTCCCGCACGCTCTCCTCCGCGGAACGGAACTATAGCCAGTTAGACAAGAAGGCCCTGGCTATTGTGGCTGGAATCTGGCGGTTCCATGAGTACCTGTATGGTCGACCCTTCGAGTTATTCACAGACCATAAACCCCTGCTAGGATTGTTGGCTGGAGACTGCCCTACCCTGCCTATTTTGTCTCCTCAACTCATGAGATGGACTCTGTTCCTGGCAGCATATAACTACAAGCTGAATTACCGGCCTGGAAAACTCTTAGGGAATGCCGATGGACTCAGCCATTGCCCCCTACCAGCAACCGCCTCTGACTCCGCCCCCGATGGTCACGTACTGCTTCTGGACGCTGATGCCATTTTCCCGATAATATCGTCTGACATTGCCGCAAGTTCCGCAAACGATGGAACTCTCACGCGCATTTTGAATTGGGTATGGAAGGGGTGGCCTAAGGGACCAATGTTGATATATTTAGCCTGTTACCAATGGTACACTATGCTTCAAGACTGAATTTCATTTATTTGTATTAAGAAATAA
>JAOYMU010000186.1:0-13902 GCA_025802295.1 Psammodynastes pulverulentus | reverse complement strand
TTTCCTTTTCCTCTTTCTTCTTTCCCTTCTTACTCCTTCCCTATTTCCTCCTTTCTTTCCTTCCTTCCCTCCCTCACCCTCTCTATCCCTCCTTTCCTCCCTTCTCCCTTTTTCTTATGGCTTTGTAAAGAAGATACATTCATATTTTTAAAAAAATGTGAAAGCATGCAGTAAAGAACAAATTAGCAAGGGATTTAAATGGCCATGGAAATTACATTTTCCCAGTGTTATTAATCAACTCCGAATAGTTGGCTATATTATTTTAGAGCTTGGAAATTGCTGTTAAGCTCTTCAGATAAGCACAAATAGCCAGATCTCGATCAGCCAAGAATAAATAACTTAAAGTGAGATTTATCAGCCCAGGGAAAATTAATCTTTATTACTGAGACTCTATTCTGGCTTCAACATCCCGTGAAATTAACAACAGCAAAAAAAATCCCCCAGATTCTCCTCATAGAGCAAACCATTCATCGCTGTTCTAGAACCTTCTTCTTAGAAGGTTTAATACCGATCGGTCCTCGACTTGCGACCACAATTGAGCCCCAAAATTACGTGGTTAAAGCCAGACAGGCCAGGGAATTTTGCCTCATTTTACGTCCTTTCTTGGCATCAGTAGATGCCAGGTCAGTGAATCTGGCTTTCCCCCCTGTTGGTTTGTCAGCCGGTCGCAAAAGCGGATCGCGGGACGCTGCGACCGTCATAAAGATGAATCGGTTGCCAAGCGTGTGACATTTCGATCGTGTGACCACCGGGATGGTGCAACGGTCATAAGTGTGAAAAAATAGTCATTTTTTTTCCAGTGCCGTTGTAACTTGGGTCACTAAACAGACTGTTGTAAGTCAAGGATGAGCTGTAATGCATTTTTAAGTTCGGGATTTTCTCAGCTGAGTCAAAATGTAAAAATCACACTAGTGGGTGGGTGGGGGGAATCATCTATTAAACCCTTTTCGTGGGCAAGCTGTAGAGTCGCGCCATGTTTTTAAACAGCCTATTGTGTTTCCCCGAAAATAAGACCCTGTCTTATATTTTTTAGGCCACCAAAAAAAAGGCACCAGGTCTTATTTTCAGGGGATGTCATCCACTGACTAATTTCACTTGTGCGCGTCGCCCAAGGCCTCCTTTTCGCCATCAGAGGCCTTCAGGAACTTCTGCGGCCAGCAAGGCTTTCCTGAAGGCCTCTGCAGCCGATCACAGAGCTATGGATCGATCCTACAGAGGCCTTCAGAAAAGCCTTGCCAGTCTTGTCGGCTGCAGAAGAAATCGGCCGGCAAAGCAGGTGTCGGGATGTGCAAGGCCTGGCTACACCTGTCCAAAGGTAACTAGTAGGGCAGCTCCATCCCTCTGTCCCCACACTAGCTTAATTTTTACCAGTGTATTCTGGAGTGGGTGGCATCTTAATTAGGGCTTATTTTGGGGGTAGGTAGGGCTTATATTGGGTGCATGTGTAAAAATCAAACTAGGACAAAGGTTGGCAACTTTAAGCACTCAAAAGAGCCATTTGAACCCATTTTCCTCAGAAAAGAAAACGCCGGGAGCCACAAAACCCTTCCTGTGCCTGATTATTTCCTGAGCGGCCACAAAACTAGCATATATAATTGAATTAAACGCTCTGTTTTCTTCTGAAACTTTTCTTTTCTTGGATTTATCCATGGTTGGCCTACCTGGGGTCGAAAAGCTCAATAAATTGCATGCCAGCAGGTGTCACACATTGGCGGTTGTGACACATATTTTGAGTGATGGAGCCGCAGCAGAGGGATGGAAGAGCCACATGCGGCTCTAGAGCCACAGATTGCTGACCCCTGAGCTAGGACTTACATTCAGGGTAGGTTGTATTTTCGGGGAAACGGGGTAGAAAAGCCACCGATGTTTGTAAGAGAGCCCACAAATTTTAGTGTTTAGGTGAGCCGACTGACGTAAAGGCCCAATATATCCCAGAGGAGGCGTCTATCCATTGTTTGGCCCTTTGCAAAATGTCCCTAAGGAAACAGAGTTGAAAAAGTTTAGCTTTTAACTGTCTCTTTTATCTTCCTGGCCTTAGATCTTTGGACAGTGAAGGAAATCCGTAAACGGATAATCGGCAAAGAGGAATGTCAAGTCTTGAGGAGATTTTTGTTTGATAGAAAAAGATTTCAGCTTCGCGTTGCGTTTTCCTCATCCTGGGTTTGATGAGGTTGGGCAGTGTTTTTCAAACTTGAAAAACTTTTAAAGCAGGCAGGCTGGGGAATTCAATCCATCCGTCAGGATAGAGCTAGAAGGGACCTCAAGAGGTCTTTTAGTCCAACCCCCTTCTCCAGCAGGAGAACCCCATGCCAAGGCAGGACAAGAAGCAACGGATGGAAACGAATCAAGGAGAGAAGCAACCTAGAACTAAGGAGAAATTGCCTGACAGCGAGAACAATCGGTGGAACCGATTGCCTTCAGAAATTGTGGGCTCTCTAACATTGGAGGAGATTGGAGAACCATTTATCTGAAACGGTATAGGGTTTCCTGCCCGAGCAGGGGGTCAGACTACAAGACCTCTAAAGTCCCTTCCAGTTTCTGTTCTTCAAAGGTTCAACGGGTAAGTAAGTATGCGTGCATAGGATATGGGTTAAATTCAGCTCTCGTGGGTAATTCCACTCCTGCCCACTAGAGGCCCTACTGAGAGTTCAGCCCAGTGTTGTTGTTTTTTAAGCTTGGCAGCTGTAAGATGAAATGGACTTCAACTCCCAGAATTCTTCAGTCAACTATGCTGGCTGGGGAATTCTGGGAGTTGAAGTCCACACATCTGAAAAGTAGCCATGTTTGTATAGTGGATAACCTCACCAGCCGTCATGGAACACAGTTCTGTAAATCAGCCTTTCCAAACTTTTATCTCTTTTGGACTACAGCTCCCTTGGCTGTGGATTATGGGAATTTTAGTCCCAAGGATAAACATCTGGAGTATTTCTCCCATCCGGCTGAGTGAGCTGGCTTTTTTAGAAAAAGGATCTGATGAATGGCACACATCAAGCCAACACAGGGTGTATTGGCCTATGTTGGGTGAATCATGGTTTAACGCAAATCTAACCAATTGGGGTTTATTTGATACACGATGGTTAAAGCACAGCCTCAACCCAACCGCTGACTCAAGTTATTATCTATTTTTGCAGTTGTGTGATGAACACGATCCTTTGATCAACAGGGCTGGGCTTGTGAAATACTGGACTGCTTTCCTAGGGGCCCGGAGGTCAGAAAAGTCAAGATGGCATCCACAAATATAATCCTAGCCTCTTATGCAAACTCTATTTTGGCGGGAAAAGTCGTTAAAGCCGGGGTTTCCCAACCTGGCCATTTTGAGACTTGTGGACTTCCATTCCCAGCATTCCTCGCTGGCTGGGGAATTCTGGGAGTTGACGTCTTCAAATGTTGAGCCGTGTGGAACTTCAACTCCCAGAATTCCTCAGCTAGCTATGCTAGCTGGGGGATTCTGGGAGTTGAAGTCCACACAACTTGCCAAGTTGAGAGAACTTAAAGTCTTAAAGGCGTGAGGGAGAGGGCCGCATTGACGCAAAATATTGATTGTTCTGCGCGTTTGTGTATTTTTTTTTCACACACCGATACCCATCTTGCTGTTCCTTTCCAGAGTCCGGATAGAGGCCTGTGACATCACCCGTGTCATAAGATAATGATTGATGTAGTACGTTGTGTAATTTCTGCCATTAAGAGTCATCACGAGTTACCTGATGCCACTTCCCTCTATAAACACAGGAAAAGAAGTAAGAAATATTAAACCGAAAAAATAAAAGTTGTGAGGTCAGAATAAACAAAAGGAACGGAGCAAAATCGTGTTTATGCCAACAACTTTCCCTAAACCTGTCCCAAGTTTTTTTTCCTGTCCCTGGAAATGATCTTCTCTTCCTTCCCTTCCCAACACTATTTCAAACATTACCTTCGGTTGTTTACACGTCTCTGAAAGTAACCTGGTTAGTTTTAATCCTGGTTTGTTTTTCCAGAAGTCCTTTACATGCTGCGCAAGGGATTCGGGGAATTGAGGGTGGTGCATACAGATACGGATTAACAGAGTTGGAAAGGGGTCTTGTAGGTCATCTAGGCCAACCCCCCTACCCAAGCAGGAAACCCTACACCTACATTTACACCATTTCTGACAAGATGGCCGTCCAGTCTCTTCTTGAAGGTCTCAAGTGATGATGCTCCCACAACTTCCAAATGGCAACTTCAGTTCCATCGGTTGATTGTTCTCCCTGTCAGGAAATTCCTCCTTATTTCCAGATTGAATCTCTCCTTGATCAGTTTCCATCCATTATTCCTTAGATTTAGATTTAGATTTAGATTTAGATTTAGATTTAGATTAACAGACATTGAAGGGACCTTGTAGGTCATCTAGTCCAACCCCCCACCCAAGCAGGAGACCCTACACCATGTTTGACAGATGGCAGTCCAGTCTCTTCTTGAAAGCCTCCAGGGATGAAGCTCCCACAACTTCCGAAGGCGACTTCTGTTCCATGGGTTGATTGTTTCTCGCCGCCAGAAAGTTTCTCCTTATTTCTGGGTTGAATCTCTCCTGGATCAGTTTGTTCCAGATAAAATGTTCCTCCCACAGAAATGCAGTTGGAGGATCACAACTTTTTACAAAATTCACAACTTTGCACTTCCCACAAGTCTGAAGTCAGCCGCAGGGCATCCTTCCTGATAATTCTGCCTTTAGGTCAAGCAGAAAATGTTTATGCTCTGGAGCACTGCATCGCTGGAAAAAAATCCCACGAGTTTCATCGCTTAGATACCTTTTTAAAAAGAGAAGCTGCGGGCTGATACTAAAGAGAAATTTCCATCGTGCCACCGGCTAAGAAAGTAAATAAGCGCGCCACAAAAGAAACCCTTATTTTACCAAGTTTGCACACCACTAATCCCAGCAAAAGCTTTTACAAAACGACGAAGCCATTGCAAAATAAAAACAGACCCTTCCCGCATAACTGACGCTACTTGTCTCCGGCGACAATTATTCCCCGAAGGGCAGGCAGAAGTTCAGAATCGCAGAAAGAGGGAAAAGAGCGAGATCGTGCCAGCGAGCTCAGCTACATTCTGAGCACTTTTTAAGTCGGCCTATTTTTGGGAGGCGGGGGAAATCACCAAATTACAAGTCGGGTTTCAACGGTTTGGCAAAGGAAAGGAAACCAAGTAAGCATTTCCTGCTGCTTCAGAGAACAATGGAATAAGTTGCCAAGACATTGGCATGCTAAAAAGCTTGAAAAAGCCATGTTCTTCGCCCCAATCACGAGCCACCGAAGAATCAGGAGCTCAGTTCACAAACTCTGGTTAATAATTACGATAGATAGATAGATAGATAGATAGATAGATAGATAGATAGATAGATAGATAGACAGATGATAGGTAGGTAGGTAGGTAGGTAGATAGATAGATGGACGGACGGATGGACAGACAGATAGATAGATAGATAGATCGGAGAAGGTGTATATTTAATTCATACTATCATTGTCATCAAGATTCTGCATAGAGTAAACAACATTCTGTTCGCTAAATATGTAGAAGGAAAATAAGATAAAATAAAAACTAATCCAGCTGGACTTCAAAACGTCCAAGCCCTTAAGTTCACCTTCAGCTGAAGCCGCATTCCTGCCACTAAAAACCAGCCGTTTGGAACAAGGTTTATTCCGAGTCTGAGATCCAACTCTTCCGATTAGCGGTTCTCCTTCCGAACACACACTGCAGTCTTACTTCCCACCCCCGTGACGCTTTCAAAACACAACTGCACAATCTGGAGGGAGATGACCTTAAGAAGTTTATTTTACGCAACTGCTACATGGGACAAAAACACAGCAGGGACACACAACCCTTGTTAGGACATGGTGTTTCGAAAGGAAAGGGAGAAATGCAACGATCAGGAGTTGGTGGGGTGTGTACGCGGGTGCGTGGAACCGTTGCTAATGGAACAGGGGAAAAAATAATAATGAGACACAATCTTAGAAGGCCAAGGAACAGTGTGACAAATTAGAGAGGACTTGTTCCTCCAAGTTTGCTATTTACAAAGGGCCAAAGTGCCAACAGAGCGAGGGAGTTGCAAAAAGTAATAATAATAAGTTGAGATACATAAAGTTTCTTGCTTTATCTAAGAGGAAGGAAAGCTGGCTCTGGAAATCAGATTATTATTATTATTATTATTATTATTATTATTATTATTATTATTAGCGTTAATCTTCAATTCAATTCACAGTCTGGGAGTGGTAAAAACTTAACAGTTCCAAGTCCTAACTGAGGATCTAAGACAGGGGTCAGCAACCTTAAGCACTCAAAATCCACAAAGGTCCTAACCGGAAGATCCCCGTTCAATTCTGGAGCTGACCGGAAGTCCGGTTCCCCCACCATAGAGTCTCCTCCTAGCGCGGCATCCTTTTTCCTCTAACCGAAAGCCCTATCCATCATGGAACCGACTGGAGACGGAGCCACAGCGGAGGGATGAAAGAGCCACATGCAGCACTAGGGCCACAGGTTGCTGACCCTTGGGTTATCTCAACATCCGTCTTCCATTTGTCGTCTCGTGTCTCTTTTTCAACCACTGTATTGTCCACTAAAGACGAAACGGAACCAAATTCCAAATCTTGCAAGATCAGCCAATTGATCTCAAGAAGGCCCCGACCTCCGGTGATTCCACAGGAGAAGAATGAAACCATAATCTCATAGGCTCTGCGTGTTTTCGTGAACACTTGGGGCCAAAGTTTCTTTAAAAAGACACACACACAAAAAACCCCACAATGTAATAATATCCCTGTGGGATAAAAATGAGGTACTTTGTCACTTCCAAGCACAGCACTGCCAAATTCAAAAGCTGCCTCTGAACGAGATCGAAGAACCAACAAGATCGGGAAGACACAAATTGCAAAGTGGGTTTTTCAAACTTGACCAAACTTTTGCGTCGTCTGGATTTCAACGCCCAGAATTCCCCGGCCGGCGTGGCGTTTACACCGCCGCGCTTGATAATAGAGCACAATAATCTACACCAACCAGACAACCTATCATCAAATCCGCAGAGGCACGTCTGAATTCAGTCAGGCTGAGTTCGGTCAGCATTTCGTACGCCCTCCGAAATCTTTCCCCGCGTCGGCGTTCCTTACCGAGATCATTTCATCTTTCTTGCACTGCTGGGAGAGATCTCGGACGCCGCCGACGAACTGTTTGTTGGTGATGATGTACGTTTTCCCGGCGTCCACCATATTGCTACATAGCTTTACCAGCTGAGAAAGGAAAGAAGAACCTCTTGGTGAGGACAGGATCCAGCCCGCCGGCCTTTGCTTCCCTCGTCAGTTCAGCCCGAGTAAATTTGCTAAGCTTGCAGCTGAATGGGGACTGAAGTTCAGGGATTGGCAACCTTAAACACTCAAAAGAGCCATTTGGACCTGTTGACCACAGAAAAGAAAACAGCGGGAGCCACAAAACCCTTCCCGGGCCTGACTTATTTCCCGAGCGGCCACAAAACTAGCATACGTCGTTGAATTCAGCGTTCTGTTTTCTTCTGAAACTTTTCTTTTCTTGGATTTATCCATGGGGGTTGAAAAGCTCAATAAATCACACATTGGCAGTTGTGATGCCTATTTTGAGCGACAGGGAGCTGCAGCCAAGGGATGGAAGAGCCGCATGCAGCTCCAGGGTCATAGGTTGCTGATTCCTGGCCCAGCCAATGCCTAGGTACTATGGGGCACTCCAGATGTGTTGGACTACAATTGGACTGAAGGGAAATTGAATTCTAAACCTCTCTAGTGACTGGAACGCAAGTGAGAGATTAGACCCGAAATTATATTCGGTCGTGTCCTGCGTTTTGGGGGCAAAAGGCCGCTATGCAATTCCACTACGGGGGAAAAAAATGATTCCAGTACTTGGAATTTCCCCCCAAAAGTTTGATTTGAGACCAAAAGGGCTCGCAAGGGCCAGACGAGGAATACAGACTCCCTGCTCGCTCTCTTCCCAGCATCTGGCCAAGGGAAAGCGAGGATCCTGGCAACTTTCTCCGCGCTGTTGCATCTGATTCCAAGGAACAAAAGCAAACAGATGCAGCTCCCGGTCACATCTGGCGGCCAGATGGGCAGTAGGGGAGGAGGCTCCCAGAGTCAGCCTCGGGAAGAGCCAGGAGGCAACGTGGCAGTTTCTGCAAAATGCAGTTTTGCTTTTTGACCGAAAGCGAAGCGAAGCTGGGTGTTGTTTGCAACAGGAGCTCTTCTGAAGGGGGGGGGAGGAGAACCCCGAAATGCAACTAGATGTTCACACTAATTGTGGCACATCCATCTCCCACAAGCAGAAACAGAGGTGTGCTATTTGGAAGGACACACACACACACACAATTTGCACCTAAGCGAATAAGTGTTTCCTGACTGGCCACACATCATTATTATTATTGTTATTATCATTATTTAAAATTGCATGCAGCCCATCCTCAATCTTCTGCCTCTGACATTTAGGATGATCCCACCCCTGGTTGTTCCCTCTGGCCAAGGGTTTGTAAAGCCTTAGTAAGGCCACACCTGGAATCCTACATCCAGTTTTTGGTCACCGCATTACAAATAAGAAAGATCGTTGAGGCTTTGGGGAAAGGTGCACAGAAGAGCAGCTAAGAGGGATTAAGGCCCTGGAAAACGAAACCATATCAAAGAACAGTTGCAGGATTTGGGGATGGCTAGTCTAGAGGAAAGGATATGGGGGGGGACACAGGATGGCAGTATTCCAGTATTTGAGGGGGGGTCAAATCATTCTCCAGACAAGAAAGAATGGATCTTGTTCCCTTCTTACCTTATCAAGCTTGACTTCTATCTCCACGACATCGGTTTCTACTTCATCTATGGTTGCCCTACAGAGAAAGGGAAAAAGGGAGGTGAAAACACCAGCCAGACAGAAGCATCAATTCCTAAACCAGGAGGAAGTGGGTTTAATTTAATTTCGTTGTACGGGGTACAATGAAAAATAAAGTGAACTAATTAACTGACATTACAACAGCAGAAAGATAGGATGGGAGCAGACTTCGGCCTGAAGTCTACGTTACGTTACCATCCGGAGCATCGCTGGACAACCGCTGTTAAATTAGCAACTTTCATCTCATTGCTTTTGACCTGTTCAACGTCCTGAACTCTTTCTCCATCAATCGGGGGGCTCAGGTTGTAAGTTCGGCCCAGGGAGCGAGGTTTGAGAGATCCTCTAGCTCTACCCTCAAACGCAGAAAGCAGGGTGCACCAGCGCCAATCTCTGCCCATCGGTCCTCGTGACCTCAGTGCATCTAATAGACTTATATACCACTTCGTAGTGTTTTCACAGCCCTCTCTAAGCGGTTTATAGGGTCGGCCTCTTGTACACACACACCCAGAACAATCTGGGTCCTCATTTTATCCAGGTTGGAAGGATGGAAGGCTGAGTCAGCTAGGAGGAAAAGGGGAGTGGGAAAAAGGGAGATGGAAGGGAAGGGGAAGGAAGGAAGGAAGGAAGGAAGGAAGGAAGGAAGGAAGGAAGGAAGGAAGGAAGGAAGGAAGGAAGGAAGGAAGGAGAGGCAGGGAAGGAAGGAAGGAAGGAGAGGGAAGGAAGAAAGAAAGGAAGGGAAGGAAGGAAGGAAGGAAGGAAGGGAGGAAGGAAGGAAGGAAGGAAGGAAGGAAGGAAGGAAATCCCTTTTCCATGTTCCACTCTGCATCTGAAGTTCATGTCACATTGCACTGCACAAATTTCACACTGTCTTAACAGTAGAGCCTTAGCCATGGTTTGCAGGAAGAGCTTGTTGTCGGGGTCTGTTTTCCCTCCGAAAGGCGTTCCTTTTAAAGAAATATAGTCCAGAATAATCTTCCAGCATAAGCTAGCAGGCTAACCCGCCCTCCCCCAGCCCCATAACTAAGCACATACAGCCAGGCACTCAAGAGGGGGGAAATATATATATTTCCAAGATTTTGGGACTTAGAATTGAGTCGATCTGGAAGTAGGGGTGAGCCAAAAAAAAAGAGAAAGAGAGAGAGAGAAAATAAATGTTTCTTCTGGAGCTCATTTTGGGGGTAGAACCGGACAATGGTTCCTTTTAAGCCGTTTCCTGGAAGTGCAGCAAAGCATGGGGCCAACTCGTCCCTCCGTCCACCCACCTACCAGCCTGGCCCGATCCCAGGGGTTCGCAGTTCCTAATTGTGCGGTTTGTGATGCAGAAGAGAAAAAAAGAGGGTGGAGGGAGGGAAAGAGAGCCTGTGAAATGTCTTGGCTTGCTCTCTTCCAAGTATTCCGACGTCACCCCCGCCCCGTCTTTCCACCCTGTGATTATTTTTCTCTTCTCGGCATCCATTCTTCTCGGCAAACTCAACTCTTTGCTTCGCCGCCTGCATTATCCCTCTGCTGAAAAGGGGGGGGGGGACTCCTTCCCTCCCTCAAACTAGCCAACCAAGTAAAGACTCTATATCAAACTTCTTCTTTTTTTCCTGGATTTATTCACTCCCCCCTCCCAGGAATTGAAAAGAGAAATCCTATCCGTTGTAGCGGAACAGACAGCACCGTCGAGTAGATGTGAGCCATCGCCGTGGATGGTTCTCTTTAAGACCAAGCGCTGGCTTTCTTAAGGTCTCTCATTCAGGAGCCACAGGGAGATGCTTGACACCAAGCCAAATTCATTCATCTATTTTCCAAGTTTCCCCTCATTTGTGCATCAAAATTTCACAGGACACCTAAGGAATCTCTTCTTGTGTGGTTCGAATAATACAGGAAACCTCAAAGCAAGAGGAAAACCTCCCATGGATGGCACTTATGGCCCCTTGATGACCTGTGGACTTCAACTCCCAGAATTCTCCAGCCAGCATCGTTCCTGAGTTCATAAAAGGGCCGCCCCCCCCGATCCATGGCCACTTTTGTCGACCCCCTTCCTGTCTCATTTGTGGTGGATCCTAGAACTTTCACCCGTCCCACAGAAGATAATTGGACCAGGAGTCAACCAGGATTCAAGGACTGTCTCTACGCTGTTTGATGTTCTTATGATCGGAAGGTGAAACTGTGTAGGTACAGGTCTGTTTTCTGAAGCAGCGAAGAGGGGAACGGAAGCTATTTCGGGATTAGGCAGTCGTTCTATAGAACATGTCTGTGTCTTATCTGTTCTGTGTCCGTCATCTCTGCTGGCATTCTCCACCTGAGTTCAGGTTTAGAAGAAGCCACCTCTCTCTCTCATCCCCCTCAACCCCCAATTATCCCCCTTCCCCCAAGATTCATTCTACCTCGTGCAGGAGAGCGCATTCCCCATCTGATTCAGCTAACACCTCTCCAGCTTTGGATCCTAGTTTGTTATCCAAGGGAGACACCGGCACCTCAACGATCCCATCGGGGAGAAACGGGCCAGAAGCAAGACCGAAAGCGCCTGGCCTCCTCCAGGAGAACAATCCCAAGTTCTGCTTGGCGCTCCGGGAACTCTCCTACAATCCGCAGACGTGACAGCGGCCCAGGGCCAAGGAGAGTTGCGTCTGGAAGCTCTCGTGAAGGTGAGTCAGAGAGCGTAATCACCGTCGCGGATGTCCGCGGGGAGATAAGAGGCAGGTGCGTTTGCGTGACCTCTTCCCCAACCCTCCGCAAGCTTTGGCACGCTGGAAAGATGCCTTTGGCGAGGTTGGCGGAGGCTTCCGAGGACGGAACAACGAAGGGGAACACCGGAGACGGTGAGAGAGTGCCTAAAGGAAGGAGTTTTCAAGGAACCAGGTGCCAACCTGGCCTGACCGTATTACGGGTCAAATATAATAAATGAAATGAGTCTTTTGGAATCGGAACCATCCCTTACTATGGAGAGAAATTGCTCGGTTAGCACAGAGGTCGGCAACCCACAGAAAAGAAAACACCGGGAACCACAAAACCCTTCCTGTTCCCGATTATTTCCCGAGTGGCCACAAAACGAGCATCCGTCGTTGAATTAAACATTCTGTTTTCTTCCGAAAGTTTTCTTTTTCTTAGATTTATCCGTGGTTGGCCAACTGGGGTTTTTTTTGTTGAAAAGCTCAATATCACATTGGCGGCTGTGACGCATATTTTGGGCGACAGGGAGACGCAGCCGAAGGATGAAAGCCACATGCAGCTCCAAAGCCACAGGTTGCTGACCCCTGGCTTAGCAGATTCAGAGGTAGCAACTGAGCTCCAAAAAAAAACAGCCCCGCCTCTGAATTCTGGTTAAAAACTTCTGGTCACTTCTACCCCTGCAACTTGGTACCAATTTAGGCTCCGGAAGACTGGCTCTTCTCTAACCCAGCAGGCCCAGATTGGCTCCCTCGAGACCTAGTTGGAGTGCTTCTCAAACCCAGATCGATTCTGGCAGCCCGCTGCACTTTCGGGCCGGATGCCTGCGATTCCTACTACGTCAGACATTCTGTCTCTCTCCCCGGCGGGCGGCGGCACAAGCCGTCACCGCTTGATTCCTGCGGCCCAGTTGGCAGGAGCCCTCGGAGTCACGACAGGGTGCCAAGCATTCCCCTCTGAGAGACAGAGAGAGAGAGAGAGAGAGACACACACAGAAAGAGAGAGAGAGAGAGAAAGAGAGAAAGAAAGAACGAGAGAGAGAGAGAGAGAGAGAGACAGAGACAGAGGGAGACAGAGAAAGAGAGAGAAAGAGAGAGACACACAGAGATAGATAGAGAGACAGAGACACAGAAAAAGAGAGAGACAGAGAGAGAAAGAGAGACAGTGACAGAGAAAGACAGACACACAGAGAGAGGCAGAGACACAGAAAGAGAGAGAAAGAGAGACAGAGAGAGAGAGAAAGAGAGAGAAAGAGAGAGAGAAAGAGAGACAGAGATAGATAGAGAAAGAGAGACAGAGACACAGAAAAAGAAAGAGAGAGACAGAGAGAGAGAGAGAGACAGAGAGATAGAGATAGAGACAGAGACAGAGAAAGACAGACAGAGAGAGAGAGAGAGAGAGACAGAGAGAAAAAGAGACAGAGAGATAGAGACAGAGACAGAGACAGAGAAAGACAGACACAGAGAGAGAGACAGAGACACAGAAAGAAAGAGAGAGACAGAGAGAGAAAGAGTGAAAGAGAGAGAAAGAGACAGAGAAAGAGAGATAAAAAGAGAGATAGAGACAGAGAGAGATAGAAAGATAGAAAGAGAGAGAGAGAGAGAGAGAGAGAGAGAGAGAGAGAGACCCTCACACCCAGACAAGTTGGCGTCCAGACACGTAAGCCCAACTTCCCCCCCCCAAAAAAAATAAATAAAGCATCAGGAAAACTATTTTTAAAAAAAGAGAAGAAAAAGAAAGGGGAGGAAACGACTTCGAGCCGTTAATCACTCTTCTGGATTACATAAGACAGGGGAGATCTGGTTTCGTTCAACGAGAGAGAGCGAGAGAGAGCTTGGAAGAAGCCAAAGAGGAGAAGGAGCCCGTGAGGTCCAAGGAGGACAGCCGGCCTCGGCCTCCCTTTCCCCACCCCAAAAATCGGGGCAGAAATACCTGCTAACTTACAAGGGGGATCAACGCAGATTTCCATCTGCTGGATATGTTTGGATCTTGGAACGTCGCGGTACATATCGTCCTCGGCTTGCAGCAGTTCATTTAGTGACCGTTGGAAATTAAGCCAGCCCTGAAAACAGGGACTTACGACCAGTTTTCACATTTAACGCCCATTGTAGCGTTTCCCCCCCCCGCCCCCATTGGTCACGTGATCGAAATCTAGACTGCTCGGCAAATGTCTCGCTTAGCCATAGAAATGCTGGGCTCAATTGAGGTCGTAATGCGAGGACTACTTAGTTCTCAGGAGCCCAGCCTTGGATCATCCGGCGTTAAGCACCTGAAAAGTTTCCAGATCAAGCAGCAGGACTTTTATCACTCTGGGAAAGAGAATTCATTTGCCTGAACTTTGGTTCATCCTTCCTTCCTTCCTTCCTTCCTTCCTTCCTTCCTTCCTTCCTTCCGTCCTTCCTTCCTTCCTTC
>JAOYMU010000147.1:0-13244 GCA_025802295.1 Psammodynastes pulverulentus | reverse complement strand
TGACTTCTTGCCAAGTCATTGCTGCTACAGCGTGGCATTTGGAAGATATCGGCCTGGCAACTCTCCCAGCCTGATAACGGTCTATAGTTGTGAAACTCTCATGAAAAGACTGTTTGCCAGGACTTTGCTGGAAAGGAATTCCCTTTTACTTAAATAAAAGGGAGTTTTATTGGGACAAAAAGTCTGCTTCGTGATCTTGGGCATCCCGGGTCAGAACACTTGTTCTATCCACCACGATAAAACCATCCTACCGAAGACCACCGTGGTCTCTTTGTAATAAACGTTCAAAAGAAGGTAATATGCGGTTGTAAATCTATTTTTGTCGCTCTCTCCTGCAGTTCCCCCTGCCTTGGGGGGTGTGACCATGGAGGAGCTGATGGGCTTTGAACCCTCGCTGGACCACGGGCTCCTTCCTCCTCCCAAGACCCTTCAAGCAGGTGAGCTGAGTGAGGAGCACGCAACCAGAACCGGGCCTCTTCCTTGGCCCATGTCCCGGTCGCGGCCTGCGGGAAAAGATGTCCTCGGGTTGAAGAATTTGAGACGGGATTTTCTTCCCATTTCGTATTTTAAATCTTATTTTACTTCAATTTCCTTTGAAAGCGTATTTGATCCAATGCCATTTGAAATTGTTTTTATCAAAGTTTAGTAATAGTTTGTTCCTGGAACTCTGTGCTTTGATATGACCCAAAATCAATCGATCGATCGATAAACTTAAGTTAAAGAATGGGAAGAGGGATTATAAGCTGCCCCTTTTATTCATCCATCCATCCATCCCCTTTTCCTTAAGAAGGGGTAGAGGAGGAGGAGGAGGAGGAAGGATTGTGGACAATGGTGGATTGCAACCAATTTCACCATTTCGGTTCGGTGAGCGCGCACTTCGTTGGAGCTACCAGTTCGGTCTCCAGCTGATTGTGAGAGCAACTGATTCGTTCTAACCAGCCTGAACCAGCTGAATAGCACCTTTGATTGTGCAGTCCTGGTCGGTCTCCGAGCTTGGCTGTCTTCTTGTAGACATCTCGTGACCCAACCAGGGCACATCATCAGGGCTAGAAAAGAGGGAGGCTTGTGTAGAAAGAAGAGGAGGACGAGGAGGAGGAGGACTGTGGGGTCCTTGGTGCTCTCTGAGCTTGGCTGTTTACTTATGTTTCACAACCCAACTAGGTAACACAATCACTTCTACAAGGAAGAGGGGTTGTAGGGAGGAGGAGGAAGAGGAAGGAGAGGAGGAGGAAGAGCAAGAGGACTGTGGGTTCCTTGGTGCTCTCTGAGCTTGGCTGATTTTTGCAGATGTTTCATGACCCAACTAGATATCATCATCAGTGCTAGAAGGGAGTGGGGTGTGTGGAGAGGAGGAGGAAGAGGAGGAGGAGGAGGAGGAGGAGGAAAAGGCCTGGGGGGTCCTCGGTGCTCTCTGGTTATTTCCTTGCAGATGTTTCATGACCCAACTAGGGAACACCATCAGTGCTAGGAGGGAGTGGGGTGTGTGGAGTAACCTCCTTACCACCTTCCCAACTTCAATGCATAGTTTCCTAGAAATCACCCTTACCAGAATCCACGAAAAGGCTCTCCTCCTGTAAGGATATGTTGGCTTGCAGATGGAGCAAGCCTGCTCCAAAGTCTGGACAGCTGGGTTATCTGAAATGACCCCAAGGGTCTCCCGCTTGAGCAGAGGCCGGGGGGTGGGAGGTTGGACTAGAAGACCTCCAAGGTCCCTTCTAACACTGGGATTCTGTTATTTCTCCAATTATACACCTTTTTCTCGTTTGAACCTGGACCATTCCTCGTTCAGAATTTCTGGAGGACTTCCGATGGATGGGACGGAGGAGGGCTTCATGGGGGTGGAACATCACCGACCATGGGTGGTCTGGGAAGTGAAGCCTCCAAGAAATCTGAGTAGCTTCATCGTAGAAAATATAACTCTGTCTCTTTCTTCCTTCCTCCAAAACAGGCTTCCTGGAGACCCCGGTGTCAAAAGAATTAAAATCAGAGGAGGAAGATATCATTGTTCTCGCCGCCGACAGTTGTCTCATGCTGGAGAAACCAGCTCCAAAGGAGAAAGACCTTAGCCAACATCCAGAAGAGCCAACGGCAATCAAGCTTCCAGCCCAAAAAGCAGAGGGGACCCAACCATCGCTTCCCTTTCGGGCTCAAGAAGAAGACAGTCCGTTTCCCGACTTCAAAACAGAAGATCTGGAGGGTCCTTCTACCCAACATGTAGAGAAGATGGATCAAAGCAAGCTGGCTCTCACCCAGCAGATGCAAGAGGTGACCAGTCAACTGTCTCCTGGACGGAAAGCTGATGGGCCTCCATCTTCTCCTGGATGGAAAGCTGAAGGACCTCCATCTTCTCCTGGCCAGAAAGGTGATAGACCTCCATTTTCTCCTGGACAGAAGGCTGATGGATCTCCAGTTTCTCCTGGATGGAAAGCTGATGGACCTCCACCTTCTCCTGGCCAAAAAAGTGATAGACCTCCATTTTCTCCTAGCCAGAAGGCTGAAGGACCTCCATTTTCTCCTGGACGGAAAGCTGAAGGACCTCCACCTTCTCCTATCTGGAAAGCTGACACTCCTCCACTTTCTCCCACCCAACCTTCCAAAAAAGTGGAAGAAAGCAAGGTCGCTCTGAGTCCACTCCTAGCCAAGCCAGAAATGAAGTCTCCTCCTTTGCCCAGCCAACCTGTGGAGATCCCTCCTGGGCAGGAGCAGCTCGATGAGAAGAAGAGGCAGCCTCTTGACACATCTGCTGAAAAGCTGAAGGAACTGAGTCGGCCAACACCAACCGAACCTGGAGAGCCTCTTCCAGATCCTGCAGGTAAACAAAACCAAAGCTTTGTGATGGGCTGTCACCTTCTCTTCTTCTAAGTCCATCTCTTTTCTTCCTCTCTTCTCTAAGTCTGGACCTCTTCTCTCGGGGATGCTCTTGATAGATTTTGAGTTGGGGGCTGTAGAACCTCAATGAGAAGGGCTTCAATGACATATTTAGGAGACCGATCGGACTTAGAACATTAGAGTATTCTCTTGGCTTCTTGAGTTGTGTCCCAACACCTTGCTGTTCAGCACAAGAATTTCTTGAGTTGGACGTAACGATGTGGGTGGTAGATAGATCTATGATAAATGTTAAGGACCATTGAACCCCTGGTGTTCCTTGAGGTCCTCCAGTTGTGTTGGGACTGTACTATGCTAAGGAGGTTTTGAGGTCCTCCATAGAAATCCTTGGAAAGGTTTCTTTGAAGCCCAGAAGGTCTGGAGATGGTTCTTCCAGCACATTTGGAGAACATCTCTTTGGGCAAGACGAGCCAGAGTTTGGCCACGGGACCACGACGTTTCTGGACATTGGAGAAGGTTCTCTGGTTTGTGGTGGTCACCCTGGTTTTTGTCTTCAGCAGACTCGATGGGATCTGTCTTTGGGGAGAAGAAGACCCACGTGGAATCTCCAGAGTCCTTTGTTGATGAATCCACCTTGGTCAAGACCAAGGAACCAGCTGTCCATCCCGTGGAGCCACCTGTAGGAAAGCTGCCTCCAGAACAGGAAGGTGAGTACTTATGAAGAAACAGGAGCTGAGACCTTCTCTTCCTTCTCCATCCTACAGTTTTTCTCTCTTCGCTGTTGAGGAACCTCATGTCTTCTGCTCTGGAAGGAAGATCTTACATCTCCTTCCTTCACTGCTTTCTCCTGTCCGTATTAACGTCGTCCAAAACTGGATGTCCTACCTTAATTGCCCTGATACCTGTGTCCCACGCAGTTCCAAATACCTTCTTTTGATCTACCTAAGGTATCTCTGGGGGGTTCCTGAGAACCATTAGCCTACTTTCGGAAACCGGACACAAGATCAACACTTTGGAGCAGGCCCGTTAACGACGTTGGTCTGTACTTGCGTGAAGGAGGACTTCCTTGTGTGTTGTCAATCGTTCCCCTTAAATCAGTGGTGGGATTAAAATAATTTAACCGGTTCTCTGCCCTAATGACCAGCTGGGGAGGCGTGGCCGGGTGATCATGTGACTGGGTGGAGCTCAGGCGACAGAAAGTCTGGGCGTACTGCCAAAAACACCTATCTGTTACAATGTAATAAGAGTTAACCGAGAGGCAGTTTCTGTAAGCGGAGCAATAAAGATTAAGCTAGAAACACCCCCAGAATGTCTCCTTCCCGCTTTCCTTACAGGATTAGCCCTGTAAAGTGGAAAAAAGCAAAAGGAGATTTCTTCCAATAACCGGTTCGCCGAACTGCTTAGAAAGTTAACAACCGGTTCTCGCGGATAAGTGCGAACCTGTTGAATCCCACCACTGCCTTAATTACATCTTCTGAACTCTGGGATGAATTGGGAGGTTCAGACATTCGGAGACACTTGGTTGAGTAACAGGTTGGGTGGAAGTCCAGAAAAAAAAAGACTTAAGTTGAGACTTCTACCTTGCGGGAAGAGTCATAGAATCTTAGGGCTGGAAGGGACCTCGGAGGTCCAATCCCTTGCCCAAGGCAGGGGAAAAATGGAAAAATCCTGGAAAAATGGCTGTCCAGTCTAGTTCTGTGTATCAGTCTCATTTCTTCTCCTAGTTGTGTCTCAGACGTCTTAGCTTGCCAGTATACTGATCTTCCGCAGTGGAAACTTTCAAGATCTAGATCCTGGTCAAAGAGACGACCTAGATCTGGAAAACCTTTTTAGCAAAGGGATGCCCTTCAGCTCTTCCTCAAACCTGCCACCGCTGGGTTGTAATGTCCATCATCCCCGAGAGGATAGAGATGTGGTCCAGCAGCCACCAAAAGCTAAAAAGTTGGGGTATCGAAGCTTAAGAACATACGTTTATTCTGCTTGATCTGTTTATCCCTGTCCTCACCACTTCCTATAGAGCAGGGGTGTCAAACTCAATTTCATTTGAGGGTCGCATCAGGGCTCTGGTTGACCTTGGAGAGCAGGATGGGCGTGGCTGACTGGGTGGGCGTGGCCAGCTTGACGCCACTCCCCAAACTGCTGGCATGTTTCCTCTCCGTATTGGGTAGACCGGGCTGAAGTGACCCAGGCTGGCACCTTACATTTTCCAGGATGGCCCCAAAGGCTGGATCCAACCTCATCTTGTGTTTGACACCCTTGCTACAGAGGGACAATTCAGAACATCCTATTGCATTGCTGTCTGGTTTGGAAGCATTACAGCTTCGGACAGAAAGGCTGTAGAGAGAGTGGTGAGGACAGTGGAGCTTGGAAGCGTTACAGCTTCGGACAGAAAGGCTGTAGAGAGAGTGGTGAGGACAGTGGAGCTTGGAAGCGTTACAGCTGCGGACAGGAAGGCTGTAGAGAGAGTGGTGAGGACAGTGGAGCTTGGAAGCATTACAGCTGCGGACAGGAAGGCTGTAGAGCAGGGGTGTCAAACTCAAGGCCCGCAGGCCTGATCCGCCCTGGAAACAGCGAAGGACCAACCTGCAGTGCCTCTGTTAGTGAAAACGGAGCTCTGTTTTCGGCCACGACGATATCCTGCAACCCTCTGCCAGCGAAAACAGAGCTCGGGGAGACCGCATGCAGCCCTCCTGGGCTCCGTTTTCATTTGGAGGGGGCTGCAGGAGGCTGTCACAAGCTGAAAAAGGAGCCTCGATGAGTGACATCAAGCTAGTCACGTCCATGCCAGCCAAGCCCACCCCCGGCCCCCTAAGATCAAACACAACCCTGATACAGCCCTCAATGAAATCAAGCTTGACACCCCTGCTGTAGAGAGAGAGGTGAGGACAGTATTTGGGAAGCATTACAGATTCAAGACAGGAAGATTAAACAGAGAGCAGTGAGGACAGTGGTTGGAAAGCATTGAGTGATGCGGTGGCTTAGAGGCGGAGTTCTCGCCTCACAATCAGAAGGCTGTGAGTTCAATTCTAGGTAGAGGCAGATATTTCTCTCTCTGGGCACGTGAAAATATATCTGCTGAATATAATTCCGCATTGGTGACGGGAAGGGCATCCAGGCAGTAAACACTCGGCTCTGTTGCCCAGACCCCACCCCACAAGGGATGATGGGGTCATTAAAAGGAGATGATGAGCAGAGCATGACAGCTTCGGAGAGGAAGGCTGAACAGAGAGTGGTGAGGACAGTGGAAAAGGTTATTGGTAGTTCACTTCCTTCTATCCAAGACAGGGCATATAAGTAGGATTGAGTAGGATTGTCTGGGACACGATATGTCCTCTCTATGACCAATTTTCCTTGTTACCTTCTGGGAGGGGGCTCCGTGATATCCGAAGCCTGCACTCACCGGGGAAAAAATGACAATAAACGTTATCTTATTCATTGAGGTAGATTTGATGGAGTGGTGCGATGGCCTAAAGATGGCGCTCTCGCCTCACAATCAGGAGGCTGTGAGTTCGATTCTAGGTAGAGGCAGATATTTCTCTCTCTGGGCACACCGAGAATATATCTGAGCCTCGGTGGCGCAGAGGACAGAGTGCAGGAATTGCAGGCTACTTCCGCTTACAGCCAGCTGCCTGCAATTTGGCAATTAGGCAGATCGAATCTCCCCAGGCTCCAGGTTGACTCAGCCTTCCGTCCTCCTGAGGTGGGTAAAATGAGGACCCAGATTGTTGGGGGGCCATATGGCTGACTCTGTAAACTGCTGAGAGAGGGCTGTAGAAAGCTCTATAAAGCGGTATATAAGTCTGTGCTATTGCTATATCTGCTGAACAAAACTCCTCATTGGCGACAGGAACAGTGTCCGGCCATTCAAACACTCCACTAGCTCCAATTCAGTGCCCAGACTCTACCCTCTCAAGGGATTAGGGGTCATTCAATGAAGATGGTGATTGAGGAACTTGATGTGTGATCTAGGCAGGGATCAGCAAAGCTTAAACCCCTCCCCCTCCCCAAAATAACCAATCCAGTAGACGTTGCCTGCAGTGTAAACATTTGGAACGTGATTCTTAGTTGGTGGTGGGTTCTGTCCTTCAGTGACCTTCCTGTATTCCAGGTGGACCTCCTACCCAAATAAGACACCCTCACAAACCCGTGGACCACCGCAGGTTTGGCAGAGCGAAACCTGTCCAGGTGACTCTGCCAGATGCTCCAGAAGATCAACAACAACTTGCAGGTTCTCCAACCCTGAAGACTTACAGTCCGAGAGGTGGAGACTCCTTTTTCGTGGCCGACTTCGGCTCCACCGGTGGAACTTCTCCCCGTCCCAGGAGATCTCCGAGGAAGGGAGCCGGCCAGGCTTTCGAAGTTGCAGAAGGTCCGAGGGAGCTATTGCAAGAGGGGTGGGACCTGGACACGTCGGCCGCCTTGAAGAAGAAGAAGAAGAAAGCAAAGCAGAAGAAAGGGCAGCAGCCACGGGGAGTGGAAACGTGGGAGGACAACGGGAAGAAGTTAAGGAGTCCTCCGGCTGCTGGCGGACCTCCAAAAGTTCTCCAGGGAAGTCCTCAAGAGGTCCTGTGGGCCTCCACAGAAGTTCTCGGGAAAGAAGGACAACCCCTGGATGGCGATCAGCCTCCACCACTTCCTCCAGGGAAGATTGAAGAACCTTCCAAATTTTCACCGGACCCCAAACCAGGAGAATTGAGCCGAGCCAAACCGGCCGTGGATGACAGCTCGGCGTGGCAGCCCAAAAGTCCAAAAGGAGAACTTTCTCAGGAGCTTCTGAAGCACCACGTTGAACCGAAGAAGAAGGCAAGTCCAACTTCTCCTCCAGGTCCTGGAGATGTGAGTCCCATTGAGAAAAAGGTACAGTTGGGGTCTCTGACTCAGAAGAACTCAAACGTTGACGCCTCAACTTTGGAGACCAGCTCTGTGGTTGGGCAGAAGGTTGAGGTCCAGGCTGTAGACCCCGTGGTTGCCCATGAGAAGTTGGCTCCAAAGTTTCCAAGTCTTGAAAGGAAAGACGAGTTGGTAGAGGCACCCAAGGAACTTGAGAAGATCTTCAAGAAGGAGAGTGACATCAAGGAAGTTGTGACTCTTCCAGCTGAACCGAAACTGGCCGAGCCAACCCGAGAAGGGACTTCTTCTCTTCATCAAGACAGAGAAGAAAGCATGGATGTCTCAAGGACTCTCCAAGAAAGATCACGGAGCAGAAGACATGATTTTCATTCTGCCAAAGCTCCATTCGTGGTGGAAACCAAGTCAGATCCAGCCCAACCCTTGCTTGCTGCTGAGACCCTTGGGGGTGGCCCAGTGTTTTTCACCAGCCCAACGGAAGACCTTGGTGTCCGCCCTCCAGAACATCCGGCCAGTCTCAAGTTGAGACATGACCAACCCAAGAAGAGGGGCAGTGATGGGAAAAGCAAGAAAGGAAAGCACCTCCCAGAACCGGAGAACGTTGGCTTGAGCCAAGCTTCAATGGTGGTGGACGTTGAGGGCCTGGGCGAAATCGGTTGGGCAACCAGGAACCCAGAAGAAACTTTTTCCACCTCTCCAGGAGTGAGAGAGAAGCCGAAGAAGAGATCTAGCATGGGGAAGAGCAGAAGAGCTGAGGACAGAAGCTCCTTCAGACAACCGTTTTTCTCTACCACGGAAGTTCATGAGATGTTTGACCAAACCCAACAGAGAGCAGTTGAACCAAAAGAAGAGATTAACATCTTAGCTACAAGCCCACAGTTGGACAGTACTACGGACGGCGTGAAGCAATCAAGTCCACCCTCTGTCACCTTGAGTGAAAACACCAAAAGTTCTCCAGCTGGACCTGGTCAAAGGGTTGACCTTCCTCCATCAGCATATCCCTTTATTTTGGAGGTCCCTGGAAAGCAGACAGAAGGCCAGGTTCTCCTGGAGTCAATGGTCCCAGGCCAGGAAACAGGCGGGCCGAATCAAAACAAGGGACCCCCTTTGGCGAGCTCCCCTGGAGGAGACCCCGCCTTTGTGTGGGCCACCAACAAACCCAAGAAGAGAAGCAGCGATGGGAAAAGCAAGACATCTCACAAAGCTCCCTCAAGAGAACCCCCACTGGGTCTGGAGAAGACGTTGGATGGGATGGTGTCTTCAAAGAAGAACGATTTAGTTAAAGAAGATTTTCCCGAGAAGAAGAGTCAAGAGCTAGAACTTCCAGGCGCCCCCCAAGTCCTTGCTGAAAAACCGCTAGGAACGGTAGGAGAAAAGAAGGAGAAGAAGGTTGACTTTGGACAGCTGTCCACCTCAGAGGAGAAAGTCATCACTGCTAAGACAAAAGAGGTCCATAAAACCAAGGAAACACCATCTAAGGGGCAGAAAGCTAACCAAGATCAACTTGGAGAAGGTCCACCCAAGCCAGATGTCGTCCTCCCTCAAGTCCTGGAAGAAGTGAAGAAACAGGAGACTGATGGTCAAAGTCTCCAACCTCTTAAGGTCTTGGAGATGAAGGCAGAACCTTCTGGTGAACATAACCAAGGAGTTAAGATTGAGGAGGTCCCCTCCTCTGATGGCACCAAGAAGGAGATATCAGAACATCTCCTCAAGCATCCAGGACCTACAGGCCAGGTTCCTGCTAAGCTCTTTGTTGATGCAACTTTTGGAGGACAAGAGAAAGGAAAGAATAGACAAGACATGCCTACTTTGGAGCAATCGGTCCATTTGGGCAAGTCGGACACCGGGACAGTCGTAGAAGATGAGAGAAAGATGAAGACCAAAGCATCAACCGCTTCCCGAGAGAAAAAAGATGAGGTCCCTGATCTTCCAGATCTTCAACCCCCACTTGCAAAACCCGAAAAGAAGAGTGGCGAGAAGAAAAGCAAGAAGGCCTTGATTGTCCCTCAAGAACCTGTGGTTGCCCAACCAACTAAGGAAGATATCAACCGCGAAGAACCTCACAGGCTTGGTGGATTGAGCTTCACCGTAGGAGAAGCGGAGATCGTAGATGAAAACAGGAACATCAAAAGCTTCCCTACTGGACGTCAACTGCATTGGGAAGAGGACCTCACAAATGTCTTTGACCCAGCTGGACCTCTTGATGAGGCCATCACTAAAACTCGAAGTCCCACCTGCCCATTTTTAGAACACTCCATCAAGTTGGCTGGCGAGCCAAGCCAGGAGCAGTTTTGTCTTCCCGAATTCCTACGAGACGCGAAGCCAGGGGACCAGAAGATCCTGGAGGAGCTTCAGGAGAACCTGGCCAAACTTGAAGGCCAGGAGGCGGAAGCTTCCCTGGTCATGAAAGCTGGGGATGACATCAGGGAGAAGAGGAAGAAGAACAAGCGGACTCCAGCAGAACGTCTCTTCAAAATGGAAAAGCCAACCAGAGGGACGGACCCCGGAGACAAAAGCCATGGACTTGGTTCACCAGAAATGGTGGTGGAGAAGCTGGAGACGGCTCCTGGGCTGGTGGCTGAAGGAAAAGGTTGGGTTGGAGAAGGCAGTGACCTCCCTATGGAAAGCCAAACTCTTAAGGAATCCAAGAAGGAAGTGTCAGATCCTCAGACTGCAACGACCGTCCTTCACGGTGGTGGAACTTCTGAGCCGGGAGTGTTAGCAGAAGATAGACGAGAAGATGAAGGGAAGCCATGTGAGCATCTGGACAGTTTAGGAAGTAAAACAAGGACAGATAAGGTCCTGGAGGACGTCCTTCTGGAGGAAGTGGGAGGAAGTGAGCTCCCTTCCGATCATCTGGCGTCGGACGACAAGAACCTGGCCAAGATAGGTCCTCTCCTCCAACCAACCAGCAAGGAGGAGACGGGACAACTTGGAGAAGTGCAAGATGTGCCAAACTTGAGATCGGAAGCTGGGGAACCACAAACATCAACTTCTCCGGCGGTCGCTGATCATGATGACCGTAGGCCACTGGGTGAGACCAAGAAAGCAAGCCGGGCCAAAGCTCCTCCACCGATGAAGGGCTACATGAGACCCACCAAGTCAAGAGGCCTTCCTCCTCCTCCTCCTCCGTCTCTCCCTTCCCTGAAGGATGGAGCTCCGGACCAAGGCAGGAGAAGACCTCCCAGACCTGATGGCCAGGTTCTCCACAGGCGAGACAAAGGTGTGTGTGTGTGTGTGCAGTTGCGGTTATGGCCTCCCAGCCTCTTCGCGCATCCTCCTCCATCAAGCTTGGCGTGTGTGAGAATGTGCGTGCTCCATGTTTGGTCGCATTGGCACGAGCACCTAACCTGGTTGGCATGACCGCGTTCCGGGCTGCGTGAAAACTCAGCTTGCTTGGCGTCACCGTGCTAACAGTTCTGGAATTGACCTCGGCCGCCGAGACCTCTAAAGCTTCTGTCTTTGTGTGTGCTTCTGAGCCTTGTGTGTGCATTTTGTGGTCACTAATCTTGAATGCTCTTCGAGGGAAGGAACATGTGGAGTTGGAAGGGTCTGCTGGGGTGTAGACCACAACTATCTAGCTATGGAATCTCTTGAGAACCTTCTGAGGTTGTAGGTCACCTTCCTGTTCAATTAGTGTCTAGGAGGTCAAACACCCTTGAGTAAAACTTGGTTCCACTGTTCACTGTTAGAAGCGTAACTTCGAAGCTGCCTTCATCCTGTCCTCTAGGATAGATATTTCCAACAGAAAACCCCAAATGGATTCTGAGGAACATCTCGTACCATCCATGACAGGAGATCCTTGAGTCACGGTAGGGAATCAAGAATAGAAGACAATTCCACGGTCCAACCTGGAAGTGGGTTGTGGGTGTCCTCTTGAATCCAACCAATTTTGGAGCCGGAGGTCCATAATGTCCCAGGTTTATGAGTTTCTCCCTCGTGGTGGCCTTTCTCCGTTCATCTGGAGATGTTTGAAGGTGGTCACCTGGCCTGCTTTGGACCTCCTCCCCTCCTTTTTCAACCCCAGGAGACTCCAATTCACGTTGAACGTGGTCCGGTTGAGGTGCCTTTCTCCAGAAAAACGTAGGTCTGAGCTTGTGTCGCTAAGTGAGGTGTGCGTTTGTGCGTGTGTATTTGCGTAGACCATTCAACCGCACCCTCTTTAACAATTAGCTTGCATGGAAGAAACTTGCAGGAATTCTGTCGCATTCTTGACCTTTGTCGCAACCCCCGAAGTTGTCACCTTTGGAGGTGCGAGTTGTGTTTTCTGCATGAAATTGCTCCTTGGAGTTGTGAGTCTGTGTGAGTTTTGTTTGCACGGGGAAGGAAGGTGTCAAAAGTAAAAAAGAATAAGCACAACAAATGATGTTGAATGCAAAGGTTTCAAAAACACAGTTTCTTGGCACGCTGTCGTACAGGCAGTCCTAGACTTACGACCGCAATTGAGTCCCAAATGTCTGTCGCTAAGCGAGACATCTGTGAGCCCCATTGGACAACCTCTCTCTTGTCCCCCTGTTGTTAAGGGAATCCCTGCGGTCGTTCCGTGAGTCACCACCGTTGTAAAGCGAATGCGGCTTCCCCCTGTAGACTTGGCTGGTCCGACAGTCGCCGCAGGAGATCACTGCAACCGTCATAAACACGAGACAGTTGCCAAGCGCTCTGAATTCCAATCATGTGACCTCCGTGGGGAGGCTGCAGTGTGAAAAACAGACCTCAGTCCCTTTTCTCAGTGCCGTTGCCACTTTGGTCACTAAGTGAAGCATTGTAAGTCGAGGACTGTCTGTTGTTGAGCACATTCAGAGAAAACGATGAAGAGGGTGTTGGGAGGTTTGAGTTCTACTGGTTAAACTGGTTCCAGCTCCCAGTTTGGAACTGGTGAGGGAGTGGAGACGGCTGCGGCTCTGGGTGTGCTCTAGATAACACAATTTGGACTATGGGACTTCCACGCCCAGAATTTCCTGTTGGCTAGGGGATTCTGGGAGTTGAAGTCCACCCCTCTTAAAGCTTCCTGGCTAGGGTATTCTGGGAGTTGAAGTCCATCACTCTTAAAACTGGCTGGCTGGGGGATTCTGGGAGTTGAAATTCATGTAGCTTAAAGCATGGTGACTGGGGGGTTCTGGGAGTTGAAGTCCATCCCATATTAAAGCATGCTGGCTGGGAATTCTGGGAGTTGAAATCCATGTAGCTTAAACCAACTGACTGGTGGGTTCTGGGAGTCCAAGTCCACCCCTCTTAAAGCCTGGTGGCTAGGGAGTTCTGGGAATTGAAGTCCCATTTCCTCTTCAAGCTGTGAAGGCTGAGGAAGGCTGTAAGGTCAAGGCGAGGAGCTGGGCAGCCATCGTTCGGTACCTTGAAGCTGGGGTGGACCACGTATGAATTCTGGGGGATTCTGGGAGTTGAACTCCACTCACCTTCACTCTCCCAAGGTTAGGCTCTTCTCCAAATAGGATCTTTCTCTGGGAAGACGATTAAAGTATTAGGAGAGGCTTTCTCCAACCTCAAATATGAAACCAGAGGTGGGATTAAGGTGGTTCGGAACGGTTCGGGCGAAATGGTTACTCTGACGATCA
>JAOYMU010000139.1:44193-59122 GCA_025802295.1 Psammodynastes pulverulentus | reverse complement strand
CATGCTGGCTGGGGAATTCTGGGAGTTGAAGTCCATGCAGCTTAAAGTTGCCAAGGTTGGGAAACACTGGTTTAAAGAGAGAAGGTTTTCTTGAAACCTAATTTAAAATCCAAACCTTAACAAACGGTAACTGCAGCAAAGTCAGATTATTGCACTGAACATTAGTTTATTATATTCTATTATGTATATGGAACCTGGAGCATACAAAATAAGACATATTATTGGGAGACTAAATCACAAAGTTCTGCCTTATTTATTTCAGCCATGCCATCCTATCAAGCTCACTTTGTGATTTAGTCTCCCAATAATATGTCTTATTTTGTATGCTTAGAATGATCAGTAATAAAATGTGTACAAAAAGCAGGGTAACAAGTAATTATAACATGAACATAACATGAACCAGTTTAATATAGTTTAATATAGTGGCTAAATCATTAGTCTAGAAACCAGGAGATCAAGAGGGAGTTCCAATCTCAATATAGGCACAAAGCCAGCTATGTCAATCACTATTTCTCAATACTAGACAATAGCAAACCACTTCTGAAATCTTCCAAGAAAACTGCAGGGACTTGTCCAGGCAGTTGGCAGGAATGAAGACAGATTGGAAGGCACAAAAACAAACACAATACAACACAACACAATATAACAGCTCTTCAAGAGAGTTATCTACAGCAAGCTAATACTGTGTGACACCTTTGAATGACTCAGGAGATACTCTGGAGATACTCTCCCAAACTGTTTGATAACAACAAAAACAACAACAACAAAAACAACAACAACAATCTATCATCGTACCAGGAGACATTAGAGTCAAAGAAAAAAATTAGAAAAAAATCACGAAATATCACGATCTGGCCATCGAAACTACTGATTATGGATGAAACATGTAACAGTGATACCGATTGTCTTTCGGGCACTTGGCACCATGACAAAGAATTTTACAAAATATATCAAGAAATTACACCTTCCTACAATAACACCAGCAGAACTGCAAAAAACCTGCACTACTCAGAACATCATACATTTTAAGAAGATACTTGAATGATATCTAGGATGCTGGCAGCAACCTGTATCAACCATCAGCATCAATCAGTAATATTTGTGATACATTTTTAAATGTTCAGTTGACTGAGTTTCATGTTTAATTATTATAATACTAATGCTAATAATAACAACAATAATCCTCTTCCTCCGTTTTCAAAACGTTGAGGAAGTAAAAGAGGAAGATATTTTTTCGACTATGGCAGAGATCCTAGCTGGGGTAACGCAAATTGAAACTAACAATTTTCTTCAAGAATTAGATGAGGTATATAGAGTGAGTACTAGTTACGTGAGGAAGTTCAACCTTCCCAAAGAAGTACACATATGATTTGCCAGAAGAAAAACAAGAGATATGATTTTCAGACTAACCAAAAATAATTCGATAATTCATAAAGGAAGGGAAATCCAAACCCTAAAACAAACTCCAATACGGGTGCGGGAGCAGAGGCAAGAATACAAATTCTTGACTTCCGAATTGATAAAGAGAAATATCTTATTCAGATGGCTGATACCGGAAGGAATCTTTGTGACCTGGAAAGATAAAAGGTTTAGAGTAGATAATCTAACCAAAGCCCGGGATTTATATACAAGAATTATTGAATCAGGGGAGGAACCCAGAAATAAGGAAGAAATAGAATCTAAAAGCCAGGAAGAACAGTCAAGTGATTTGGGGGAAGAGGAAGATAGCGGCAGCAAACTCCTGGCGTTAGAAGAGGAAAGTAAAAGGTCACCGAGAGTACAGAGAGACACTAGGGCCTACAGAAAGCAACAACAGGCAGGGAAGTAAAAAATGGAAGGAGAAATTAGTTTAATTTCCCTAAACATTAATGGACTTAATTCACCAACTAAAAGGAGACGTGTTTTGGCAAAACTCTACAAACAGCGGATGCAAATTGTTTGCATACAAGAGACCCATATCACCAAAAAGGATCGGAAATATTTTGAGTACCCCAAACTAGGAAGACTTTTAACAGCTCTGGCAGACAAAAAGAAAAAAGGAATTGCGGTCTATGTGAAAGAGGGGATAGAGGCTAAATTGGCTATTGCAGACCCTTTAGGAAGATATTTGATGTTGGATATGATGATAAGAAATAAGAGATTTTTATTGGTGGTAATCTATGCTCCAAATGATAATCATAAGACTTTTTATGAGGAGATGCATAATAAAATAATTGAATATGGACCTAAGAATATTTGTATAGTAGGTGATTTTAACGGTATCGTGAATAAAGAGAAAGATTACATCAGTGTTAAGGGTAATAAAAAGAAAAAGAGATCACTCCCATACTCCTGCTTTGAGATGATGAATGAATTTAACCTCTGTGATTTATGGAAAGAAAGAAATTTACATAAAAAGCAATATACATTTTACTCCAACCCCCACCAATCTTGGTTCAGAATCGACATGGCATGGGTGAATCAAGAGCTGGCAAATGATATTGACACGATAGAAATTTTACCTAATTTCTGGGCAGACCACAACCCTCTTAAAATTAAATGGAAAGGAGGGAGGAAATTAAGAGCTAGGAGGATGTTAAATACTCAATTACTAAAAGAGGAAGAATTCATAGAGAAATATAAATGTGAAAGGGAGAACAGGAGGCAAGAAACATCCCTGCAAACCTTATGGGATACGTGGAAAGCTTATTCACAAGGAATGACAATTGCTTATTCTGCCAGGAAAAATAAAGAGAGAGGGGAACAGCATAAATTTTTAGAAGGGGAAATACAGAAATTCGAATCTCAATTACAGATTAGACCACAAGACAACAAAATAAAAAAAAGATCTATGGATAGCTAAACATAAACTGAACATCCTAGACCAAGAAGAAGTGACTAGATGTATGAAAGAGAGCCAACAAAATTATTTTGATAACGCGAATAAGCCAGGAAGATGGCTCTCTTATAAATTGAAAAAAGTTAGGGAGAAAAGATTTATTCAGCAAATATATGATAAAAAGGGAGTGATACATTTTGACTTAGAGCAGAAAAAGAAAGTGGTGCAGGACTTTTTTGGGGATCTGTATAAAAAGGAGCCGGTGGAGGATAAAAAAATAAAAGACTATTTGGATACTATACAAGATTGGATGATAGATGAGGAGGATAAAAAAAATCTAAATAAAGAAATATCGGCCTCAGAGCTGAACCAAGTCATTAGAACCCAAAAAAAGAATAAAACCCCAGGACCTGACGGGTTCCCTGCTGCTGGAAATGCAGAGAAGTCCAAGGCACTTTCTATCACGCTTGGTGGACCTGTAAAGAAGCCCACAAATTCTGGACCAAGATTTGGAAATGGGCCCAGGAGCTATTGGAAGTGACAATAGATTTTCAACCGGAGCTGTTTTTATTAGGTATAATCAGACGCAATATGAGTAAAGCATCCAAATATATTTTGATACACTTGACGACCGCTGCCAGAATAGTATTCGCCCAATTATGGAAGCAACACACAACCCCCACAGAAGATATGGTCATACAGAAGATACTAATATGTGCTGAAATGAGTAAAATGTCAATGGATCTGGAGGACAAAAAAGATTCGGAGTTTTACAAAATCTGGAATAGACTATATAAATGGTTGGAGAAGAGGTCTTAAGAGTTTTGTTTTGTATATATTGTAAATATCTATAGAGTTATGAATAATAATTGGTATATTGACTTGGTCAAACAGAAAAATGAAATAACTGGAATGTCACATGAAATCTGCAGAAGATATTTGTTTTTAATGTTTTAATTGTTTCGTTTGTTTTTGTTTGTTTGAAAAATTTAATAAAGAAACCTTTAAAAAAAAAGAAACTTTGGGGTAGAGCAGGGGTGTCAAACTCTCAATGACATGTTGTCGTCACGTGGTGTATCATGATTTTTTTCTCTTTGCTAAACCAGGGGTGGCCGTGGCCAGCATGTGACGCATCTGGCCTGTGGACCATGAGTTTTACACCCCCGGGGTAGAGGTTTGACCACAAAGACCTTAATGGCAGCTGGTATATATTATGCTCCTTTTGTATAAAATAACTCAGAATGGTGACAGTGCTTCTTTGAAGCTTTAGGAAGGTTTGCAAGAAGGGAAGTATATGATTCAGGTGTATGAAAAATCATGCCAAGGTAGTTAAAACATGCCACCTACTGGCAATTTACTTCAAGCTTTGGGTCTTTCTGAGAGCATCGTAACATTTGCTTTATTGTGAGTTAATTTTAAGTGGTGATTCAAATAGAAGAGGAAGAAAGGATGAAAGACTTTCATTAGTCCCTTGGGGTCAATGATAAAACCATTGTCTTATCTGCATTGCTATCTGCCTATCTACAATGTTTTGTGGATGGTATTCTGCTTTTGTGAGACAAGCCAGTTATAGAATCTATAGAAACATTGAATAATACAGGGGTAACATTGCAGTCTTGTTTGATTCTTCACCTTGTAGGGTCAAGTTCAGAGATTTGCTCTCCTGTATTAGCCCTTCCAATTGGCAAAACAAAGCTCAAAAACATGCAGAAGAGGCCTTCATCCTGCAGTGGAGAGATAATGGCTAGAATGATGATGATGATACTCTACCTAAAGATGAATATTTTTAGATAGAGATAAACAGTAATTGGGCAATGAATGTACCCAAGAGCTTTCCCCATGGTTTATTTTAGGAGATATTATTATAGGCCTCAATAAATGTGTCATACGGAACATATCTTTCTGTGTATTTATCTATTAAATGTTTCAACAACAATTCTTTCTCTACTCTACTGCAGTCTTCTCTGAAGCTTGCCTGTTGAAGAGCAAGAATAGGTTACTTTCATCCAATCTGTGACTTTCCACATATAGCTTGCTTATTATAATAAGTGAATTACCTGCCAAGATGTTGAGGTAAATCTCTCCTTCTTAAAATTAACACTATTATGACAAAATCCCACTTTTTGGCTAGTCTGGTTGTTTGTTCTACGTAGGTAAACAATGGAGCCAAGATTCCCATTTTTTTTATCAATTAAATGTAGTCCTGGGGCCATTCTGCGTTTTAGCTACATAATCCAGTTAGCCACTTCCGCCACCATGACCTATTGCCAGTATAGAGGGGTCCAAAAGCCAGCTCCTTGGAGAAGATTTATTAATTTACTCTGGTTAAAATTCAGAGAACCCCAACCAGAAATCAAACCCCAGAAAGTAAAGGTCTCTCTTGATTCCACTGCTGTTATCAACTGTTTCCACTAGCAGTTAAAGCATTCCTCTGTGGAGAGGGGCGGGCTATAAATCGAAGAAATAAATAAAATAATAAATATAAATAAATGCAATCAGCCATTTATTAGAACTTTTGTACTCTAAGACCAGCTGGATGGACACCTGAAAGGACTTTACTTTGTAAGAATTATAGTATAAACTGCTACCTGCTCTCTCAGTCTCAATGCAATCGTGATCAAAATAGGATTTTCTTTCTTTTCCCAAATTGTCCAGCAATCTTCAAAGGCTAACACCTTGCAATGTGCCAGTACATTTATACCAAAATGTTTACCTAGAAGGAGTCTAATCAACGTGAGTTCTGAATTCCAGCTCCTTTTTCTAAAGACATTAATTTTCCTTGACCAGCTAAATTGTGGGGCCCTAAAGTCTACTTTCTTGTTTGTATATAAATTTTGCTCCATTGGAAATAACTTAAGAGCAACGGTAAGTGGTCCTTGACTAGCCAGCCATCCACCTTAAATCTATGGAGCAACAGACTGAGGGAGATGGATACATAAAAGTATGCTTACTTACATATGCCCAAAATTTATAATCCCATGTATGGCCCTTTCTGATAGTCCCATTCAAATTCAATAAATCTACATGCTGAATGCTTATGTCAGGGTTCCAGTGAATGCCCTAATTAAATCATGAGCCTCGAGCCAAACTTCAAAAGAAATCCAATTATTTATTAGGAGCAACGTATTGACACTTAACCTAATGAAGCCAGCTCTGCCAAATGTAATTTATGGCCCACCTATGACCCTGTTTCCGCCTCTCCCCTGGGTGTGTCATAAATCACATTCTCCAACAAGAACTTTCCCAGGCTCTAGATATCACACCCCTTCCGACTGGGTCCGGTAACCTGGGATACAGCCTTGATAAGGTATGTGTGAAATGTACTTCTGGTTTTTCCCCCTCCTCCCTCGAAAGCAAGTCATGAATGCTTTATGAGTTGACAGCTTAGCAATTTTAGACCAACATAAGTACCTCTTAACTTGTCAGACTAATACTGTAGCAAGGGAGATACTTCTGCTGAATTGGTGGGGAGAAGACATTGAAATAATTTTGCATTGGAACCTTATCATTGAGACCCATTTTATCATAAAAATCACCTCCATGACTTTATGTGCCTTGGATTTCTTTTCTACATTATCTTCAGATATTTTAATAATGGGACTAAAGGCAACTAATTTGAAGTTTAATTCTGGGGTGGAGATGGAGGGAGAGATACTTTAATTAGCAACTATTGTACAGCAATTAAGTTTAATTAATTCTGTAACTGCATACATCTTCAGTGTGGGCAGCTTAGGACATATGGCCCATCTTTCTGCCAGTGCATCTTTTACTTGCATTTACACAGCATAATAAGAAGACTGAATAATATGCATTTAAATATAATTCCCACATATAACCAGACCACCTGGAGAGTACAACAATTTGTTATATAGTTTATAAAGCTGAGGTTTCTATGATTTATATTCTGATATTCTAAGTGACTCCAATTTCTAAAGACTGGTAAATTTACAGGATTTGCTCCATCTGAAATGAACCATTGTCACATGTGATAGACAGCTGGTAAGATTTCTGGTGGCATTCTAAGGGAATGATGATACTTTTTGCATCTTCTTATGTGTGTGCTTCCACTGGAGACTCACCCTTCCAATCATGCTTATCCTTTAATTCTGTTTTATTTGTTACTTCCATCAAGCTCTTATTGCTATTGTTCCAGCATTCTCTTAGCATCCTGCATTTGTAAATTGCCAAGCCAAATCATGTGACACAGGAGGTATTCTATTGTATCTCTCTGAATATCTCTTTCTTATTGTACTTTGCCCCAAGACTTTGTACTGTCAGACAAATCAAACTGCATTAATTTGAGAACATTTATAAGAGTCATCTGTTTGTGTTGCTAAGTCAATAAACACTGCAGGATAGTTCTCCTCTGTGTAGTTCTGGAATATCATTACTTTGTCTTCTTGAGGTTATGGAAGAATAGCCCAACTCAACTTCCTCACAAGATGATGGTACCACACCATTACCGGTGTTCTGGATTTGTCATCTCAGTACTTCATTGCATTAAAGCCTCTGCCAATTTAAACCCCCAATTTATTAATGACTTGTCTAAAAGCTTCTGGAATCAGGATTATAAGTTTGTCATGCTCTTAGGCAAGTGAATATTTCCAAATAAAGTACTAGACTGTAAACAAGTTTATTTTTTAAGAATGCCTAGATACTTAATCTGAGACTCAGAGACGTTCTTCAGAATAACAATGATGCTGGAATATTTAGGTCTGCAACATGACTGTTTATTATTTTAAAAAATGGAATCTTACAACTAATTTAAATCAGTGAGAAAATTCATACCAAGAGTCCAGGGCACCTTTGTACCCATAAGTACAAAGACAAATTTAAGACAAATCCAATCTACATTGGAAGCAGATTAACTAATTTAACCATGTTTGCTGAAAAGGTACAGTAGCTGGCTAGAAAATATCAGGAGGCATTATATTAATTGATTGTCTTCTTTAAAAGGTGTGAGCATATTTCTGAAGCATGAATTAATCAAATACTCAAAAAAGAATGTTCATTTCTTTTTTGAGTATTTGATTAATTCATGCTTCAGTAGATGAAATACTATTGAATCAGAAAAAAAGTACATTTTATTTAATTCCATATCTCCTGTAAGTCTTTTATGTGGATTATATGACCTCTTATTTGGAAGAAAATGTCCCCAGTTCTAAACACACAATTTGTCTTGCCTGATGAACTTCTCTGTATAGCCTTGAGGCTCTAATTCAAGTGAGATTCAAAGAGGATATCATTGTGCCATGTAATTCTGAAGTAATCAGATGAAATGTAGGACACTTTACAGTGTATAATTAATAGAAAATTATAAATAGATCATTTGCCATGCAGAAACAAATTACATCTTTCATTTCTGTATTAGAATTATGGGTCAACAAAGCCCCGTGTATTTCTTTACACTTATTCTGTTGACATCCTGCCAAGAGAATATCTGAGCTAGAACGGTGGATCTTCATTTTCTCTTTGGTGATTTTCTATATACTTCATAATTTTTATTTTAGTTTTATTTGGTGTTACCCCCTTTTTCTAAATGAACTGGAAGATTCTTCTGTATCATGACCAAAAAGGAACAATGCCAGGCAGTATCAAATGAAATAATGCATCTACAGGAGCCAATTTTAAAATCTATCAGTTTAGACTGGTATTATTGTTTTAATTGAAAAGGACCAAAAAAGAGATCATGCTGGTTCAGACATTTGGGATTTATTGTCCAACGCATTTAAAAAGCATCAAGATAGGAAAGGTTGTGATATTATGGGTTTATGGAATTATGAATTTAGCATTGAAAAGAATATATATTTCTCTTTCACTTTCATGCCTAGAGGCATTTGATTGGCTTTAGGGAGAAACAAAATGTGAAATTAAATGGGTATTCATCTGGTGAAGGCATGCAGTTCTTAAGTAGGAGAACATCAGGAAATAAAAGCTCAAGAACTGAATAGGGAGAACTCTACCTCCATCCATATTCCAAATCTTTCACTGACAATGGTGCCAGAAAATTTACAAAAATATCCTGACAATCGTGAGATATTGCAAAACTGTTTTCCTGAAAGAAATGGCTTTTAAGGCTGTGGCTTCAGTTTTATAAACAGAGTTCATTAAATACAAAGAATTTGTCATCCTTGATCTTCAACAGACTTTAAGGAGGCAGATTCTTTCTATTTTATCGGGATAGTACAAGCTTGTAACAGACAAGTGCTGATAAATCTAGTAAAGAAATATGCTACGTGGCATTAATGCAAAATTATTCCTGTTCTGATTCCCACCAACTGCATTGAAATTCAGTTACTTTCAAATAAGTACACTTAAAAAAAAAAATAATGTTGGCACGTGCTAAACCTCAAAGATGAGCTAATTGCTTTTGTCCATTAGGAAAAGCCTAAGAGAAAAATCTATTCACTAGAGTAACGATTCCATCTGAAAGAGAGAAGCAAGTGAACAGGGCAGCAGTGGAGGCTGCTGATAGCTGAAAGCTGGTAGGTGAAAGTGTCAAACAAAGAACTCTTCAGAAAACAGTATTGATCTGAGTAAGAGGAAGGATGGTGAAGTGCTTGAAGACAATGAGACTTTCCCAAAGAATACTTTCTACTTTGTTTTTTAAAAAACATGTATTAGTAAAATATTTTAAAATATTTGGAAGTGACACTTTAAATGCTTACAAACGTAGTATAGTGATGCTTTTATTATTATATTAATTGTAGATTTATATTACGCATGTGCATTGGCTGTACCCTTCAAAAGCAGACTGAGGACTAGATTGAAATGTCGGGCTTACATTTACTAATATTTATCATTTTTTACATTTCATCTTTCCTTCAAGGAGTTCAAAGGGACATAAAAGTATTCTCCTATCACTTAATTCTCATAATAACAACTGATGAAGTGCTTTGGGCTAGGCTAGGAGATTGATTGATCCAAATTATCCAATAGGCTTCCTTGTCCAAGCTCATCCTCATGAATATACAGATTCTGTTCATGAGATGTTATATAGTTTCTTTCGATAATCATATTGCCATAAATTTCATGCAGGTCATACTATCGGAGACGGGAGGTAGGGTTTTAAGACACTTCTATCCTAACATTTTTAACATCTAACATAATAGGGTACATCTGACAGAAGGCTCTGTAGTAGTACAATTGATTAAAAGTTCAACATCATAGGAAAGGCAAGATAATATAACAACACAGCATTACATAATATAGAAGATAGGTTTTTCTACTACTTACTAAATAATGCAAATTGACATCTAAATTGTTTTGTAAGTGTTTAAAAGTCCACAGAATGCTTAAAATTGCTGTCTTCTTTCTATAACCGAATAGAAAAGTTGCTAATGTCATCTACCAATTAGCTGCTCATAGTCCCTTTAGACTAAAGGATCCTATCTATTAACTTTTGCAGAACATCAGTTTTTCTTTTAAAAAAGAGACTTGTTCCTTACTTAAACATTTGTTTACATTTAATAGGTTAGATTACTGTTGTAATAGAAACAATCAGCCAACTTCCAATTTAAAGCACCAATTTATTAAATTGTTGGGTTTAATAGCTAAACTGGATAAGGATTATTTTTCTGTTGATAATCATGATTATCAAACTAATCCAAAATGTGTCTCATCACATATAACCTTTACATGTGAGCAAGAAATATGGAACAAGACCTTGGAGGCATATCAAATTTTATTTTCTGGTCTAAATATTCTATATTTATATGACTAAGTGTTTTTACTGAAAGAGCAGAAATATCCAAGGACCTTCGAGTAATTGTAAGAAGAACTGAAAGTTAGTTTACGGGAATCAGAAGAATCCATTTAATCAGGATCTGACAAATGCACCATCTGTCTTCCCACACACACAGGGCACCTTTGTAACAGCATGTTTGAACTGTCTGGGTGTTTAGAGCACATACAGATTGTACTTTCCTGTCCTACAAATTATGGCTAGTCACATGGTCAGACAGATGTTTAAGATTGGATTTGGCATTTTTCTCAAACTATTGAGTCCTTCCTAAGGACCTGGGATAAGAAGATATCCCAGTGGTGGTTTCCTATCGGTGTTGCCACCGGTTCGCTGAGTGCACACACTCCCCCTCTGTACGTGCATGTGCTCCCCCTCTCTTCTGCGCATGTGTGCACCTACTGGCATGTGCTTACTGCGCATGTGCCCACCGATCAGCTGAGAGGACTCTTTGATCCTCTCAGCTGATCGTTGTAGTTTTTTTAGCCACCAGTTCGGCCGAACCAGTAGCCATTTTTTTGCTACCGGTTCGCCTGAACGGTAGCTTTTTTTGCCACTGGTTCACCTGAACCTGTGCGAACCAGTAGAATACCACCTCTGAGATATCCTGTCTTGGAACAGGATGTAAACTGTTCCAAGTAAAATTGCCTTTTGAACTTATGGTGATCTTCTCAATGCTGATAGAACATCAACAGTGTTCTACTGGTGCTCCAGTTATTTTGGGATTGCACCCAAAGCACTCATTACTAATTGTACTATCTTTGCTTTCTTTTGCCACTGCCATTACTATTTTGTAACCTTCTCCAGTTTTTTTCTCTTCTCTCCTGCTGTCTCCAGGTGTTATGTGGCAATTCTCCTCCTTCTTATTTCCTGGTACTTTTTTCCTTTTTTTAAATCCTCATACCAGTACAATTTTGATATTTGTGCTATGTTCACTAAGATGTTGTAATATAAATTCTTGAGGCCAGCTATTGGCTTTGTATTTTTGCCTGGTTGGAGCCAATGGATGCCCACAAAATCCAGAGTTAAGATTTTCTGCTTCAGTTCCCTTCATCCCAACCTGGGCACAGTACCTTCCTCTGAACTGACAACTATTACCGGTACCTGAATATAGAATTTAACTTTATGAATAACTTCTCCATTTTAATCTAACACTTTCTGACCGTGCATATAAGAATATGATGCTTTCCTTTGACTGCAGCTGGGCAAGGACCTATTTATATGTGCACAGATCAGAGTTTCAATAACCTCCAGAGAGAATTATTTAGAACGGGGATTTCCAAACTTTAAGACCTGTGAACGTTAATGCCCAGAATACTGGCTAGGGAATTCTGGGAGTTGAAGTCCACAAATCTTAAAGTTGCCAAGATTGGACAACCCAGTTTAAAACATTCCAGAGTCAAGTGTTTTGGTAGAAAGCCCCACGCAAATACAGTACATAGTGCATGCGTCTTGAAGAAACCTCTTGTCCTTTACCTTAGTTTCATTTTGATAGCTACAACAGTTTAAGAAATTGAAATTATCTTATGTTTTGCTTGTTCTTGCTTGGTTTGTTGTCTTTTTTTATTGGCAGTTTGTATGAAAAAAAAATTAATTACAACTCTATTTTCTACCTTCCATTAAAGGTTCCTCTTATATCAACCATTATTTCTCATGTTAGATGAAGGGGATTGCATCTCATTTCAATATTTTCAAAATGGTAAATTGCAGCTAAGAATTTTGTTACTGTTTAAATAATGCAAGTCAAACTATGCATTAAAATTAGAACATGATAATTTTAAAAAGTCCAACTTCATCCAAACATTAAAATGCAATTTTCTGTGAGAAATAAAACAACTATTCTAAGCTCTAATTCCAAAATTTCCATGCATCTGGTGATATAGATAATTTTACAACTTGTGGATAATTCCTGTTGCTCATACATCTTCACACATGAGCACTTGATCTTCAATTTGGCTCCCTTTTCTCCACTGCTCACTCTCAGCATGTATGCTATTCTTTTGTCCAGAGTGAAGTCATTTTACTCCTTAATCCCTGGAAATGTGAATAATTATGAAGTGTGGAAAGCTAATGTGCAATGAAAGCAAATAAGAGCATGCTGCTATATTAATTCAATCTATAGATAGATCTCAACAAATAACCTATAGAGGAGTCCAATGTGGCCTAGAAAAGAAATCTACTTTCCCCCCAAGAAAGAATATGTCCTTGTCTTATGTGTTATGAATTATTTATACAGCATCAAGCAATGTTGTTGTTCTTATTCTACAGGAAAAAAACAAATAACACAGAGTTGTTCATAAGGTACAAATCTTCAAAGGTATAGAGCAATACAAATACAAAAATAATTAGATTGGTCTCTACTGAATATGGATGTTCCTCTGAGCACTGAATATGGATAGAGGCTCAGAGGTTCTTCTCCTGTAATTACCGAAAATATATGCATTGTTCCATGATTATGTCCAACAATATTACCAGAATTCATAGAGCCACCACTTATATCCATTTAAATAGATTTAGCACAAGTTGATAACCTCCAGATGTTTGGAGGAGAAATTATAGAATTGTTGTCTAATACTTCCAGAGAGTTAGAAAGGGCTAATTTAGAGCTTTCTATCAACATTTTTTTTTCTTGGAGTTTTTTTGGTGACTGTTATATTTTTTTTTCTGCACTTTTATTTCCTTCCATCTGTGGTTTTCAGCTTCCGCACTGCAACTCTTTTTTCTCCCAATTCATAAGGAGCTGAAAGAGGCTACTTCTGCAGTTCATTTAATAGCTCACTTGGTTGCCATGGGAACTACAATGTTCAAAGTTTATTTTCCCTCTCTGACCTGATATTACACTGCATATTTTAATAAAAGCACACATAGACATAGGCACACACTGGTGCACCACAAGAGTTTTCATCACAGTTCTTCTCCAGAAGTTTAATCTCTTAAGGGACAAGAAACCAAGTTCAAGTCAAGTAAATAAACTGCATATTTAGTCTCATCAGCTCTCAGTTAATGCTGTTTTTCAGCATTTTTTGTATAACATTGATCACTGCCTTTGTCATCAAATAGTCTTTCCCTTTAGCATTATTTTTAAATACCTTAGATCAGAGGTCTCCAACCTTTTGGACCTCTGGGACCACCAAATTCATAATTTTAAATCCCGTGGACCACTAACAGGAATTCAGCACGCCGCTCACTGAAACACCTGGTCTCCCAGTGTTAGGATGAGGTCATTCAGGCACTTAGTTTGGCTACCTGTTTCTCAAAGAGCCATTTGGACCTGTTTCTCACAGAAAGCAACACACTGGGATCTCTCATCTCTCTCTCTCATCTCTCTTTGTATCTCTCTCTTTCTTGCTCTCTCTCATACATGCTTGACAAAATAAACAAACAAACAAGGCAACCCCTGATTTAAAAGCCTCAGCTTAAAAACCTCTGCTTAATTTTTCTTAACATGTATATCCTTTATGCAAACTTTCCAAGCAGCAGCCCCTTTCAACCGGTCACTAAGTTCTGGGTTGAGTTCTGGAACTATGCTGGAGTTTAACCTACAGGAAATCAGGGAGCCCATGCATTTTATGGGCCAAATTGTTTTGCCACATGGGAAATGCAGTCCTCCTTTTGGGCATGGTCTACTAAATCCTTAGCCTCAATCCTCCAAGCTTTGCAGCAATCTCATTCTCCCTGGCTTGCATTTGCCAGGGTGCCTCACCCTGAGAGTTACTGCCGCCTGTGGCGTCTTCTAAGTTACTGATTCATCCCTCAGCAGTCATAAAATATCATTCCTCCCCTCTTCTTTGAGATGATGATCTATCTCTCTGTATAAATATCTCCTCTTGCCTTTCTCTTCCTTGGTCCCCCAGCCAAGCAGTCCCACATTTATTTTCAAGACCAGAAGCTCTACTTGGGGAAAATCAACACAGAATAGTTCCTTGTGTCTAGTCTCATTCTGTTCTCCAGGTTCTTCCCTCATAACCCATCCAGCCCGTTACTCAACTCTACAGTTGTCCCACTGGGTCAAAAAGTTGAATAACTTCCAGATAGACACCGTGCTTTAAGGTCTACCCCTCTCTTCTCCAGCCCTCACTTTGTAAGAAGTCATAATGACAGAGTTGGAAGGGACCTTGGAGGTCTTCTAGTCCAACCCCCTGCTCAAGCAGGAGACCCTACCCTATATCATTTCAGACAAATGGTTGTCTGTTCTCTTCTTTAAAATCTTACAGTGATGGAGCACCCACAACTTCTGAAGGCAAGTCATTCCACTGCTTATTTGTTCTTATTCTCATTATCAGAAAATTTCTCCTTTGCTCTCGATTAGTTATTTTGAAGGGTTTCCATCCCTTGTTTCTTGTCCCGCCTTCATGTGCTGTGGGAGCAGG
>JAOYMU010000136.1:12684-26424 GCA_025802295.1 Psammodynastes pulverulentus | reverse complement strand
CTGCTGCTTTTTCACTATTTTTCCTTCCATTCCTCCCCCCCCCCCCCCAAATTTCCTTCAGGGACTGTCCTTTCTCTTCTTTAGCTGCAGTCAAAATCACATTCTCTCTCTCTTTTCTTCCTCCTGCCCCTTTTCCTGTTGCTGGAAACGATCAGCTGGCTATTGATAGTTCATTTTACATTCTCTGTAAACGTGTAGCATCCTCTCCTTGGGTAAAGTTCTAATTGTGTTTGGGATCATTTTTGTGTGTGGAGACTTCTTTATAAAACAGCTTTTGCAAGGGAAGGGAGCAGGTAGATTATCCAGACTATGTTAGGTCTTGTATTTGTCAGGAAACAAATACTTGATTTCTCCATTTATTTCCCAACTGATAACTTTTTCCACTTCTTTAATGGCTTGCTTGCTCTTTGACAACTGTTCTGTCACAGTTTTGGGTCTGATTCTTACTAAATGTGAGTTCTGATGATGGACTGCACTACAGTGAAGAAAATGCTTTAAATGAATATCTTTTGATTTTGCTAATTTGCCTACGTGTTCAGTTTAACTTTTATTTGTGGTTTTTCCCTCTGTGCTCCTCCACAAGTTTTCTTAGTTTTTCTTTTCCTGTACCAGGCTGTTCCTTCACAAGCTGATGGCCTTGCCGTTCAGTCTGTAGGAAGTGGTTATGGTAACTAGTTTTTTTTTTCCCAAGGCCTTTTCTGGAACAAAGCATGAGAAGTAGGAGATAGCTGAAACTAAATAGACATGATGTAGCTGGGAGATCTGGGGCTAGTCTGGGCAAAACCCAAGTGAAAGTAAAATCTCGATACTCTTACAGGTGGGTGGGGAGAGGCTTGGCTTGCCCCATGTGCCTTTGTTTCTTCATCCTTCTCTTCCCCCTCTTTCTTGAAATTGAATAGAATCACGCTTACCCATTATTCTTGGATATCAGAATTTAGTTATTTCTTTCCATCAAGCAGAACATTCCTTGTAAGCAGCTACAGTTCATACAAGGAGACACCAGAGCATAATTTCCGTGTTGGGCTGAGAAACTAGTCCAACAAGAGTCGCTTGTCACTGACATCAGCAGGTGAAACTTCCCAAGTCGAAGCATGTGCACACCTGAAATGGGAGAGAATGCAGATGATATCTGGTTTGGAAAGTGTTGTTATTAGTATTTAGCCTGGGAAAGATTCCATCACAGCTATTTAAAAAGAAATTTCACCAGGGCAAATTTTCACACTTTGTTTTAAGAGGCCCTTGGTACTTCTGATATAGCACGGTAGAGAGTTCAACAGTTCTGAGGGATCCAAATTGCACAATGGTTCTTAAGCAGTTTGGCATAACTTTACATCTCCAGCAATGTGTGCGTTTATAATAAGAATAGAAACATGACTGCTTTTCTTTTTGCCCCACATTTTGCCCCTCGGTTTTTTCACCAGAGAGAGCAACTTTATGACACGGAATAAATTGGGTTGGGGAAGAGAATTAGGAAGCTGATGAAACCCATGACTTCTGTATAACTTTTTCAATTTGGAAATACAATTTTTATTTTGAGTAGAGTGGTTGAATATATCATTCAATCAGAATCTCTTTCAAGAAATCACCTTTTTAACCCAAGACCTCATCCTAAGTTAGTTAGCAGAATTGTCATTATAATTGCAACAACTTTGACTTGAATTTAGCAAAGCGACAGCCATTACCTTTGTCTGAATCCTCACTCAAGTGGTATGTCTGTGTCTGGCTTTTTCTGCTGCAGATATGCAGCTTATATGATGGAAGGCTCTTCAGTTGAAGAGCATTCCTCGTTTAAAGAACATTATACATTTTAGAAGCAAGCTTCTTGTAAAAACCCTCTCCTGACATTTCTAGCAAAAAAAATAACAATGAAGTGATGTTTTTGTCCTAAGAGGACCTACTTGCTGTCTAAAGAGCTAGGTGAACTCATCTGCACCCTTGTTCAGTGAGAAATCAGCCTTGGTATATGTTTATTTGCGTCCATCTCTATGAAACCACAAAATCTCTGCAATGTTTCTTTTATGATAGTCTTTCTTTGAACCTATTCCTGGGCTAGCAAAAGTGAAATAATCTGACTGTAACCAGGGGTGAAGTGATACTGGCCGAGATGCAGTTTAGAATACAGAATGTGCCCTTGATAAATCATGAGTTGAAATCAACGGGGAGGTTCTCTGGTTCGCACCCAATGAAAGATATGGCCACAGCTTTCGTGACATTCATGTTTATTTCATTGAGGTTTGTGCAGAAGCTGTCCTAATTTGGTAGTAATGATTGTACCTTCAGATTAGTCAGATCTGAGTCCATGTCCCTTTTCCAATTGGGAGAACAATATGTAATCAAAATTTATATTTCCTACTCTCTTTCCTTCTTGCCATAAATATTAAATATGTGACACCATTAGTTCAATCTGGCAGTGCTCTTTGTACAAAGAATGTGCTCTCTTTTCTCCTTAGAAGACACAGAACCTGGGCCTTTGTTTAAGAACAGAATGTAATTAACGGATGACAGAAGTATTGATCAAATGTTGGGAAATCTAAAGCTAGTTTAACTTGTACATTATTCTTAGAGAAATATGTAAAATGTAGTTCTGCAGAAGCATGGAAGAAAATGATTTTTTCTTAGCTGTAGTGGGCAGGTTGTTTCTGGTATTAGCACAGGTGATGAAGGTAGCACTGGGAGAACAGAGTGTTAACTGAGGAAATTGCATGTAGAAGACTGAAAGAAGGCTGCTGGCAAAGCCTGATTTTAGGACAGTCATAGCAGAATATTTCAGCACAAGGATAAGATGCGAGGGTTCAGTTAAGACATCTGAGCTGATTGAAAAGGAAGGAACTTCACCTAGTCAAGGTGATTACATGGAGAAGATTGCTGAAAGGCAGTGACATATTGAGGCTGGATGTGTGCCTTATGGGTGACGCGATAGTCCAGAGAATCCAGTTTTACACAGATTGAATTTGTCAAGTATGGCCTAAGAGGCTTGACAAAGTTTTGGCTTCTAGGGGCATTTCTCTGTATCAAAGATTCAGTTTATAGGAATGTGACAGAAACCTGCAGAAAACTCTTGATTCAAAATTAGTTGGAGATTTTTTTTTGCTGGTAGACATGGCCATCCTTCCTCTGTTAAGGGTGACAAGAACAGTGACACTCATCCATAATCCCCTTCCTCTTGTGTTGAACCTGTTAGCCTGCCAGAGCTATCAAACATCTGAATTGGATTGGTGATAAAATAAGCAACCAATTTAGCATCTTTGCATACAGAATCTGTTTTTTCAATGTTAGAAGCAGGGATGTGGGTTTGAGTCCCATACGGTTAGGTATGCCAGATGAAGAAATTTTCTCAAATACGTTTATTGGAATGGACTCAAGCCCACTTATCTGATCATTGTCTTGGTAGCAATTCTTTCTGTTTCCTTCAAGGTCATTTCCTTCGCCTCTTCATGGTTTTGGTGTTTGTGTTGTGTCCCGCCATAACAATTTGTAAACTGGGGGCTATGGCCTACTGGTATGCGAGTGAATCCAGCCCATTTGCTTTATTCAACAAATAGTACTTAACCAATTCATGACTTAGAAGAACTTATGGCCTGAATACGTCTGTGATTGTTCAAATCATCCTTTTCCAGCGTGGTCTGCAACTCCCATAATACTTTCCAGCCAGCACACTATGTAGGAACTAAGATGTCCTGGGTAAGATTCTCTCTTGCTGCTGTCACCCCCTTGTAGTCCTGTGTGCATGGCTGTCCTTGGAAGAAAGCAAATAAAAGCTGCAAATTCTTTTGTTTTCCAACTTGCTTCAAGTGGTAGAATCTTCCTTCAGATTCTTATAAGGAGCAATGCCAGAAGCCTCCAGAGTCTGATGGTTATCTGTTGGATATGAGCCTTTCGGATATGAGCTTGTTGGATATGAATGAGGCTGAACGAGAAATGAAAGCCTGAACAAATGAGACGATAATTGAGAAAAGTGTGCTGGAGAGACAGTGGCCAAAGACTCACAGGCCCAAAGTGCAACAAGGAGTGATATATAAAAATGTAGTAATTTGAAACCCACATGGCAGGATGAAATTATATGTGGAAGGAAGTTGTAGAGAATAATAGAAAGTGGGATAAAGCTGAGTAAATATTCAAATGTTCTAGATCTGCCTACAAAAAGACTGTTTCCCTGTTCTTGGGTTCTTTATCCTCTGCATTTTTCTCAGTGTATGCTATTTCTCCCTCTGCCCACCCTTTTGTTGTCTTTATTGTAAATATCTTTGCAACACCAATAACCCCTGTTATGTTTAAGGATTGCATTCCTCCAGCAATTCATATCCTGATTAGGTTATGTAGGGCCCTTGCTGAAAAAAGATGTCAACTCTACCTCAACTTGGAAATTGAGGGAATGGAAGAGTAGTAGAGGAACCAGGTGGGCATTTTTCTACCCCCAGAGGATGGTATCACTTTCCAAAGAGTGGTGGCTGGACCTAATGCAGGGAACAGTTCAGGGGCCAAGGAGTGGGAGATCAATTTCCTATAATATTTAAGTTACTTTAAAATCAAAATGTCTAAACCAACCAGAGCTATCACCACAAGGAGAAGCTGAACCTAACAGGGGGCTTGACTTCCTAGACAGGAGGACTAGCATGGACGGAAATTCCCAGGCTTACTTCGTCGGTCCTCTCCCTTCTCTGTCCCTGCAGCCACAATGCTCTGGAGAGGCAGGAGTGCTACTGCTGCTAAAGGAGACAGGCTTAGCCCAGACCTCAGCATGGCTCCCTTTTTACCTCCTGAGAAACCAGCTGTTCTCTAGCCACTGTGTGGGTTTTATGTTTCTTGCCTATAGTGAAGGACACTTGGCCGTTTGCATTCCTCTTTCAGCCCTGCGACAGGCCTGTGGTTTCCAGTATCCCTCCCCATTTCCCGTCATATTCTCTCTTTCTTCCCACGCAACCTGAAGTAGCTCAATATTTGGCCCTTCTTCTCAGAAGAGCGGAAGAGAAGGAAGGGTTGAATCGCAGATCGCTGCTTGGCTGCATGCTTGATTGGATGCTAAATCTAGCAATTCAGCGTGGTTTGTTAATCATATGCCAGAGTGGCAAAATATGGCATAATGCATAGAAGAAAGCCTGTTTTGACCTTATCTTATAGAAATCTGATCTTTTAGCCATTTTGGAGGCTTCTGTGGAAAGGGAGTGCAAGTTTATCTTGGAACTGAAGTATTTATTTCCAGTCCTAAGATGCCTTACAAGAACACTTGGTTAGCCTATCCACATAAGGGGAGATCCAGGAAATGCTGCTTTTTGTTCCTCTATCTCATGCTTGCATGTTTTCTCCAAGTATTCTTCATTATCATGATGACAGCCACATCAGGACTGATGAAAGTAGAGTGGGGGAAAATCAAAGTTATTACAGCAAAGAAATCCATCATAAAAAGCTTTCGGATGGGGAACAAATGCTATAACTTGGCACTTGAAAGCAACTCTTCTGAAGATCTGTTGACGGAAATACCATAATTCAAGTAATCTTAAAAGAAAAGGTCGGATCCCAATTGATGCATCTGGTGTGTGCTGTGAACAGCTGACAGGTTCATCATGCAGGACAGGGGATGACAACCTGCCTACCAGTGTACTTTTTAACTCTCTAAAGGCATAATGTAGATAGAGTCAGAGTTGACGAGAAAATATTTAAGCCAGTGTTCAATTGTTTTATGAGTTTGGAGAATTTGTTTGCCCTTCAATTCTATAAAACAAAGTAGTGGTTTTGCTTGCAAATTTTGGTGAGGACGTCTGGAAATGATGCTCTGTTGCTATTTAATATGGGGTTTGAGGAATTGTATATGGCTCAAAAGTTGTTTACCTTGGATTCAGGGTAAGACTGAACCTCAGATCCCTGCTCAAAGTAGCTTAGAACTTCTAATGGTCTCTCTTCCTTCTTCTCCCTCTTATACAGGTTGAAGAACGTTTTTCCCGTGTCCCAGAACCTGTACAGAAGCGTATAGTGTTCTGGTCTTTCCCACGGAGTGAACGGGAAATATGCATGTACTCTTCCCTTGGCTATCATCCCCCAGAGGGTGAGCGAGACTCTCGTGTGCCCTTCAACCGTGGCTTGAATTTGCTACAGTCAGGTGCTGTTGACCGTGTCCTCCAAGTAGGTAAGTAACTTAGTTTTTTAAAAAGAAAATCATATTTTCACACTGGATTGTGGCTATGCTAAAGCAATTGGTAAGCTTCCACATATTTAAATAAAAGGAGTCAGTCTAATCCGCAGTGATTTTTTAAAGGATAGCCATGTTTTTATTAACTGTTTTGTAAACCATTAATTATGCATCTGAATTTTTTCTTTGCTATATAATTGAAATAAATAAAAATGAATGGAAGTGCTTTATAGTTCCAACTTACATTCATAACTAAATGAACTTTAGTTAGATTTTTAATTGCATGTAGTTAGCTATAAAATTGTGGGAGTTTTGTTATCATAACCCAAGATGGAAGTCCATCATCATAGGTGATGTGTCCAAAATAATAGGGCAGCCAAACATTATATTTGCTTTTGTGAGATCAGCAGTTTGCTGTATTCCTGTCATACTATCATTCTTGAAGTATTATATATAGAGATAATGACAAAGGCTATAGAGGTTGCAAATTGCAATCCCTTGAATGCTATGCTGAAAATAATCTTTATTTTATTCAATGTTCTTTTGACGGTTCTTTAATTCACCGAGCAGTCAAAGTGTTTTATAATAAAACCATGCAATTAAAAGAAATCCCCTACAACTTGTATGTCACTTGGAAATCAGACAGAAAAGCCTCAATAATAATATAAAAAAGGCAATCAGAAAACGTCACTGAAAGTTTAGAAAAATGAACCATCTTTTAAAGACTGAAAATTGGAGAGTTAATGTTATTTTCCAGGGAAGGAATCATTCAGCCTGGTTCCTGCTACATTTCTAGTAACTACAAGCTGATGGTCTAGCTTCTTCTTTTTGCACTAGTTGTCCAAGGGCTGCTCCTTGTAATGCATGGGCCTTGGAAGCTATTTATTACCCTATATCAGAACTCTTTGACCTCAGTAGAAAAAAAAGGATATGTATGTAGAATCTATGTAAATGCTGAATTATTATGCATGCTGGGGGCTCTTTACCAATTTTGGTTGACTTTGAAAAAGCTAAGCAGAGTTGACTTGGATAGGAGACCACTAGGAAATCAGATAGCAGTAGATAATCCTGGGAAGCCACAAGGTATCCTGGAAGAACACAGTGGCAAACCACTTTTCATTCTGTTACCAAGCATTCAACTTGGCTATGTGTGTGAAATTTAAATTTGAGAGACATTAATTAAATTACAAGCAGCCAGTTGCTGCTCATTCAACAAATTCAGATTAAGCAAATCATGGCTTAATGTGAACGTAGTATCTTAGTGTGAATGTAGTATCTTGAGTTTTCAGAACTGGAGAGCAGTGTGCAATTTTTCTATATAGCCATGTACAATGAGTTCTGGAAACACTGAAGAGGTTATAAGCCTCACTTGTACCCCAGTTAATACACATAATAGAAGAAGTCAACTCTTGCTCCTAAACTTGGAAAACTAAACATGGAAGTTTACACTACCACCACCCATCTTAGGAACCATTTAGTTAGTCTTCTTTGAATAAGAACAGAAGTCCTTATATTGCCAGATTCCAGATATTATCCTTGTACAGTTAACATGTATAAATGCTGTTTATTGGACCCATTATGAAAGAGGTTACAGGGCGAATTATTATTTTACTCAGTTAATTGGTCTTCTGCTAAGGGAGGGTAAGAGATCTCTGTCCATTGTGAAAATGGTTTCATTTTCTCTCATTTTAGAAAGGTTTCTGTTAACCAATTTCTAGTATTTTAACTGCAGACAACCTTTGCTCCATTGGTATTAACAGTAAATAGAGTTGTTTCTGCATCTCAGCTGTCCTCCTGTTTATGAGCTTCTGTAAGTGAGCTCTGTGGGATGGGCTCCTATAAATGGCCAAAATATCCACCTACACTGTATAGAACAAAGTGTCTTTGCCGTCGTCCATATTTTTCTGTATATTAAAACAAGTTGGAACACAAATGCTGCTGACTTTGCCTACTGCCATAATGATGGGAGTTCATTTGGGAATTTCTTATACCTCCCTCAGCTGACTTCTGATTTGGGGGCCAAGAACCTAAAGCAGAAATATACAACCTGAGGATGCAGAGCTACATGTCTGCCCTGAAAGCTGTAGGCAAAGCTGCTCGAGATTCCCTAAAGTAGTTATTAAATTATAATTTGAATGTGAAGGAACCTGATGAAATACCGTACTCATTGGAGAGTACTTAAATTAACTACAACTTTAATTACATGTCAATGAAATCAAATCTAGTGTTTGCTGTGGCCCTTTCCATTACTTTTTAGAATGCAGGTCCTGCTATGTCACTCAAAAACCAAATGTAGAGTTCATCCAGAAAGTTACACATTTTAGCCCAGAGATGTAACGTCCCTCTCTAAAAAATAGCTAGCTGGACATATTTTTTTTTGTTATTTCAAATATCAGAGTTGATCTTAAAATGGGTTGTAATTTACTCCTATGAATGCTTATTGAAAACTCCCACTCAGTTCAAAAGAGTTTGCTCCCAAGAAAACAGATCTAAAAATGCAATCTGATTTTTAAAAGAAGCATATAGTAAGTAAATCAGGCTTGGTGTACCTAATGAGTGTTTTCCTTTTACAGCAAGGTAGTGGTTCTGGGATGTGGTATCTGGTATCCCCTCCAGCCCACATACATTTCTTGAGAACATGTTATTCAGCTGCTTTTCTGTGGCCCATCTAAATGCTGACGGAGGTAGAATCTGTGGGTCATGAGTTGTCTTTCCATTGTGAAGTATTGCAAAGCAGTTGCTAGTTTTTGTCTGCAGGTTTATTGCATGAATATAGGAAGAAATATGGAAGTAGCCCTTCTCAGCTGATTAACACAGGCTGTCTAATAGCTCTAGGCCACACAGAGGTGAGATTAATATCAATATTTACATTGATTTCTGTTCCTCTTGTGTCAGCTTGGACTTTTCTTGTCCTATAATTTCTTATTCTTGATTACATGCTTGAACTATTCCCTGGAATTTCCAGATTGTGTATGAACTAGTCCCTGAAATACTTATTTTGATATTAGACTTATTCTACATATCTTGCTCTGACAATATAAAAGCCTCTGTTTTCTTAAGTACTTACTTTTCTAAAAGTGCTTGGAAGAGATGCCTTCTATGAATATGCTTTATATATGGTGGGTGAAGTGCTAGCAAATGCTTCAAAACTTGCATTCTTTTGTTTACTTTTTTGTTGGTTTTTTTTGGTTCCTTTGACTCAGACTTGACTCTTGACCCGGACAAGTCCCTGAAGTTTTCTTGGCAAGATTTCAGAAGTGGTTTGCCCTTGCTTGCTTTCTAGGGCTAAGAGAAAGTGGCTGGCCCAAGATCAAGCAGTGGGCTTTGTATCTAATTCAGGGTTAGAACTCATGGTCTTCTGGTTTCTAGCTGGGTGCCTTAACCACTCTACCAATCTGGGTCTATTTGTTTACATTAATAACTATTCAAATTGCATGTACTTTTATAGATGAATGTTGTGATGCTCTGTAACAAAATGGGCAAGGATAATCCTATAGTTAATATAACATTAGAATTGCCTTTGTTTTCCCCATAAAACATGTTAACAGCAAACATGCTCTCAGTGGATTTATAGCTGTTTCATGTTACTGATTCTTTCTTCTTGCTTCATTTTGAATTCATTATATTCTACCTGCTTAAGTTACAGCACTTACCTTTACTTCCTACATAAACAAGGAAGCAGATTTTTAAGCATCCTATGGACAGTTAACACCCCCAATTCCAGCCATCATCTATCCATGAGATGCAGAACCAGTTGCAACCAACAAGTTGTTCTATGGGGTAAGGGTACAGGTTTCTAGTCCTGGATGGCTAGCACACAATTGTAGAATCACATTCCTCTTTCTTTCTTGTCCTCCCCCCTCACTTTGAAGCTGACACCAAGCTTTTTCCACCAGTAATAAGAAAGGCCAACATTGTTATCTTCACTGCAACACTCCATAAATTATTCAGAGCTCTGGGAAACTCCTAGGGCCTAACAGATAGCATTGTATCATGAAATCCAAGGTCATATTTTAGTACGGTTATAAATGTTCCAAACTTGTTTAACAAAAAGTATTTTGTGAAAAGCTGACAAAGTGGCTTAGAGTGGGAGCCTTACAGCATAGCAGGAAATCCCCAGTTCCTCTTGCATTGCAGCCATAAACTTGTTTAGTGGCTTTAAGCAATCCATTTTTCTCTTGTACTTACCCACCCTCTTATAACATGAGGCTGCTACTGCCTATTTTAGAGTGATTGTAAGAATTAATGTGTCCAGCATATTGAATACTTGAAATGTGCTTGATAAATAAGATATGTTATATAGAAATTAACAGGTAGATAGCTTAAAGACTCATCCTATGCCCTGTGATCTTGGTGTTCTTTCTATGGTGCAGTCTGAATGAGTTTACTCAGAAGTTAGCTCTGTATGCAATTGGCAATTAGGTATTTCGAGAGAACCATGTTAGTATTAATTTAGGTAGTTCGTCTAGCTAGGAGGTTCAGTAGGTAGCTATGGCTCTATAAAGGCTAAGCAGTTCTTCCACAGTAGGGCACTTTCCATTTTCTATAGACCGTAGTTAGTCAGAAGAAAAAGAAAGATTTTCTGTGTAAGAAAAAAGACTTATACAGTGCAGTATTTGATTCAAGATTAGTTTCTCTTGATAGCTCTAGCCTCCATCCATTTGTCTAGCTCTGTCTTGAGACCTTATGATGGCCAACACAACTTAGGAATTATGAGAATGTTTGAAATTTACAGGGTTATGTAAGACTTGTCTAAAACATATTTGACCTTCTCCCCTACTTAGTGCTGATTATAGCCAGGCCATGAACTGAAGGATTTGATAAATTAAAATAACAGTTATGCAAAGAGTTTATCCATTATCAATAGATTCAATTAAAAAAATAAATTGTTAAATTCTCAAGCTAGATGAAAATATAGAACATTCATTAACCAATATCTATCTTGTCTGAGTAGGGAGTAGAGAGGAAATTCAGCATTTAAAACTGTGAACATGCTGACTAGTAATGAGAGAAGTTGACAACCAACCTGGAGACCATAAGGCTGGGGTACTTGGAAAAGACTTTGGTGTATCTTTCAAGTAGAGTTTGGAATCTTTTACTTTAGCGGAGACAGGTTTCCAGTTCTCCAGTGAAATTGGCTCAAAATAATATCAAGACCGGCAAAAAGAAACATGTAACAGAACTTAAGTGAGATGATAGAATTTGCCAATAGTGGCCCTCTGCCTTCAGATTTCATCAAAGCCCATGGTAGAATTATGTATTAGTTTTTCCTCCTATATGGAATCATTATGCCACTTAACTTCGAGGACTTCCGGATTCTGCAATTGACACCTCTTTGGGATGTTCTCTGTATTTGGCTGTCCATTTAAAGACGGGTTCCTCTTAAGTGACAGCCCAACTGCAACTGCTCACACATTGCAAATCCTCTTCCATGCCTGTTTCTAGCCACTCAAAATCTGCAAAGCTGTTGTAGTGGCTCAAAACAATCCTTTGAAGTGGACACAGTTAATTCTCCATGTTGGGCCGGGAATTCTGGGAGTTGAAGTCCACAAGTCTTTAAAGTTAACCAAGGTTGGACACCCCTGAGTTAACAGAACATTAGCAGGTGGTTTTTGTTTCCTGGGTCTGAATGCAGTAGGACAATGATCGGCAATGCAATATCATGCCAGGGACCTACTAAATTTGATGTGCTCTCTGTTGAGTTTGGTTTGACATATGAGCCCTTTGGTTTGATCCCATCCATCTTACAAGTTTGTCCTCCTCGTTCACTGGCTTTCAATGGAAGGCATGCTGGAGCCATTACCCAATCCCATTTAGAAGCATTTTACAAAATATTTTGCATCTGGAATTCTAAATCACCAAAGCTAGCACTCTAAATGGAATCTTTTTTACAATTGCCAAAAATAAACTTTCTTTAAAAATTTTTTTTATTCTACTTAATATGAAAAAAATGGGAGTATGTGCAACAAAGAAAGAATTTAACACTGTGATGTATGGTGAGAAAAGTGTCTGATGAAAGACAAGCTCTTGTCAGCTGCAAAAGCTATTCTTAGGTAAAAATGGAAAAATAAGGTTTAAAATATTTTGCATCAGGTCCATCATGGTTTCTTCATATAATTTACTACACTGCATTTCTCTTAAAATTCGGAAGTTTTTGAAGCCTAAACTGGCTTCAGAACACACACACACACACACACACACACACACACACACACAACACACACACAACACACACACACACACACTCTCTAACTCAAGCCTCTGGACCTTCTTTAGGGACTCCATAATCTTTTTCCATTATGCATTCAAATTATTCAAGCTTTAGCTTAATGATGCAAGTCCTCTAAATGAGAGAAAAGCTAGTTTTGCAAGACTGTTTACATGTTGAATATTTTAAATATGCTGTGTGTTTGAAATAGATCAAAAAAGCCCTAAAATAAAATTAAAACATTAAAGGCAGATACTGCCCACTTTACAGTAATTATAAGAAGTTTTCATTGGGCCTGTTTTGGCACAACAGGACTTGCATAGTCAGTTCCAAATATGCCCAGGGGATTCTTAATGCAGTTCATTGAAACAAGCTGAAAATGTATCATCCAGACATGGTTACTGATACTCCAGTGAGACAGAAAAAATGAATCACACTAACATATTATGATACTGTAAATGTTGCTGCTTGAAAGGGGAATAGGAAAGACAGATAATGCTTTGCTGTAGTACCAAATCTTGACAGCTGTTGACTACACTTGAGAAAATACTGGTTGTTAATATGCAGTTGGAAATGGGGGTTTGATTTCAGAAAAGTTATATATGTTTGTCTCTAATTATAGAAAGTTAGGTTTATTTCATCTGTAATATACACAGCTCACACAGTCCATTCTACATTTGACCGTTTTACAAAATGCTTCCTCAAATTACTATACTGTATAGTGGATCTCTTTCTAAACTGAAATCCTGGAACATAAATGTGCAAAAATTGAAATGACAGAGTCCCAGACTCTTGTACTGCATAATTACATAATCTGGTTTTGGATCCATTATTTTGATTATTTTGTAACTTCCGCATCCCCAAAGAATAACTGTAAGAATATATATATAGAGAGAGGTCCATGGACTTATAGCTGCCCTCCCCAATGTGGATATGGTATAATCCCAAATAATAAGCCTCTTGTCACAGCTTATTGCATCAGTTTTTCATACTTGGAGATAATCTTGTTAAAGGCCCCACTGCCAGTGGGATGTGCCCTTTCGCCTTAAACATTCCACTGTGTATAAAAGCAGCAGTAAAACCCTGCAACTTTGGGGCAGTAATTTTTAAGGCAGAAGGAACCCTCATTATTTGGACTTTTACTGGTAGTTGTTGGTACAATTGTTAAGAATCTGAATTTGCAGATTTAATGCTGTTTTAAAAATATAACCAAGCTTTAAAAAGTTTGTACTCTTGGTAATTGAAATACATAATTATCCAAATATCTCTGTAATATGTTTCTCCCATGCCAAATAATATAATCAGTCTCTTAATTAGAGTGAACCTGCAATACTGGGCTCCTATTTGTTTGCCAACAGAACAAAATTCCCAATACTACAAAATCTTAAACTCTTGTTTCCTTTAGTAA
>JAOYMU010000136.1:0-11502 GCA_025802295.1 Psammodynastes pulverulentus | reverse complement strand
TTAGTAATGTACTTAGTAAATAACAGTAAGAACTGCATTGTGGATATTGCGCTATTTTATGAGCAATTGAACAATCATTACGTTTCTCCATTAATTTTAAAATCTTTTCCTGTTTCTAATTCTGTGTCCTGGTGTTGGATATGTAGACTTAGTCATGAGCCATCTACTTGTTGGTTGTTTTTTACTATATAATCTGGTATCCCCCTAACAGAAAAGTATAAAATGATAGCTAAAGAGATCAGGCCAGGTGCAAAAGGGTAGCCAAAAGATTGAAATAATTATTTTAATAAAATTGAATATTTTATAAATGTGATATTCAATTTTACGAAATAAGTATTTCCATCTTTTATTCACGTTCACAACTCCCAAGTTTCTGGTGTAAATTTATTAATTGCATTTTAGTTTTTAAAAAGTTGCATTATTTTGTTGCGTTATCTTTTTGCATCATCATTATCTTAGCTTCCTTTGAATTATTGTTCTGTAGTCTAAGTATGCTAGCTGACTCCTCTTTGCACCTGCTCCAGTTGGAATTATTTTTCTTTGAAAATGGGTGACTAGAACTGCACTCCTGATGAGCTCTTGTGAGAGGCATACAAAATAAGAATGCTTCCCAAAGCTTCCTGAAATTACTCCACCTTGGGTAACCAAGAAGGACATCTCCATACTTGGCAGCTACATGACACTGTTTGCTCATAGTCTCTGTGTGACTGAGCAAGATTCAGTTCTTTCTTCATTTATTATTTTCATATGACCAGTTCTTTGCTAATCATTTAAAATGTGGTATTTCCAGAATATGTGGATTTCTTCCCATTTCTTTCATTCTGTTTGATGAGATCATCCACTCACCTTCCTTATCCTAAATCCAGAGGGAAAGAAAAACCTATAATTTCCTGTCCTCTAGGTTTCATTATATTTCATCAATAAAATATTAGTCAAATAGGTCCCAAGACTGGTCCTTTGGGAACTCCTACATCTTCAGCAGGACTTTTCTTGTACTGTATTATGCAGCTTCTTTGTTGCTATTTTAAGTTGTTTCTTATTCATGTTGACCTGCTGTCTTTCTGATGGGGTAGAAAACACGTACAGGTAAGTTAGTTGAAAACGTTGGAAGTTGAAGTTCAAGACATATTTTGAAACTTATATTGGAGACACATTTGGAAGAATAAACTAATGTACAAACATTTTATTGGTTTAAATGAGTATATCTGAGCATATCCATCTTGAAAAAAAGTATTATTCAGGAGAAGAAAATATGTTGGGGTTCAATCCTTTATAAACTCAAATAAGGTTAATAGAAATTGTAATGGCACATAATTTTGCAGTTCAAGAATCTTTTAAGAATATGCTATGTTTATATTTTAAAACAGAAGTAAATGTCCAAAGATCATTTACATTAAGACCCCCAATACATGTCATGTTACCGCACCAAAGTTTTACATATTTTTACCACAACATAAGCTATTTTAGCCATTGTGTCTATAACAGCCAATATTTAGAAATTTGTCTATAATTACAAGTACAGTAAATATGATCTCTGATATTTTCAGCTCTATCCTGTTGAGCCAGTATGCCCCAACTTACTTGAAACATATAAGCACAACCTAGATTCTGTTTTATCCTCCCAGTGTGTTCTGTTGTAATGTATTGTGTCTGGACTATGCTGGACTGAAAATAATTTTACAAAGCCTTGGATCTTTGTTTTTCATGTCCATCATAAGGGGGTTGGTTACACTTGACTACCTCACATGTATTCCTTCTCTATTTATAGTTATTCCAAATATAGCCAGTGATTCTCCTACCTCAGAGGTGCTTACCTGGGTGTAGGTGCAGATCAAGTAGTTATTGTGAGTCACCCATATCAAAGTGGCAGTACTAACTGAGGATCCTTTCTTTGAAATGACACAGCAGAGTTGGGGGAGGTGTGGCCTTGTGCCCAACTGGTTTGGTGAGGGTGCCCACTCTCATCACATATGACTCATTTGCTTGGTCAGTGCAATCCAGCAGCCCCTCCTATGGCCCTATTCTGCAGCCTCTGTCTCCACCCCTGTTATTTCAGTCTGTGACTCTTATCCCATACCCCTTCCAGAAGTACTGGGTTGGAGACACATTGGAGAGGAGCTCTGAAAAAGCTTCCAGTTTGGAAGGGGTATGATTTCATCTTCTTCACGTTAAAGCTCACATCTACCGTAGATAACCCGCTGAATTGGCAATACTGTCTCAGTAAGACTTGTATTATGATTGAGCTATTTCCAAAACAGCTGAGTCCCTTGTGGGTCAGAGTCCTGGTCAGTCTTTCAGTTTCTGTTCACTGCAGAGTGCTAATGGTGCTAATGCTTCTATGAATGACTCTCCCAGCATGGGTGCTAATGCTTCTATGAATGACTCTCCCAGCATGGGCAGTAGGTCAGCTTTTGTGTTATTGCTTCAAGGTTCTAAGGTTTGACATCCTAACTACACCTCAGAATCCAATCCATCCAGGCCCACTTTTCTAGTAAAAGTAATTATGCTGCTGTTCTTTCATGTGAACCGTCTAGATTTGTTTGGACTTTTGCTCCAAGTTGTAGACTCACTGTTGGTGTTTGTCTTCCTTTCTGAATGCACAGGTTTCCACCTAAGTGGTATTGTGACAGAACCACCCGGCCCCAGTGAGCCAGAGCACAGCTATCATGTCTCCATCAGTTTTGACCGCTGCAAAATCACATCGGTTAGTTGTGCCTGTGACAATCGAGACATCTTCTATTGCGCTCACGTGGTGGCTCTGTCCCTGCATCGCATCCGGCATGCCCACCAGGTGGAGCTGCGCCTGCCTATCTCAGAGACGTTGTCCCAAATGAACCGGGATCAGCTACAGAAGTTTGTGCAGTACCTGATCAGCGCCCACCACACAGAAGTGCTGCCGACAGCTCAAAGGCTTGCTGATGAGATACTGCTGCTGGGCTCCGAGATCAACCGAGTGCATGGTATGAAGTTGGGCTGGCCTTGGATCCTGGGGAGAGGCAGGGAATGGCTCTAGCAGCTAGCCTTGGTTACTTGTCCACAACCCTGCATGAAAGACTGCATGAAAAAACAGAGGAGGAAACTGAGAACTCATTGCCAGGCTTCCTAATTGACAAATGGAAAAAAGCCCCAAGTCTCATTCATAATTCCAATCAATCCTAGTCAAAACTGGCTGGGAATTCCAGAATGTGTCTAGATCTCAGTATACTGGGAGGGCACCAGGTTGCAGAAGCAATAAACAAATGGGCAAAGTGCCTTAGTTATAAACATAAACCAATACTGCCATTAGTAGAATAATGGGATACAAAATCAGCATGCTATCACATTCTAGTACCATCAAGTCATTAATCAGGTGTCCATTGCAAAACGTATGCAGGTAGCTTCTTATATGACTTCACTTATTAATTTATATTCCATCTTTATTATTTTTATAAACAACTCAAGGTAGCAAATGTATCTGATATTCCTTCTTCCTCCTATTTTTCCCACAAGAATCCTATGAGGGGATTGGGCTAAGAGTCAGTGACTGGCCTAAAGTCACCCAGCTGGCTTTCATGTGGGACTAGAATTCACAGTCTCCTGGTTTGTAGCCAGGTGCCCAACCACTAAATCAAACTGACCCCATTAGCTCTTATCATTCCCTCTTGGAGCTTTTATAAGTTCCTTTTTATGATAAACAAATTTTACTCAACCGCACAGGTTGTGTATTTTTGATTGATTCCATTTCACTCTTAATAAACTTCTTAAAATGTATATGACTGTCCTTTGAGATAATCATGTATTGGTATTGCAAATACCTTCTCTTAATAATGAAAATTTAAAAATTGATTGCTATGCATCCCCTTCTTTGTGGAGGCATTATAATCATCCATTATTATTATGGAATAATAATATACGTTCATCAGAACTTGTGAACAAAATATCTTTTTGTCATTTGTTACTGCATGTCCTTTTTCAGGCTATTCTGAAAGTATAAAGACCATGCTGCTGCCTTAATCTTAATACAATGATTCTGTAAAACAGTAGCATCTTTTTGTCAATTTCTCACAGATGCCTGAAAAATGTGTACTTAATGAATAACCAGATGCCAGAAGCACTTCTCCTGAATTATTTTGAAAATACCTGCTGTGTCTAATATCTAAGCAGAAATTAGTCCTAGTTAATTTCTACAAAAATACAATGCCCTCAAAAGGGAGTGTTAGAAAATTAGTAGTATGTAGATCTAATGCTTTGGCTATATCCTCCCAGGTGCTCCAGATCCCACAGCTGGTGCTGGCATTGAAGATGCAAACTGTTGGCACTTGGATGAGGAGCAGATCCAAGAACAAGTGAAGCAGCTACTGTCCAATGGGGGCTATTATGGAGCGAGCAAGCAGCTTCAGTCCATGTTCAATAAGGTAAAAACTGACATTCGTTACCCAGCCCATCACTCTTGTATTAGTGGAGCTACGTCACTGTTCTTCTCTGCTATCATGGAGTAAGGATCTTTGTGCCTTATTGTGGAGATAAGACCACCCTGTCAACAGGAAGATATTTCCACTAGAAAAGCATTTGTGAAAATTGGGGCTTTATCCTTCAGGGGTGATGGGGAAGTCCTAAGTTTGAGCTATGGTAGGGCTGTCTGTAGATGCTGGATTGAGGTTGCTTCCAAACTTGGAAGGAAGAGCCAGCCCGCACTAGGAAATGATCTGAAAGTTATCCATATGCATATTACTAGATGGTTTAAAATATAAGGTTTTTAAATATTAAAGTATCTTAACATCAATGCAGCCAGACAAGGGAAGTCAAACTCCATTTGTAGATGGAAGATGAGATTTCCACAGGGTTTCATCATGACTTTATGATGGCCTTCTCCAATGTGCTTCCTCCAGATCTATCAGATTATAATTCCTATCACCTTTGGCAGCATGATTATGTTTTCTGGAGAATGCTAGGAACTTCACGTCTGGAAGGCAGCAAATTGCGAGAAGTTAGTTTGCTGTTTTGATAGGCCACAAAGTTTGGTTAGGGTTTTTTGGGGAGGTGGGGAGTCCCTCTCCTCTCCAATTGTCAATTCTGTCTTTCCCCAGGTGCGGGAAATGCTACGCATGCGAGATTCCAATGGGGCACGGATGCTCATCCTGATGACAGAACAGTTTCTGCAGGATCCACGTCTGGCACTCTGGCGGCAGCAGGGAGCAGGCATGACTGACAAGTGCCGGCAACTCTGGGATGAACTTGGTAGGTGAAGGGCTTGCCCGAAAGAGTGGATGGCCAAGGCTTTTCATGACATTAGGTGAATTTGGTAAAACTGATACAGAATAGAGAGTCTTATTTTAAAATGCAAGTTTGCAGAGCCTGAAGACAAGAAAAGCTGGTTGCTGCTAAATAGATGATGTTTAATTTACCTGATACCATGTGTTTTTCTTTTCTTGCTTTTTAAAAAGAATATTACCGATTAATTCTCCAGTCAAATTAAGCTTTCCAGTTGAAAAAAAACCCTGCTTCTTCCTTCAGTCACTCAATGGAAATAATGTTTTCCCCTTAATTTTAGATTTGTGGGAAAGTTTCAGGGAGTGACTGTATGATGAGCCTTTGACCTGAAAAATAGCCGTACTAGACAGGAAAACTGGAGACAAATGTCAAATTGGATAAACCTTCAGAAACAGTAACACGAGGGTGATGGTTTTCATCACATGATTATTAATGGTTGTCTTATCAAAACTTAAAAACTAATCCATAGTAAAATGCAAGTTTTATAGCCATATTTTTTAAAAACGAAATCGTATTCCAGGAATTCTTATGCCATGAAACCCAAAGCCTATCTGTCTATATCATTATGTGGGATGGAGAAGAAAAAGCATGTCATTTCATAGCTGTGCTAGATCCAAGCCACCATTCCGTAGACAGAATTTTGCCCTGTCTAACTTGTCTTTATTTAGAGAAAGAAAGCGTGTATACAAGAGAGGGAGAGTCACACACACACACACACACAGATTTTATATCTGCTTCTTTCACCCCAGGAATTAAAGGTGGCATATATAATCCTTCCTCCTTCTATTTACCCATAATAATTATATAAGATAGACTGGGCTGAGTGAGAGTGGGTGGAGTCATCCATTGAGCCATTAGATCCAAGGGTGGACTTGAACCAGATTTGCCTGTCCTAATCCAACAGTTTAACCATTACACCACATTACTTTCTCTTCTTTTTTTGTTAGCTGTTTGCATCTTTGTTCTGATGACCAGCCTTCTGAGTCCTGCTGCAACTTGTTTACTAAATAGTATGCTACTTCTTGTATATATGCTTTTCTTCCATGCTGGAGCTCCTGTATGGGCTCCCCCCACCCCCACACACACACCACCGTTATTTCATTAGACTTCAGTCAGACTGTAACTTTGGCTCTGTATCTGACTTTGTGCCTATGCTCGCCTCAATATATGTTACTTCCTTTTTGTTTTTTTAGGTGCATTGTGGGTATGTGTGGTTCTGAGCCCACATTGTAAGCTGGAAGAGCGGGCAGTTTGGCTGCAGCTTCTTAAAAAGTGGAATAAACTAGACATTTGTCCTTTGGAGGAGGGTAACTACTCCTGCGACAGCGTTGGAACCAACAGCAACTTGTCATCTAATCCAAATCGCAGCCCAGGTAGGAAACCCACACTAGAGTTCCTAAGCCTTCAACACCTGCTCCAACACACTCAGCAGGCAGCTCAGTCAGGGACATTATCTGCAATAGGAAGTTTACAATGGCCTACCTTATAAGAATGTTGCCTGGATCCTTCATGTATGTAGAATGTTATGCAGTTATTATCTAACCAGTAAACTTGAAGAAAGAGGAATTAAAAAAAAACCCTAATGTTTTCTGAGGGCAAGATTCCACAATTTTCTAAATATTGAAAGCTAAGTCTTAGATTTTCTTTTCAAAGATTTACAAAATCAGATGTACTTAGGATATAGTTGTAATTATACAACCCCTCAGAGTTAATGAGAGTCATGGGGCATATACATTTTAATAAGAATCTTATTTATTTCTTATTTAATAAGAGTTGCTTGACAGTGAGATGGGCAGCACATAAATTTAACATTTATTTTTCTTTATTATATTCATGCGTTTATTATTAAAATGTAATATATATCTATTAATTATACTCTTTATTTGCTTGTTTGTGTGTGTGGGGGGGGAGGGGTGTTTGTGTATTTTTTTCCTTTAAATCTTTTTCTTTGTTTCTGTGTATGGTAAATTCTTATTTTTTTTTTATTTTATATTATTCTACGTATACGTATTTTAACACTGGACCAATGAATGAAGGTATTTGGGAAACTAAGATGCCATAGTTTTTCCAACCTCTGCTGTGACTGGTTTCTTGGCAGCTGCCACTCGTCAGACAGTCTTTGGGCGTGCTATCAAGGCTGCTGAGCTACGCTGGGGGGATTGCCACCTGCAGAAGATCTTGAGCAGTGACTGCTACGGTGTCTCTTTGAAGAGCGGTGGTGACAAGCTGGGCTTCGATCCCCAAGGCCATCCACTCTGGCTGGGCGATGCCTTCCCCATGGCCTGCGCACGGGTTGATGCCTTGCGCTCCCACGGCTACCCCCGCGAGGCCTTGCGCCTGGCAGTGGCCGTTGTCAATGCCATGCGCTTGCAGCGACGTCATCAGCTGGACAGCTACAAGCAGCAGAAGAAAGGCAAGACTGGCGGGCAAAGAAAGGGGTGGGTGAGTGGATAGGGAGGTCAGTTTAACAGCATCTCCAGGGAAATGTTTTTGGAGCCTGGGGAATCCCAAAGCTATCCCTGGGCACGTGTGGGTATCTCATTCCAAGGTCAGGCTTCAAAGGACAGCGCAGGGGATGTATAGGCATGCCATATTTATGTGAAGAAGCAGAGGTCTTTAAATACTTGGAAGAAAGAGCGGCTCCTCGTAGTTCAGAGTGATGGGTGATGGGTTTTTCTACTTTAGTTTCATACTGTATTCCTCTAGTGACCATGGATGCATTCGTGGGTGGTGTGGGTGGGTGTCCCACTGGCTTTCCAGTGTAGAGAATTGTTTTCAGATGCCAGAACTGGAGCTGGTAAAGTCACAGGATGTGGACTGACTTCTGAAGAATCATTTCCCCCTTTTTTCCTCCTCAGAGCTCCTGCACAAAGGCACAACCAGCATTACCAACTTGGAAGGATGGGTTGGGCACCCACTGGACCCCATCGGTTGTCTCTGTCGTACCTTTCTGGAGGCCTGTCGAATGGATGATGAGGGGCTTGTCCTGTTTCCAGGTATTGTGGGGGGAACAAAGAGACCAAGTGCGGGGTTGGAATAGCCAATCCTTCCCTATAGCTGTGCTCTGTTTATATCACAGTCCTAGCCTATACATGCCACTCAGATTTTCAGAGATCACAATGGTTTCCTTTTAAGGACTGTGGGACTTCACTTGTGGGAAATGGTTCAGAGCTTGCTGGATTGAGGAAAGGCGATTGTTGTATAGAAAAGTATCATTGTGCATATTGAGCTGCATCTGTGCAGGAACCTCTTACTTGAGTAAGTTCTGGTTTTAGGGAAGAGGATGTCTATGTATAAGGGAAACTGTGGATCTATTGCTATTGGTTTCCTCCACTCAACTGTCCTCTCTGTTGTCCCCCTCCAGATTCTCCAGCAGAGCCCAAGAAGGCCCTCTATCAGCACATCCCAGTGCCCTCGAGTCTTGGCGAGTCATATTATATGCTGGCCCTGGAGGTGGCCCTGCTGGGGTTGGGGCAGCAGCGGTCCATGCCGGACGGCCTTTATGCACAAGATAAGGTGGTGCGCAGTGAGGAGCAATTAATTGGACTTCTAGATGAGCTGGAGCTGGACGAGCGGCTGGTTCCTGTGCTCCGCAAGCAAGTGGCCTTGTTGTTGGATGGTTAGTGAAGCAGGCCGAGACCCTGTTGCTCATGTATTCTGAAGATGAAATGCCTTGTCTCTAAAGCAAGGGTGTCAAACACAATTTCATTGAGGGACGCATCAGATTTGTGTTTGACCTCAGGGGGCCGGGGCAGGTGTGACCAGCTCAACGTCACTTGTGTCGGGGGCACCTGTGGTGTCCTGAGCACTCTGTCAGAGAAAACGGGCTCCTGAGCGCCGCTTCTGGCTGCGACAGTCTCCTGCAACGAACCCACTGCCAGTGAAAACGGAGCTCGGGAGGTCCGTGTGTGGCCCTCACCAGCTCCGTTTTTGGTGTGACAACCTCCTGCAACCATCTGCCAGCAAAAATGGAGTTGGTGAGGGCCATGCGTGGCCCTTGCCAGCTCCATTTTTGTTGGCAGAGGCATTGCAGGCCAGTCCTTCACTATTCCCAGGGCGGCCCCATGGGCCAGATCCAAGCACCCCACAGGCCAGATTCAGCTCCTGGGCCTTGAATTTGACACCCCTGTTCTAAAGACAGGAACGGAGGCACTGTAGGAAAAAGAAGTGTTCTTTCTTTTTCAAAGGAACTGGATAAAATGACTCAGTAAATAAGTTTCCAGAGGTGTGATCCTCTTGCAGACAACTTGAGAATGTTCTGAAATTGCACCTAGCTCACTAGAGAAAGCGTGTTACTGATCCCCGTATGCAATAAGAGCACAGTTTAAGCCATCTCGCTTTGGCTTAGTGTTAAAATGGCAAGCTGTGCTTGTATTAAACTTCTGTCTGCAGGGGCTGAACCTGGACCTGGTCACTGCAGGGAGATATAAATGATGTCAGTGGGCCAGGGCCAGATTTTGAAAATGGCAGAAAGAAGAGTTTGGCAATTGAGGATGTGTTGGCTTCTTTCAAGAACCTTCTGCGTGGATGGGCTTCTGGGATGCTTTTTCTGTCAGGGTGGGTATATTCACAGAAGGACGGGGAATATCGGCAGGTCACAACCAATGTCAACAGGTTTATCATCTGCTTAGAAACTACTCCTCACCTTACCAGATTCCTGTTCTCCTATGGCACAGGCATCTGGTTGAATACTTTGAGTTGGGCTGTAGTACTGTCGCTGTTCAACATCTACATATCTGTTTCTCCTAGGAGGGCCTTTCAGTGGATTTGGCGAGGTGGTGTTCCGAGAGAGTGTTCCCATGCACACTTTTGCCCGTTACCTCTTCACTGCCATGCTGCCCTATGATCCCGAGTTGGCTTACCGTTTGGCATTGAGAGCCATGAGGTACTCATCTCCCCTCCTCTCCTCCTGCTGTGCTTTCCTTTTCTCTGCTTTTCTTGCGGCATATTTGCCACTTTGCTATGACTTCCCCCATCATATGCCTTCCTCCTCCAGATGGCTATTTCCAGCTTCTGCTTAATGTTGCAGCCCTAAAAGTCACGCTTGCCTGGCAAAGAATTTCTTCTGTGGGGCTATATTTCTGTGGGTCTGATTCCCATTCCCTTCTCATTAACTGTTTTGTCCATGGATTTGCCTGGAGATTATCTTCGCTTTCTGAGGCCTGCTCATTCCATCTGTTGGTTGATTTATAGAACAAGGACAGCATAACTTGCCTTTGTCCCATTCTCCACAGGCTTCCTGTATTGGAGACAGTGTTACCAGCCAATGACATCCTGCACCAGAATCCCCTGGACTCCATGATGGCCAATCGCTTCCCCCGCTGGTTTACCCTGGGTCACCTAGAGACTCGTCAGTGCGAGCTAGCCTCAGCTATGCTTACAGCTGCTAAAGGTAGATCCAGTCCTGGAGGGGAGAGCAGAAGTCAGAGGTCTTAGGGCTCTCTGCTTCTTCCCTTCTGAAAGCAGAAAGGGCTTCTTCCTCAGAATAGTGAGTGGGAACACCGGGGCTTGTCTTCAGCTCCGAGGCAGGCCTCTCTCATACTGTGGACTTTTATTTTGACTCCCTGCAGGTGACCCCAACTGGCTGCGCATGGTGCTGGGCTCCATCCAGCAGAACATACATTCACCGGCCTTGCTGTTCAAACTGGCCCAGGATGCCTGCAAGACTGCCACGCCAGCCAACACTCCTCCGGATACCACCTTGCTTAATATCTCTCTGGAGCTTGGCCTGCAGGTGAGCAAATTATGCCTCTGATTCTTTGGGTAGGGTTCCCTAGGGCTACTTTGGTGTTGTCTGAGGAAGATGATAGACCACAACATCTGGAGGACACATTTGGGGAAGGCTGCAATAGAGGATCTGTAGCAAAAAACTTAATCTGTAAATGTTAGAACCATTTTTGATCTGACGTGGTTCGGTAATAGATTCCATTTGACATAGCAATATATCACCCTCCCAAACGCATACGATAAACTAGGGTACGATCTTCTAGCTAGTTTTCCTGTCCATGCCTTTTTTTAAATAAATGGGAAGAGAATTTTGAGGTGGGTTAACTCTGTGCCTCTTAAGGTCATTGTTCTTAATGGCTTCTAGCTTTTGCCTTATGATAAGGAATTGTGATTTGAAAAGAATCCCCGGTAGTTTGCTTTTTGCTGTGTTTTTCCTGTGAATTTCCAATTCTCCTGTTGAGAGGCGATGACATCCAGGAATGGGTTAACTCTTCTGCTTCCTAGTTCAGACAGAGCAGTTGCAAA
>JAOYMU010000101.1:0-10270 GCA_025802295.1 Psammodynastes pulverulentus | reverse complement strand
GTGGGGGCGGGGGGGGGGGGGGGGGGGGCTTCCAAGCCCTTTTTTTCCCCTTCGGCCTGTCCAATTGAAACAAACCAGGTTTATTTGTGGTTGGAGCTGCAAACAAAGTCCACAAAGGTGATTGGTTAATTGTTTTAACCTATAAATAATTTTGAGGCCTTCAGTTTCCCCACCGAGGTGTCCAGGAGGCCAAAATGGCTTTATTTGGGCCCATCATGGAGGCACGTTTGGAAAAACCAGGTGAGTTTTCTCTCCTGGAGGCTTTGACTCCCATCTTTGAAGATGAATGTCTTGACTCTGGGTTTGGGGTTTCATCTGAATAGCTGGTGAAGCTCAACACCCTCCAACCACTTAGGATGGAAGCAGATCCTTTCCCCACCTCAGAACTGCATACAGAGCAGGCCTTCCCCCCCCCCCAAGCCATTTTCATGTGTGAATGGACTTCAACTCCCACAATGCCACAGCCAGCGTGGCCATGGATGAGAATTCTGGGAGTTGAAGTCCCGAGGCTTGGCAGCGTCTCAGTTGTGACTAGGCCCGAAAAGGCCTCAGTTCCAGAAGTAATGGCGGCTCCCCTCTTCAAGTCCCAGAGGCCTCCCTTTTTCTAATAAAATAGGAAAAACCTTGATTTTCTGGCCTGGTTTTATTTGTTAAAGGCCATTTTAGGCCTCAGGTCTTTACGTCATTTGCATAAATGGAAATTGTGTAAAAAATACCTCCTCACCCAATGGACAATATTTGGAGTAAAAAGTACCTCAGGTACTTTTTACATTTACGCCATTTGCGTAGAAGTACGTCATTTGCATAAATCGCTTCTCCTTTGTGCAAACGGAAGTTGCTTGTTGCAAATGACAAATTTGTCATTGTAATAACCCTTTTATACAAATTGGAGGTTCAAAACCAGATTATTTTACCCTTTAATAAAGGTTATTTGGGGGAGATTGGCCATATTAAAGCTAAACCACCACCCCCAAAAAACCCAGCTTAACAAACCACTTATGCACACATCTGGGTGCGTTCATTTTCTAAATCTGACCAAACCCCCAACTTTAGCAGGTAGCGTAAAATAAAAACAAAATGAGGAGGATCTGCAGTTAATTTACGTTTCACCCCCTGTGCAAAATCAAGAGAATGGCATCCTTCTGTCTGCATTAGCCGGGATTTCTGTGCAAAATTCCACAATTGGGTCCAATTTCCAAGGCGGTGTGTGTTTTGTGTTTGTCTCTCGCATTAAGCAGGAGTCAAGTGCCCTTTGTGTCCCTGTAAATCCCGCTCATATGGAAGTCAGCAAGCTGTAAAATACTTACACAAACTACAGTTGTATCTCATTTGTTTTCGCGTTTTCGGCAGGCTTGCCAGGAAAAAAATAAAACAAAATAAATAATAATAATAATAAAGAATAATAAAAAAGGACAGGGAGGAATGGCAGCTGAATCGGATTCTTAACAGGTCTCTAAATATGCCCTGATTATTTGCTTGGCTGCAATATTTGTAACCATCTGCTAGTCTAGGGTATGCAAGCCAAGAAAAAGGAAACAGGGAATCCAAAATAAGGACAACACAGAAATGAAACAATATATAGAAAATGTCACTTTGTCAGTGTCAATTTGTCCACTTTGTTCCCTTCTGTTTTGCAACAGTGGCTTCATTATGGAGTTGACATGTGTCAGCGGATTTCGCCCCCACCTGGCATTTTCCTCCAAGGGAAATCTGGAAATTTCGGAATCGGGAAACTGTTTACAGCTCCTGCGAATTTCAATTTACCCCTGGAGTAGATCCATTCAGAACTTTACCTAGAAAGTCTTCCTTCCTTCCTTCCTTCCTTCCTTCCTTCCTTCCTCCTTCATTTTAATTTCTAGTTCTTTCCTTTTTTAATTTTTCCTTCCTTCCTTTCTTCCTTGCCTTTCATTTTTCTTTCCTTCCTTCCCATTCATTTTTCCGTCCCTCTTTCATCTTCCTTCCTTTTCATTTTTCCTTCATTCCTCCTTCGTTTTTCTTTCCTTTCTCCTTTCTTCCCATTCATTTTCCCTCTATTCCTTCCTTCCTTTCTTCCTTCCTTCCCTTTCATTTTCCTTTCATCTTCCTTCCTTCCCTTCCTTCTTTTTCATATCTATCTATCTATCTATCTATCTATCTATCTATCTATCTATCTATTTTAGATTATCTCAACCAACCAACCACCAATACTGGCATACTTTTTTGTGTGTCTTCTGCCTATTTATGACAAGTGGCAAAAAACTTACGGCCTTGAAGTAAAACTGCTCGTGGTTGCTCTAGTAGCACTGAACTTCGCGCACCTACTGACACCAACTCTCCCCCTCCCACAACATATGTTAAAACAACTTCAGGGAGGCGCAAGGCCTCTTTCTTTGCCTCCCCCATAAGGGTTAGGATGCAAAAACCACGTGGCACAGCTTTTTTGGGGGGGGAAAGGTTTACTAGCCCCTCGCCAGCATTTCCAATCAAATTTGTTTTGGAGGGTGGGATGAATGGGGGGGGGCTTTCATAACCGGCCCATTTATCCATCTTCTCAGAAGCATTTCTTCTGAAGCACCGTGGAGCCAACCTCTCTGTATTCTTGCTGCGTGACCCACATGTTCTGAAATGAAGGCAAGCTGGTGAGCACCGAGGCGCCGATCCACACGGAATGGATCCGGTTTGCCGGGGCTTCCAGTTTGGTGGGCAGGCCGTGAGGGCCCAGGCTCCGCAGCTCTTTGAGGAGGCGTTCGCCAAGGCCTGGAAAGAGCGTAGACCCTCCCGCGACGATAAGGCTTCTCCAGAGGTCCTGGCGGATGCTTCCTTCACATTTCGAGATGCTCTCGGCGATCATTTGGTGAATGCCCGGTGCCGTAACTCCAGCATCCGTCGGGTTAAAGAGGGATTCGGGAGCTCGGAAGAGCTGATCCCCGATTACGACAGGCGTACCGTCGGGGAGAGTGTATTCGCGGACGGACACTTTGTCCTTCGGGTGACTTGAATCCGGAGCCATGTAGCAGAGGTTCTCCTTGATGTTCTTCACAATTTCCTTCTCGGCGGAGCTCAGGAAGCTGTGCCCGCTCTCCAGCAGAAGGGTCGAGAGATATCTGGTGATATCCCGCCCCGCGAAATTCATCCTGGAGATGGCATGGAGCAAGCAGTGGCCTTTGTAGATGGGGACAGTCAACGTGACTCCAGCGCCGCTATCTAAAACCAACCCCGTGGTACGGGCCGAAGCGTATAGGGCCATCAAAGCTTGAAGGCCTACAAACATGGCCGGGACTTGGAAATGCTCAAACATAATCTCAGTCATCTTCTCTCGGTTGGCCGTTGGGTTCATGGGCGCTTCGGTCAACAACACCGGCCTCTCCTTGGCCCTCACCTTGAGCCCATGCCTGTAGATGTATCTCCAGATCTTCTCCATATCATCCCAAGAGGTCACTATCCCATGTTCCACTGGGTATTTAAAAGATAAGATCCCTCTCTTGGCTTGGGCTTCCTTGCCGACGTAACACGTTCTCTGAACGGGGCCAAACATGATTGCACGTGTCTTTGGGTAGCCGACAACTGTAGCCACCATGGTCCTAGGAGCTTCCTCCCCAGAAAAACCCGCTTTGCAGAGTCCTGACCCATTGTCAATAATGACAGCGGTTCTTGACTGAGACATCTTCAATCCAAAGAACTGGATTTGCAATGACTGTTTTCCTCTCTAGCAGGACAGAACGCTCTCTCCGTCTAGGTTCTAGATCCTTAGATCTCACAAACGGGTTTATGTACGGGTGACGTATGTTTCTGGAAAGAAGGTCTTCTCCAAATAGTCAAGACTTTGTCTTGGAGAGATTGCGAGCATCCACCGTGGATGTCCAGAGCTGGTTATGACTGGTTGTTGTCTTTCTGAATCTCTAGGCTCAACAGGTGACCAAGGATGGAGGGCACCATGTTGCTTCTTACCTTCAGATCCTGGGAACGAACTTCCCGGTTTCAATTTATTCCCAGTTGCACCTCTGTGGTGTTAAACTGGACCGTGGTCTTCTGTGTTAAATTTTTGTAGGTGTTTAGTAAGCTTCCAGTTTGATCTTCAGCGGTCAGCCAATGGAGGGCATCTTGAGGTTGACATCAGAAAAATGCCATGACATCAAAAGAGAACAATGGAAGTGCTAAGATGGACCTAGTAGTGTTGGTGGTCACTTAGGTTAACCTCTGGATAGACAACTGAGATCCCAACTGGAAATAAAAATCAGTAATAGCAGTCATGTTATATATTGTAGATGACTCCTGTTTTTTCCTTCTGGGGTTACTACTGAGAAACTCCAGGTCCCAGGCTGATTTTTGCTGAAATATTCTCCAAACCGCCTTTCCCTTTTCAATTACCTAAATCTCTGTGTAAATATTGCCTGGGAATGGTGAGAAGGGGAGTGAACCATTCATGGCTTAGAAGATATGGCTCTGGAGAAAGGAGAAAGACGAAGAAACTTAAAAGAAACTTGTTTTAATTTTGTTTGGTATTAGACCTAGAGGAACTCCGACAGGCTCCCAAGATTCTGTTATTAAACCCTACAATAATAAATGATATTCTCAAAACTTTTCATGTTTTGGTTGCCTACAGGAAGACTGTCCAAAGGTAGAAGACACTGGACAGTCATTTGTCCCGAATGGTGTTTGAGCAGAGGGGGATGGACTAGAAGACCTTCAAGGTCTCTTCCAACTCTGAAAAAATGGTCAGTTTCCAGGGCCGTGGTAACTTCGGTCACTAAATGAATTGCTCTAACTCAACGTCTACCTGTAGCACAGACAGAGGTGGCATTCAGCAGGTTCTGAGCAGTTCTGGAGAACCAGTAGCGGAAATGTTGAGTAGTTGGGAGAACCGGTGGTAACTTTCCCCCAGGAGTGGGGAGGGAATGGGGATTTTACAGTATCCTCCTTCCCCTGCCACGCCCACCAAGCCACGCCACGCCCACAGAACCGGTGGCAAAAAAAAATTGAATCCCACCACTGCTGTAACACTGAAGATCTCCAAGCTGGAAGTATATTAAATCCGGATAGTTTCTCAGGCTTTAAAATCAATTATTTATTTAACCTTTTGGGGCAAAGGTGAACGCTTGCTATTTTTGCTTTTTTAATCGCCTTCAGCTCTTTATAGCCCAGAACAGGAGACATGTTCCCGTCCTCAATAGCACCGTCGGTGGACAATATTTGGCCCGTGTTCTCGGTAATCGGCAGCCGTCACCCACATCTGTTTGAAGGTGCTCAAGGAGGTGATGATAGACGCCCCGATCCACGCCGAGAACCATCGGTCTGGGGGAGCGATGACCTTGATGGGGACCCCTTGAGGGGCTTCCCCTTCCAGCCCTTTGAACATCCGCTCGTCCAAGCCTGGGAAGAGGGAAGACCCCCCTGAGATCAAGACGTTGGAATACAGCATGTTACGGATGGTGGGGTCACATTTCTTGATGCTGTGGCCCACGAGTTTGTGGAGGCCTTGGCCCTTGTGGTTGACGTTGCTCGGGGTGAAAAGGATCTCCGGAGCCAAGTAGAGGGGGTCCCCGATTTTGATCCTGTTGCCATCGGGAAGCTTGAATTCTTTGGAGAGAAGCTCTTCGGAGGGCTTGTTCTCTCGGTGGCGGGCGTCCAAGGCCACGAAACATAACTTGACTTTGATGTCCTCCACCACGGTGTTGGCTTCTGGGAAGTTCCAGAAGTATTGCCTGTTTTCCAGAAGAAGTTCCCTCAGGAACTGCGTGACGTCTCGGCCGCCGAGGCCCAGCTGAGTGACGGCATGGGGAAGGCAATATCCCTCGTACACGGGGACGGCGTGGCTGACCCCGAAGCCACAATCGATGACGATCCCCGTGTAACGTGCGGAAGCGTAGAGGGAGAGGATGGCCTGGATGGAGAGGTAGAAAGCCGGGACCTTAAAATATTCAAACATCAGCTGGGTGAGCTTGGCTCGGTCTTCTTTGGGGTTCAAGGGAGATTCTGTCATCAGCAGAGGCCTCTCAAAGGCCTTCACCCCCAAGCCTTTGTCGTAGATGTACTTCCAGATGGTCTCCATCTCGTCCCAGGAAGTGATAACGCCCGCTTTGATGGGGTAGGTCAACGAGAGAACGTCTTGTCTGTGCTGGGCTTCGAATCCCACATAGCATTCTTTCTGTTTAGCCTTGGAAAGAGGCAACTTGCTTCTGGGGTAACCAAGGACGGTGGCCATGACATGCCGTGGGCTAATTTCTCCCGAAATCCCTGATTTGCAAAGTCCGGAGCCATTGTCCACGATCACAGCTTGGGAGCTGGAGATTCGAGCCTTAGATGCGAAACCTTCTCGGCCCATTTCGGGAGAACGTCTACCTGTTCAGCACCTGGCCTTAGGCATGGTGTGGGAGACTCCGAGAAGTATCTTTGAGCGTTTCCTGGGAATCAAAACACTTCTGGTTTCTCAGGATACCCTGATCGAGTCTGGAATCAAAACAAAATAACTCCCCACAGCTTCTCCCCTTTGAGAAAATTGGAGAAATGGTCCACAGACACGACTTCACAATGAATGAGGCCCTGTCTAACAATTGTCGAGCTGTCTCTAGGAGACCAGAAAATTCAAGAGGCCCTTCAAAGCTACTTTGATGAAGACAAAGATGATTTCAACTCTTCTCTCAGTCAAAATCCACTATCTTGGATGTTCTTTGGATATTTCAAGATCCACTATCTTGGATGTTCTTTGGATATTTCAAGATTCACTATCTTGGATGTTCTTCAGAGAAGTTCTTCAGATACTTAGGATGGGACCAGAAAGTTCAAGAGGCATGTCAAAGCTACTTCGATAAAGACAAAGATGGTTTCGCCTTTTGTCCTTGACAAGATGCGCTAGCTTGGCCAGAAATGGTCTTCAGGTATTTAAAATGAGCTCTTTCACAAATGCAAAATAAAATCCAAAACATCTCAAGAACACAAGGCTGTCTATCTTCTCCTCTCTCTCTTTCCCCATCGCTGTTCCTGCTACTTCCGTTGTTGGGTTTTTTAGAGTACAGAACAATGGGATTGGAAGTCTTCTAGTTAATCCTCTTACTCAAGCAGGAGTCCCTCTACTGTTCTCTTCTTGCAATACAAAATTGCAAAACAATGGAATGACCACCAGGAGGCCTCTACGAGATTAGAAGTGTCTTTCCTTGTTGCTGCCTCCCCTATTGGTGATCAAGAGGATTGCACCCTGCGTTGGAAAAGCACTAGATTTACAGAGCTGTTCATTGTAGGAAGCAAAGGTCAGTGAAAACTCTATAAAATGCATATATTTATTTTGGTCTTAGATCGATTCGGTAAGAAGGGTGGAAATTAAGATGGCCCTTCTTCTGCCCAATTTTTGTTTATTTTCAGGAGCATAATTTATCAACGCCCGCCTCCAAACCTGTCTTGTCTCTTCGTCCCTCTCATCTTAGCGTTTTCAGTCGCCACGGGAAGCACGTCCATCATATGTCTCTTTATTAAGCAAGGAAAGCAAAATATGGTTTCTGAAGAACAAAAGACAACGAAGAAAATGCACCACGGTCCTTATGCCCGTGACTCCATCATTTATTTACTGCAAATCCTAGCCGGTCAACACATCCAAAGGCAGATTTCATATATACATATAAATACAGACATATGAGAAATCTGTCTTTGATAGACACAACAGAGGTTCAAAGAATTATGTGTGATCCATGAACTTTCTATGTCCCTCTATTTATTTGAACTTCCACTGTTCTAACCCATCTACAAAAGGAGATGATTGTTCCTAAAAACATTTCCGGTGCACCACGCCAGGTCCAAATTCGTGGTAATCGTCCAAGGTGACCCACATCTGCCTGAACGCCGTTAAGCAAGTCAATATGGAGGCCCCGATCCACACGCAATACTTCCTTTCCGGAGGAGCGATGATCCTCACCGATATCCCCAGAGGAACCTGAAGTTGCATCTCCTGCAAGATGCGCTCATCCAGCCCGCAGAACAACGTTGATCCGCCCGAAAGGAGGACATTGCCGTAAAGATCTCGTCGGACGTCGATGTCGCATTTCATGATGCTGTTGAAGACCATTCGGTGGACTCCCGGCGCGTCGATGCCAATGTCGGTAGGGGCAAAGAGGGCTTCAGGAGCTCGGAAGAGTTGACTCCCAATTTGGATGACGTTCCCGTCGGGTAATTTGTACTCTCTGAGAAGATACTCCGGCCTAGTTTTCATTTCTTGGATGGGATCCAACGCAACGTAGCACAGCTTCTCCTTGATGTCCTTCACAATTTCTCTCTCGGCCGTGCTGACGAAGGAATGCCCGCTCTCGAGAAGGAGCCTCATGAAGTATTCCGTGATGTCCCTTCCCGCGATGTCTAATCTGGAGACTGCATGCGGTAAGCAGTACCCTTCGTAGATCGGGACCGTGTGGGTGACCCCATCTCCGCTGTCCATGACTATGCCGGTGGTACGTGCTGACGCGTAGAGTGCCAAGGTGGCTTGGACGGCCACGTACATTGCTGGGACCTTGAAGTTCTCGAACATGATCTGAGTCATCCTCTCCCGATTCTGGAGGGGATTCAGAGGGGCTTCAGTCAGCAACACAGGCCTCTCGCTGGACTTGAGCCTCAACTCACAGTCATAAACGTGCCTCCAGATCCGTTCCATATCATCCCAGGAGGTCACAATGCCGTGATCGATGGGATAATTCAAGGATAAAACCCCCCGTTTGCACTGAGCTTCTTCCCCGATGTAATATTCTTTCTGGCCCGCTCCGAGCATCGTGGCTTTGGCTTTCGAGCGGCCCACAATGGCTGTGATGACGGACCTCGGAGCGCTGTCTCCAGCAATGCCAGCCTTGCATAGTCCGGATCCGTTGTCAAAAATCACAGCTGGGATGTCTAAAAATCTGGGATCGGACATTCCGTAGACTGTTCCTTGCTCACCTGGAGAAATGGTCTGGATTGGAGGCCGCTTAGAACGCTTGGAAGGAAAGGTTCTAGAGCAGTGATGTCATACACACTATTTCTTCAGGGCAGGCAACTTGAGATGCTGGAAAGATGTTACTCCCGATGGTCAAAAAAGATACCCTCTACCATTCTGAACAAACAGGAAGGAGAACTTAAGAAGAAGAATAGCCAAAAGAACAGAAAACATAAAGGATTCTGGGAAGGAGAAGCCACGAGTTAAAAGTAGAACCGGTTTCCTTCTTAGTCGCCCTGGGGCAGAATTTTTTTTCCACTTTCTTTTCTGCTTGTATCCTGGATCAATGCAATTTATTTCCATGGTTCTTTTGGTGTTGCTGTGTTGTTGTTTTTTAAACCATTGAAACCAATGGCCCAGTTAATGAGAATTGCAAAGGGAAACTCATAACTGGTCTCAGGGTTATATTTTAACTGATTCTGCTTAGGGCTGTGAATGGAAAAAATCTATCTGATCCTTTGTGGGGGGGAAAAGAGGAGATGATGTGTGATTTCCAGGGCTTTAATTCTAGGTTATCTTTTTCCCCTTTTTTTAACTATGTCGTGGAAAGGTAGCTGAAGACAGTGAGGATGGAAAACAAAACTTAAATAAGGACGGGAAATAAAAGAATAAGTGCCTTAAATTAAATAGTAAATCCACGATCGCATTCAGTTCAATAATAAAATCACAGGTAGTCTTTGACTTAAAACAGTTCATTTAGTGGGCATTCTCACCTGCAGATTGTGCTTTAGAAAATTATCCAGCCTGGGTGACGAATATAAACCAGGACCGGAATATTTTAAAAAAGAAAAAGGCGCCAGTGAATCCATCACAAATGGTCTCGCAAGTTCTCTTTTAATTGCTTTCCTCCGTAGCCTGGAGTGAAGGGCAGCTTCAAAGAAACAATCAGAATAATTTTCAGGGGGAAAGCAGCCAAGGAGTTAGCATTTCCTTCAAAGAAGGAAGGACACGAGATCAAATAGACCCCTCCCCAAAAAATCTTGCACCCTGAACTTCTCCAAAGGAGAAGCTATCAAACTCAAACTGTGTCTGATTTTTGAACTCGGGGAATTCTTCTGCCTGCATCATTCAAGACGTTATGAGTTTTCTGAGAAACTTCCTTTCCTTTTTCTTTCCTTCCCCCTTCCTTCCTCCTCCCTCTTTTCCTCCCTCCCTCCCTTCTCTCCCTCTTCCCTCCTTCTTCCTTCCCTCCCTTCTTTCCTTCCTTCCTTCCCTTTCCCTTTTTCCTCCTTCCTTCCTTTCTTCCCTCCTTCCCTCCGTCCCTTCTTTCCTTCATTCTCCCCTCCCTTCCCTTCCTAATAACCTGTTTAGAAAGAATATTAAGGACTAAAAAATAATTATCTG
>JAOYMU010000098.1:140070945-140081473 GCA_025802295.1 Psammodynastes pulverulentus | reverse complement strand
TGCCTGAAGGACCCCATCCTGACACTGGGAGACCAGGCACTTCAGTGAGCAGCGCACTGGATTCCTATTAGTGGTCCATGGGATTTAAAATTAAGAATTTGGTGGTCCCTGAGGTCTGAAAGGTTGAAGACCCTTGGTCTATGGGTTCACTGAACTTTTGGGACACAAGTTTTCTACAACTGTACTCAAAAATAGAAATTATTCATGTCCCTGCTATGCAATTTTATACATGAGTACTTGTGCACATTTGGTTTTCCTTAGATGTTATCTTATGTTGGTCAGTGGAATAACCTTGAAAAATGCTAAACAGTAGTTTGCGGTTTAATCTTTCTAACCTTTTCTTAGAGTTGCTATATTTTCATTCTTTCTTCTCTGCAGAAAGAGCTCGTGAGGAAGAGGGGAGAAAGTGCAACCAACAATTCCACGCACATCATCCCGAAGAAGGGGAAGATAAAAAGAAGTTGGCCAACGAAACGGGATCAAAAGGTTTGGAGAGGAAGCAACTCACCATGGAAATAAACGAAGACTCCATTTTTCCATGTGCTCCCGTTCAAGACTTTCTCGCCGAGCAAAAGCATCGAGAAAAAAAGAAGAAGAGAAAACGCACGGGGGAAAACTTGAAAGCGTGCGAAGACAGATTTGATGTAAGCATACCTTACGGGAGCCACGTGATGGGAGAAAAATATCCCTTCTGGGAGGTGAAAAAGTATTTCGATTGGACTTTCTCTACACGCGGAAGCATCAATGTGGAAGAAGAGCTACATAAGTGTTGGGAATGTGGAGAAAGCTTCGGCAGCAACAGTTCCCTCATTTCCCACCAAATGACCCACGTAGGAGTGAAACCCTATCAATGCACGGAGTGTGGAAAGAGCTTCAACAAAAACAGTTACCTTACTAGTCACCGAAGGATCCACACGGGGGAGAAACCGTTCAAATGCACGGAGTGCGGGAAGAGCTTCAGCAAGAGCAGTTCGCTTACGTACCATAGAAGGATCCACACGGGGGAGAAGCCCTTTAAATGTGCCGAGTGTGGAATGACCTTCAGCAAGAACAGTTCCCTGACTTCCCATACCAAGAGCCATTCGGGCGAGAAGCCGTATCGGTGCCCGGAGTGTGGGAAGAGCTTCCGGCGGCACAGTCAGCTGACTTGCCATGAAAGGGTCCACACGGGGGAGAAACCCTACGAATGCGCGGAGTGCGGGAAGAGCTTCAGCACCAGCAGCAGCCTCACTTCCCATAAAAGGCTCCACTCCGGCGAGAAACCCTACGCGTGCCCGGAGTGTGGGAAAATGTTCCGAAAGAGCAGTTCCCTTGCTTCCCATAGAAGCATCCACACAGGGGAGAAACCCTACAAGTGCTCGGAGTGCGGTAAGAGCTTCCGGGAAAACGGATCCCTGACTTCTCACAAAAGGATTCACCGAGGGGAGAAACCCTATACATGCACAGAGTGTGGGAAGAGCTTTAGGCAGAGCGGGAACCTAATTTCCCATAAAAGGAGCCACTCGGGCGAGAAACCGTATAAGTGTGTCGATTGTGGAGAGAGCTTTATGTGGAACAATCAGCTGACATCCCACAGAAGTCTCCACACGGGGGAGAAACCGTATAAATGTGCCGACTGCGGGAAGAGCTTCGGCGACATCAGTCACCTGACTTCCCACAAAAGGACCCACACGGGGGAGAAACCGTATAAATGCGCGGCGTGTGGAAAGCGCTTCAGCCAAAACAGTTCCCTGATTCTCCACGAGAAGATCCACACTGGGGAGAAACCCTATAAATGCACAGAGTGTGGAAAGAGCTTCCGTGAAAAGAGATCTCTTCATTCCCACAAACTGATCCACACCGGGGAGAAACCGTATAAATGTACGGAGTGTGGAAAGCACTTCCGTGAAAAGAGAACTCTTCGTGCTCATAAACTGATCCACACGGGAAAAACCGTATAATTCCTTGGACTGTAGGAAATAATTCAGGAAGAGCAATTCCCTTTTTTCCCATCAAAGTATCCGCTCAGGTGAGAACTCTTAGAAATATTAGCTTTACCTGGTTCCATCCTTATTTCTGTTCTTGGCCTGAACTATGTGAAGTCCTTCCTCTGACTCCTGAATTCAATTTGTACACCGCCAAACTCAATGACACAGCGAGATTCTCAAGAAAATTATAAAACTATAAAAACAATGCAACCATCACAGAAAAATACATTCGTCCAAATGCTTGTAAACTTGATAGTAGCAAATACAGATATATTTAATTTCTTAAAACAGAATCCTGCTCATTTCTTCAAATTTTGAGTATTTCACCCGGTCCGTTAAGCTTCCAAACTGCTCCAAGACTAGGTTCCTCGTGCACTAGAAGTACTAGCTTTCCCTGCCTTGTCAGCCTGCGCTCCCCTCTCACTCCAGGCACTTTAACCCGCCCACAGGGAGCGCTGGGGGAATATCGGTGGCTGGAGTGAGAGGGGAGCATGGGCTGACTGGGTGAGGAAGGAGTACCAGACTTCCAGTGCTCATGCCAGGAGAATGGCCAGCTGCGCCAGAGGGACTCGCCTATGCGCCGTCCCCTTGCAGAAGGTCCTGGCGCTGTGAGATGTGTGCACTCTGCACTGTCTGTGTATAGGCCGAGAAGGGGAAGAGAACTTTTCTCCCTCCCTTCGCAACAAAGCTGCTCAGAAGGCAACCGCCACAGTCTGTCCCTTTAAGGTACTTCGACGCGGGAGGAGGGGGACCATAAAGAGACAGGCAGGCCGCAGGAACTACCTTTTGAGTAGCTCTGCTGTTTGGCCAAGTCTTCTCCTTTTCGGGCCTACACACATCTTACAGTGCCGGGACTTTCTGTGAGGAGACGGTGCGTGACTGGCTGCTTCTCTCAGTTTCGGTTTTAACTCCGAGGATTTGTGTAATATGTTTCCAAATCCTCATTTTCCAATCAGGAGCTTCGGAGGCGAATGAAAACTACCAGGAGTCTTTTGTGCAGACATCATAAAGAAGTATAGCATGAACTGAGGAGTAAAACATTTGAAAGCAGGTGGGAACTGTGACCGCCCGTCCGTGCTGTAGCCACCCGGGAATCCAAACGGACACTATTCCAGTTAGCTAACATGTAAAGACAGTTTCTAGAGATAGTCCTTGATCTACAACGATTCATTTAGTGACTGTTCGAAGTTACAACGGCACTGAAAAAAGTGACATGATCAGTTTTCACACTAGCAAAACATTGCAGCCGTCAGCGCCGGGTTCATCTTGATTCAGATTCAGGGCTGCCGCGGCGGGGGATGGGCAAGCTGTGGGAGCGGGAGAGTGATGAAGGCGATATAGCCACAACAACATTCTTTCTCCAGAGATCAAGGACAAGTTGCTGGCATTTGGAGGGGAGTGACTGGAATTGGCGATAGTTGAGAAATGCGGTGGATCGGTTAATGTGACTGGAGAGTCATAAAATGGGGCAGGGTGTGAGTTTTAGTGTGGAAGGGGGAAAACGTGGGAATTCAGATTCGGGTTTTCCCAAGAGGTGCCAATATGACCTCTCTAATAAATTCTTAGTTTGATGGACTTTGTCTTGGAGTTTTGAATCGCATGGAGAATTTAATTGGAAGGCTGACAGCAGCATCCTCGTGGTCACGTGTAGAAAGTTAGCACCCGCCCCTCTTAGAAGAATGAAATATTTTAGGAAATATAAAAAAGGCAGAATATTATATTTTCCCTAAAAGAGAAACATGTTTCTAAAGACAGAAACTCAGAGCTTCAGCTCCCTGCCCCCAGCAGATACTGTACTTTTCGGAATATAAGACACACTTTTTCTACCCCCAAAAGTGGGTAAAAATTTGGGTGCGTCTTATACGCCGAATGTTGCAGAAGCCCTGCCCACCAGTAACTTACCTCTTTGCAGCAAGCAGCAAAAAGCCTGTTGCAGCTTCAGCACAGCCTAATTAGCATAAGCATCTGATGGACGTTTGCATCCGGCTCCGAACATCAGCTGTTTCAGAGTGCAGGGATTGCCAATAGGCTATAGCAATCCCTGAAATGGGTGGAGCCATGTGCTAATTATGCTGTGCTGTGAAAGTGAAACTGAAAGTCTGTTTCTGCTTGCTGCATTGGAGGCAAATTGCTGGGAGGCAGAAGCTGAGGTAAGATATTTTTTCTTCTTTTCTTCCCCCAAAAGTTAGGTGCGGCTTATACTCTGGTGTGTCTTATAGTCCAAAAAATACGGTATTTGGTGCCCATTGAAAAGGACTGGGCCAGCCTATCTACAAAAACAAAGGACTTTCAGCTCCAGGATGGTGAGATTATCCTTCAGAGCAAAGCCATTCAACCACAATAGAAACTGCAGAACAAAGCCCCTTCATTGCCTCAGCCCAAGCTTCAACCAAGCTTGACTCAGACAACCTACAAAATCACCAATGCCTCCTGCTTAGCCCCATGGGAGTCTGACAGCAACCAATAAAATACATGCCCTTGCCACAGGAACAGGAAGCTCAAGGGCAAGGCCCAAGAGAGGGTATAAACAACCCTTGCTCTCCACGCCATGTGTCAGCTACCCAGAATCACATGTGCTTGATGGTTCTGCTCCATTAAGCCATCTTTCCAATCAGCCTCCCCTGCACATGCACAGCAGAGACCCGAAGACCAGCTGGCCGGCAGGAAGTCCACAGGCACATGTGCGACGGAGCTGAGCTGGGGTGACAGCGCACGTGCCCAAATAGAGGGCTTTGCGTGCCACCTCTGGCCCACGTGCCATAGGTTCGCCATCACGGCTCGTATCTTTTTTTTTTAAATAAACTTTATTGATTTTTAAAAACAAGTAACAAACACACACAAAAAAAAAAACAAAAAAAAACATTCAATAATCCTATTTAACAATATTGTGGCATACTATTCCCTGCTATTACTTGTGTGTTATCTATTGCATTCTCGTTTACATACAACTATATATGACATACACTATATACAATTATATACATTGATTTATGAGTCAAATTTTCTCTTCTCCTTATCCAATTTCCTCTTTTCCAACCAATCATACCATTTATTCCATAACTCATAACAACCCCCCCCAAAAAAACCCCTTTTTTGAATCACTAAATTTTTCATTGGTTCCCTACCTTGTTTCCATACCTGGGCACATGAGATCCTTGCGGCTGTTAATAAGTGTAATGACAAATATCTAATTTTACTTTTGTATCTCCTTTTAATTATTCCTAGTAGAAACAGCTCTGGAATATAGTCTATTTGTTCCCCTATTATCTCCTGTAACCATTCCCATATTTTTTTTCCAAAATTTTTGGGCTTCCCTGCACGTCCACCACATATGGCGAAAGGTGCCCTGTTGTACCCCACATTTCCAGCATGCCGGACTCATGTTAGGATACATCTTAGCCAACCTCATTGGTGGTATATGCCGTCTATAAAACATCTTTAATATATTTTCCTTATACGCTACTGCCCTAGTTATAAGTGTAATTCCTATTCCATACCACTTCCCAATCCGCCAACTCTATATTATGACCTACATTTTTTGCCCATGCATCACGGCTCTATCTTATGTCCTCTATGCCCAATAGGAATAGATACGTTGTGATGACCCGGGGCTAAGGATGGAAACAACACAGCCAGAAAGAAGGCTTAATTCCCCTTTATTGTTCCAACTTTCCCCCAAAAGTCCCACCGTTCCCTGCAAATCCAGGCGCTGATCTCTAAACCCGTACCTCCAATGGGTCCCGGCTGCTATTAGTCTGGAGGAGCAGCACAGATCTGAGAGCAGCCACAGATTTCAGAAAGTCCTTGTCCTAGGAAGAGTTCCCTGGGACTGCAGCAGCGGTGGTTTCCTACCCGTGCTGCCACCGGTTCGGTGACAGCGCACGTGCGTGTGCAGCTCAGGTAAGCCCCAGCCAAAGTGCCTCCCAGCTGTTGTAACAGGGAAATCCGCTCAGCTGCATCATTCAGCTGAGCGGATAAACGCAAAGAAAGAGCGCGGGCAGGTGGGAGGGCTCAAAAAAACACAAACGCCGATCATCGGAGCTACCGTTCACCAGCGCTACCAGTTGGTGCGACTGGCCGCAAACCGGCAGAATACCACCACTGGACTTCAGCATCGCCCGGAGTTTAACTGTGTCACTGCGACTTCGTACGTTGCCAGACCAGCATGGCAAACAAGATAAACCACAGCCAAGTATCCAGACATTGGTAACCGCACGAAAAAGCATGGAAAAAGGAACGCATGTTCCTGATAAACGTCCCTCCCAACAGTGTCTCTTTATATCTCATTCCCCAGGTGAACCTTGTGAAGAGGGGCAGAGCGGCCTCAGTGGTGGGATTCAAAAATGGTTACTACTGGTTCTGTGGGCGTGGTTAGTTTGGTGGGTGTGGCTTGACAGCCATGTGACTGGGTGGGCATGGCTTAGCCGTCATGTGACTGGGTGGGCATGGCCAACTCAATGTCACTCATATCAAGGGGTCTTGCCGTCCCCTCCCCTCCCAGCCATTCCCTGTCACACCCAGCGGCCTTCCTCCCGAGTCTTTGTGTTGCCTGCCCTGCCTCCTTTCCATTCTTTATGCTCGGGGATCGTGGAGGGAGGTAATTGCTCGTTGCCGGAGCTCCGTTGCTCCTCTGCTCCACTCCTGCCCTGTCCTCCCACTTCACCTGGTCCTCCTGCGCCCCTTCTCCCTCACTGGCAACCTTTCCCAGGCCCGAAGGACCCGGGACTGCCTCGTCCTGCTCCTCCAGTCATTCCTCCGTTGGCCCTAGCTGTGTCTCATCCTCAGACTCAAGCGGGGCCATGACATATGTATTAAGCCATGAGTAAGGCCCCCCCCCAGAGGTGGTATTCAGCAGGTTCTGAGCAGTTCTGGAGAACCAGTAGTGGAAATTTTGAGTAGTTCGGAGAACCGGTGGTAACCTTCTCCCAGGAGTGGGGTGGGAATGAAGTTTTTGCAGTATCCTTTCCCTGCCACGCCCACCAAGCCACGCCCTGTCCACCAACCCACGCCCACAGAACCGGTAGTAAAAAAATTGGAATCCCACCACTGGCCCCCCCATAGCAAGTCCTAAGTGTGCAGTGTGTAGAATGTTAACAGAATGGAGACCCCTGAGAAGACATTGCAAAAGATTGCACAGAAAACAAGAGGCTGCTCGCACACGTATTGTGTATTGTGATGGTGTTTGATCGGACAAGTGCTAGGAGTTGTGATAAAAGGTCATGCTGGTGTGGGCAGGCTTTGTTTGATGTTGTTAAAGGGACTGGGAATTGTGATACAGTACTTCACACTCATCACGGAGAACAAAGTACCATACATGGTGTCCGTCTTGGTTATTATGGTAGGTGCAATGCTTCCCTTGGCAACTGTCTCATATTTATGACCTTTGCTGTGTCCCAGGGTCATGTTTCACGATCTTCTGATAAAGTCAGGCCAGATTCATTAACAACCATGTTACTAACTTTACAACCCCAGTGATTCACTTAACAACTCTGGAAAGAAATGTTGTAAAATGGAGCAAAACTCACTTAACAAATGACCCACTTAGCAACTTAGGAATTTGGGGCTCAGTTGTGGTTGTAAGTCAAAGAATACCAGTATACTGCATTTCTCTAAATGTATAGAAATCTGTTTCCTATTCTCTAATTTATTCTCTTAAAATTCCTTTTTCTAAATAGATATACAGCTGGTTAAGAAAACCAATTTGCAGGAAACTATAATTAAAAAGGAGGAATTGGGGTTAAGAAATGTTGATTTTTTTAAAAAATAAAAAAAGCATTTTATTTATTTGTCACATTTTATAATCCACCTTCAGGGGCTCAAGGATAGGACACAAAGACATAATACCGATTGCTTTAATTAAATGCTTCAATAATATAACTTAAAGTCAAACTGTGATGATAGAATACTGCCATTTTTGCGACAAAATAATTACAGACGTTAAGACAAAACACACCGAGATGACACCTTCACAAGGACCCTGGAGAAGATGCAGACACTTTTACATATCACAACATAATTTATCTGTGGTGCACAACCTTAGAACATGTGTCGGATAAGGCAGGGGTCAGCAACCTGCGGCTCTGGAGCTGCATGTGGCTCTTTCCTCCCTCTGCTGCGGCTCCCTGTCACTCAAAATAGGTTGTCACCCATGCCAATTCGCAACACCCGCCGGCATGCGATTTATTGAGCTTTTCAATAAATTGTAGGTTTTGTGGCTCCCGGTGTTTTCTTTTCTGTGGGAAATGGATCCGAATGGCTCTTTGAGGGTTTAAGGTTGCCGACCCCTGTGCTAAGCAAATGCAGGAAACAAACTTCCAAGTCCAACTCAAGGTGTTGATGGAGAATTCTCAGTTATCCAGATGGTGGGTTGTTCCCAAAGTGCTTTTTCAAAAGGCAACTGGACTGAAGAAGAACTGAAGAAGCTTCTTGGATGAGAAGCAAAATGTCTTCGAGAAAAAAACAAAGTTTGATTGCCTTTTGAAAAAGCACCTTTGGGAGAATTCAAGGTATTGGTTATTATAATCATAGGTGTGTTCTGACCTCCATAGTTAAATCAATGATTCCTTTATTAGGAGCGCCAGCAGCTCCGGGAAAATGTTTATCTCTCAACGCAGACTAACAAGTCTGATGAATAGTTGTCTGCCACATCTATTCATCTCTGCCCCCTGCCTTTTATCCCCAGAGCTAGAGTGGGGCTTCGCTAGCAGCGGTGGATCTTCTGTCCCAAGGACCGGCCCATAGATTTCCACTGCTCTCCTCTCCTCTGCCTTCTGTGCATCCGCGCATCAGGCACTGGACCCAGCTGTTCCTCCTCTTCCTCATCAGCCACCTTCAGACCTGAGGGCTGTTGATTCTCCATCTGAGGGCTGACGGATGGTCCTGGCTCCACCTCTGTATCTCTCTTGCCAGCCCCATTCCCTCTTCCCCCAGGTTGCCCTCGTGCTGACTCTGACTTCCATGCCTCCTTCTCCTCCTCTGATTCAGCTGCTGGAGGGGCCGGTGGCCAACAGGCCAAAACAGGTAGATGCAAGCATTTTGTATTGACTCATCAGCACCTACCTTACAATAACCCAGTTAAAATCAGCCTCAAATATAAGATCTAGCAAGAGCATCAATTAATTAAGCCTATAGCATACGCAGGAAAGCAACCAATGGCAAGCCTTACACCCATGGGAGGCATAGATTGACATAAAGCCATTTCTGCACAAGAGGGGGGGCTTCAAACGGTTAGTAGCAACTGCGTCAGCAAACCACAGGAAATGAGAGATTCAGTGGCATAGTAGAAATTTAAACACAGAATTTTGATCCACCTGGTGACCCGTAGATAGTAAGTGTCTCACTATGGACAAAGAAGGCATTTTATGGCCATGATTTACTGTTGGATTACTCAAGGCTGTTTGGACCGATTTTGGAAGATGCTCCTTTATTCTGAAAGCCAAACACCTATCAGTTCTGCCGATGTAATTGTCTCCGCAATTACAACCAAATTGGTAAACACAATAGTTAATATAGCCAGGTAAAATAGTAAGCAGACACATAAATCTATTTTTTCCCGGTATAAATTTTTGAGAACTCTGTTTGCGTGCCTTTTTTTCAACCAGAAGAATTTCCCACACTTTTAAATATTACCGATCAAACAAAAACGCAGTTTACTTTTCCAATATTTTTCACTAACAATGCTGGCAGCTAACAACAGGCATTGAATCAATGTCTTTACCCTGCATCAATTTAAGGTTAGATGAGGTTTGATTTCATCTGGTCTTTTGCCTGAAGTGGCACTCAAAACCATCATAAGGCTGAAGAATTAGGGACAAGCCTCAAGTGAGATTGACCAGCGTCGTGATAATTCAGCTGAAAGTGCCTGGAAATATACTTTAATATATGGAAACCTGAATGGCTTGGTATTATTAATATTATGTCATCAGCAAATGACAGACTTCCCAATACAGCACATCGATTTACCAACCGAGTGATATTTCATACATCAACGTAGTAAAACAGTTTTGAGGGCTTTTTTTTTCCAGATCATCAATACTAAGGAAAGAAAAACAGTAAATTACAGGTTTTGACAAATTCCATATTAGGCATCCCTGCTTGATTTTACCATGCATCTTCTATATAACACTCAATCAAATTTTTATTGTGGTCATAGACCAGCATAAGAAGAGTGGAAAATAAACAATAATTTTAAAAGCTAAAAAAAATATATAAAATACGCACCATTGAAAAAGCGTTTTAAAATACTAACACGGCGTTTTCTGATATAATCTACAAATCACACATTTGCAAAGTCCAAAGATACCCCCAAGTGATGGTTAAAATATTGCCATTATCTGTTACAGGTCTGTCACAGGATACTTTGGAAACTGTACCCGATTATTAAACAGACTCAGACTCAAAAGAGCCACAAAAGCACTGGGTTTTTAAAAAGGCGTTGTTTTATATCTCTCTATAAGCATTAATAATGGGGAAGTGGTAGCTCAGTGGCTAAGACTCTGAGCTTGTCGATCGAAAGGTCGGCAGTTCAGCGGTTCGAATCCATAGTGCTGTGTAACGGGGTG
>JAOYMU010000098.1:139788336-139798430 GCA_025802295.1 Psammodynastes pulverulentus | reverse complement strand
AAAGTCTATAGAGATTCTCAGTCCTCCAGGTCATGGTTGTCCCAAAGGTGCTTTTTTGCAGGAGGCAACTGGACTTTGTTTTTTCTTTTGAAGACGTTTCGCTTCACATCCAAGAAGCTTCTTCAGCTCTGACTGGATGTGGGGAAGGGAAGGATTGATACTCCTTGCACACAGCTGGTCATTTGCATCCTTTTAGAGGGTTGTTGAAGCACTTTGAGGTTTATCTGTATCCTAACTGGTGCTCCTGGTTCCTGTAGCCTGCAATTTTTTCTCTGGAAATCCATTCCTACTTTTTGCACTATTGAAAGGGGGTTCATCCCAAATTGTATAGCTAAAAGTCAGTCATCCAGGAGCTGGATAACTGAGAATCTCCATAGACATTTCCCTGAGGATGGGCTCCAGCATGAGTCCAAAGCTCGGAAGACATGGTCCCTGTGACTGACCCATATTGGATCCTGAAACATTATTCTGGGACATGTATATTCACTTTCATTTGAGAAATAAATTTTAGAACTACAGTCTCAGCTTCAAAGCGAATTCATTTGGTGTCGTGATTACTTTATCCTTCCCATCCCAAAGAAGTGAAGAAAAGAGGATGAACAAGAGGAATCTAAAAAGATAAAGGGTAGTTGGGGAAATAAATACAAAATATAGAATAACAAGAGTTGGAAGATTATCTTGGAAGTCTTCTAGAGCAATCTAGAGTAAGAGAACTTATACCATTCTGACAAATGCTCGTCCAATCTCTTTTTGAAAGCCACCAGCAATGGAGCACCCACAACTTCTGGAGGCAAGCCATTCCACTGATTAATTGTTCTCACTGTCAGGAAATTCCTCCTTAGTTGTAGGTTGGATTATCTAAATAATGACCTTCCACCTGTTAACTTCTTGTCTTGGCCTCAGGTGCTCAGGAGAATAGGTTGACCCCCTCTTCTCTGTGCCAGCCCCTCAAACATTGGACGACTGCTATCACGTCACCCCTGGTCTTTCTCTTCATCAGATTGCACAATACCAAGTTCCGATTCGCAGTTCAAAACTGCAGGAGAAAGGAAAGCCAGTTCCTCACCTACTGATATCTACTGGCCTCCCACTTGAAAATTTTGGGTGGCTGGTCCCAACAAACAGTAAAAGGACGGTGAGATCCAGGGTATTGAAGTTTGGACCTAGGAAGAAGGTCGGTGTTTTATAAACTTCACCAGCAGAAGCTAATCATCCAATGACCTTTGGCAATGTCAATACAAATGTATTTTTAGTAGATTTGGGCTCGTGCAACAGGTTAAGCCAGTGATGGTGAACTTTTTCAGAACCGAGTGCCCAAATTGGAACGCACGTGCATGCATGTGCTTGGGCATGTGCCAGAGTGCCAGAAGACCAGCTGGCCGGTGTGCGTATGCCTGGTTTTGGCCATTTTGGGGTCTGTTTTCAGGCCGCTTTTCAGGCATTTTCTGCTGCTCCAGCTCCTGCAGAGACCAGTTGGCTGGTGCACACATGTGGGCCAGAAACTAGAAGAACAGTGCCCACCGAGAGGGCTCTGCGTGCCACCTCTGGCATGCGTGCCATAGATTCGCCACCATGGGGTTAAGCCCTGAGAAAGAAGTGGTGCTCATAAATCATTTAGATCAGGAGTATCAAACTCATTTTCATTGAGGGCCACATCAGGGCTGTCGTTGACCTCGGCGGGGAGGGGCTGGGGTGTATGTGGCCAAATGGGTGGGCATGGCCAGTTTGACCCTACTCCCCAAAATGCTGGCATGTTTCCTCTCCGCATCGGGTAGACCAGTCTGAAGTGATGTGGGCCAGCCCCTTACATTTTCCAGGATGGTCCCGCAGGCTGGATCTGCCCACATCTACCTGCTGGTCTTGACACCTCTGATTTATCTCATCACAGGGAAAGATGCAAACAGCACCAACATCAGACCTGGAAGACAGCAGAGGAGACGATGGAAACAGGGCTGGGGACGGCCTCGGAGTCGGCGGGCGGCCACTTCCCGCCCTGAGAGGGTGTGGCCAGATGGCGTAATTCCATACGTGATCACCGGAAACTTCAGCGGTGAGTTGGAATTTGCAGATGAGTTTAAAACCTTTCATTCGTGACGGGGTCTGGTTTGACCCAGCTCTTCGCTTCTCTACATTTCGTGGGTATTACTGGGTCTTTTAAGACTCTTGGCAGGTTTCCAAGAGACGGCTTTTAATTGCGCGATTTCGTCAACACAATTTTAACATCGTTATCTTCTCTCGGTGACTATTCTGACTTTTCCCACTGCTGTTCTTCCCCCTTTGTGCGGAGAGAGGGAGAGTCATTAGGAAAGAAAATAGCAAAACAACTGCAAATGTCTTTTTGCCTGGTAACACTTGACAGATGCATTGTTACTCCCTGAAAATTAATATTCATCTAACCAATGCATAATATATTGGAGTGTTTGCAGCTGGGCCCTTCCTTGTTTCCCTTTCTCTTCCTTCCTTTTCTCCTAGCAATTTAGAAATCCTTGAGTCACAATGTGATCTTCTCTTGAGGAGCTATTGAAAAGGAGGCGAGGAGAGGCTGAAATGGACCCTTTATGCAGCTGTTCCAAACTGAATATCAATCATCTTTAGAAATTGCTCTTATTCTGGCCGGAATCTGTAACTGCCGTCTCTTTCATTTTTGAATACAGCTGTATTTTTTTAGATGGAATTGAAGCTTGAGGGACATTTGATCATGAGTCTGTGAAGTATCTATTGTGCTTTATAATCTAGCCTTGTATGTACCTGCTCACAATGTCCCCGAGATAGACAGATTAGGGTGGGCTGCCTCTGGAACAGCCAATCTTTGATATTTTCTGATCATCTTGTACAGTTCAATTTAATCCTAAGGCCAGATACCAACAAAACATTGAATAAAAGTTATATCTATCTGTCAGACTTTCTATCATCTATTTATATCTATCTATCTATCTATCTATCTATCTATCTATCTATCTATCTATCTATCTATCTTATCTTATCTTATCTTATCTTATCTTATCCACCCCTATCTATCTATCTATCTATCTATCTATCTATCTTCCATCCATCCATCCATCCATCCATCCATCCATCCATCTATATTATCTCTCTCATCTATCTATCTATCTATCTATCTATCTATCTATCTATCTATCTAATCTCTATTATATCTCTATATCATACCTCTATATCTATATCTCTATATTTATCCATATCTCTCTATATCTATGTTTCTGTATAGCTCTACATCTATCTACCTATCTACCTATTATCTATCTATCTACCTATCTACCTACCTACCTACCTATTATCTATCTACCTACCTACCTACCTACCTGTATTTATCTTTCTGTCTGTCTGTCTCTATCATCTATCTCTATAACTATATTATCTATCTATCCATTTATCATCTATTGTCTATCAATCTGTCTTACCTATCTACCTATCATCCATATCTATCTCTCATCTCTATCATTTATCTCTCTCTGTCTATCTCTATCAAATTTATATGGCTGCCAGTCTCACAAGAAGTGACTCCATATCATTCATTTGCTAATTTTTTATTCAAAACTTTTTTTTTTTAAAGGAAAAGGACGGAGTTACTGACCCAGAGTTTTGTGGACCACATGAAGATTCAACAGATGACAGACTGAGGTTCTTACAGGAAGAAGGAGCCGCTGTTTCACTAAGTAGGAAACTATGAGGCATATTTAGATAGGGTTTTAATGAAGGGGGAAAGACCCCAGGCTCCAGTGTTATTAACATAAACCTGGGTGCTTAACACCTCCGACATTTTATGCATGAAAATCAGCCCTATCATTGAAGGGTGCCGTGGCCTAGAGGTGGAACTCTCGCCTCACAATCAGGAGGCTGTGAGTTTGATCCTAGATAGAGGCAGATATTTCTCTCTGGACACAATGAGAATATATCTGCTGAACAAAACTCCGCATTGGCGACAGGAAGGGCATCCAGCCAGTAAACACTCAGCCCCATTCAGTTGCCCTGATTCCACCCCGCAAGGGATTACGGGGTCATCAAACAAACAATAATAACTATCAGCCCTGTCGTTCATGGCTCAGTGGGGAAAAAGGGTGCTTAGGGTTATTGTGGCGGCAGATACAGACAGTCTTCGACTTATGACCACAGTTGAACCCCAAATTTTGGTTTGCTAAACAAGACAGATGTTAGGTGAGTTTTGCCCCCGTTACGGTCATTAAGTGAATCAATGCAGCTCTTAAGTTAGCATCGCCGTTGTGAGGTAAATCGGACTACCCCATTGACTTGGCCAGTCAGGAAGTCGCCAAAATTGATCCCACAGCCCTACGACACTGCAACCGTCGTAAATATGAACCCAAATTTTGATCTCGTAACTGGGGATGCTTCAGCGGTCATAAGTGTGAAAAACGGCCATAGGTCACTTTTTTCAATGCCGTACGAACTTTGAACAGTCACTAAACCAACTCTTAAGGACTACCTGTAGTTGTTTTTTTAAATGGTGTAAGTGAGGAAATACAAGTAGTCTTCAACTTATGACCACAATTGAGCCCTACATTTATGTTGTTAAGTGAGACATTTGTGAAGTGAGTTTTGCCCCATTTTATCACTTTTCTTGCTACCGTTGTTAAGCGAATCACTTCAATTGTTAAATTAGTAACACGGCTGTTAAGTGAATCTGGTTTCCCCATCGACTTTGCTTGTCAGAAGTTCGCAAAAGGGGGGGTGGGGGTTCATGTGACCCTGGGACACTGCGACCGTCATAAATGTGAGTCGGTTGTCAAGCCTCCGAGTGTAAATCACGGGACCCTGGGGATGTTTCGAAGGTTGTAAGTGTGAAAAATGGTCATGAAGTCACTTTTTTCACTGCCCTTGTAACTTTGAACGGTCACTAAATGAACTGTTGTAAGTCAAGGACTATCTGTAAATGGACACAATGTCAAATTGTAAAACCATTCTCATCCCCATTTACAATTTGTCATATAAAAGAAAGAAGAGGGAGAACCCTGAAGGGGCCTCAGACCGAGGAACTCAGAAGCACATTTCAGAAATACCTTGAAGATAGTAACTGAAGCAACCGGGCAGTTTGGCTGTGAAAATTCTCTATAGGAAAATGGGATTGATGACATCCAGCCATGAATGTATTTCATTGGAGAATATGCATCTAGGGGGGTGGGGGAAAACAGGGTCATAGGAGATTGTAAATTAGGTGTGTCAGATTCAGCTTCAAATAGGTCCTGCCGACATGTCGTTTTCAATTTAAACGTTTTGGAGTTTTTTGAAGTCTGGCTCATGGCTCATGATTTAGTTGGAACGATCGTCGGAACCCTGACACACTGTGTGTGTGTGTGTGTGTGTGTGTGTGTGTGTGAAACAAACATCGTCTGAAGCAAAAGTTCATGATCTTGATACACGCTTTCCCTCACAGGAGATGGAGTGATTTGGGACGAACATCTTCAGCCGCCTGAGATTGAAGACGGAGGGAAAATGGCTGCTCTGCATTGGGATGAGGTAAGGCAGGGGACCCAAAGCTGTGGGACTGCTACGAGGCCATGTGAGTGGCTCTCGATAAGTAGGTAGGTATCTTCCCTGAAAATAAGATCGGGTCTGGAGGAGACTCCTGCGAGTCCCTTGGACTGCAAGGTGATCCAACCGGTCAGTCCTAGAAGAGATCAACCCTGACTGCTCTTTAGAAGGCCAGGTCCTGAAGAGGAAACTCGAATTCTCTGGCCACCTCATGAGAAGGAAGGACTCCCCGGAGAAGAGCCAAATGCTGGGAATGATGGAGGGCAATAGAAGAAGAAGGGGACAACAGAGAATGAGGGGGCTGGATGGAGTCCCTGAAGAAGTTGGCATGAGTCTTAAATGGACTCCAGAAGATGGTAGAGGACAGGAAGGCCTGGAGGAGTGTTGTCCATGGGGTTGCGATAGGTCGGACTCGACTGCACAACTAACAATAACAAATCTATCTATCTGTCTATACATACGCACACACACACACACACACACACACACACACACACACACACACATCCTGAGTCTTGTGCCACAATACTAGAGCACAAGATGTTACCACATTGCCCATTACCCAGGTCATCACAACACAAAAGACTGACGAGCACTCAGGATGCCACAACACTAGAGCTCAGGATGTTACCACACAGCCCATTACCCAGGTCATCACAAGACAAAAGACTAACGAGCACTCAGGATGCCGCAATGCTAGTTACAAAATGTTTGGAGAACGAACCTTTACCTTCATCCTATACCTGAGCTACAGATATTCACCAGTAATATAAATGTATAAATAAAATAAAATATAAAAAAAATTGGTCACTCGGGGTAAGACCCCCCCTTATTTGGTAGGCAGAGAGTAGAAACCTATAGGTGATCTGTGAGCAAGGAAGTTTTTTCTCCCTTTTTTTTAGAGGCTCTTCACCTCAGAGGATGTGGCTGTGCATTTCACCGAGGAAGAATGGACGCTGCTGGAGCCTGCCCAGAAAGCTTTGCACCGAGAAGTCATGGAGGAGATCAGTGGGATTTTGGCCTCTCTTGGTAAGGCTGTTTCTTTCCTAGGAACCAATACCCACAACTGTTGTAGGATTTTTAAAATACATTTGCAGGTTTTCCAAGTCCTCGCGTCCTTTTCACTGCACCTGTTGAAGTTTTTCAGTGTTTCTGAGGCAGAAACGGTAGCTGAAGACGTATTCCCCATCCCCAATATCATCCTTAGGAAGCCTTCCACTGTTTTCGCCCTCACATTTTCGCAATAGACTTATATACCGCTTTATAGTGCTTCACAACCCTCCCTAAGCGCTTTACAGAGTCAGCCTCTTCCCGCCAACAATCTGGGTCCTCATTTTACCGCCCTCGGAAGGCTGAGGCAACCTTTAACCCGGTGAGATTCGAACTCCTGTCAGTCAGCAGAGTTAGCTTACAATTCTACATTCTAACCACTACGCCACCACGGCCCCTTTTTCATATAGTATTCCAAAATGTTTTTAGAAATAATATTGCGCATCCAAGCCAGTGTGGAAAAAGGGATAGCTCAGAAATGTTCTATGTCATTGCTATTTGTGCAGAAGTATTTTTGGTTCCGCTTATTACTACAGTTTCTTATGTAAAATAGTGATTGGGGGGGGAGCAGTTTCCAAATTTAGACCCTTACTCAATTGTTGCTCTTCATCTCTTAAGGTGACGAGTGGAGAATGGTGGATAAAAGAAAACCAAATACAAACCAAAGATTTCACCCCGAAGGGAAGCCGTACAAATGCTCGGAGTGTGGAAAGGCCTTCGTGACGAAGACGAACCTCACCACGCACAAAACAACGCACGCAATGGACAACCTGCATAAATGCTCGGAGTGCGGAAAGCATTTCACCCAAAACGCACAACTGAGCAGGCATCAAAACACTCACATGGGGGAAAAACCATACAGATGCCCGGATTGTAGGAAAAGCTTTATTTGGAAGACAAATTTAGAGAGGCATCAGAGGACACACATGGGGGAAAAGCCCTTTAAATGCTCGGCATGCGGGAAAAGGTTCGTCGAGAGCTCGGCCCTGATTATGCACCGAATGATTCATATGGGGGAGAAACCGTATGAATGCTTGGAATGTGGGAAGTGTTTCATGTCGAATATGCACCTGAGCGTGCATCAGAGAACGCACACCGGGGAGAAACCGTACATGTGTGTAGAGTGCGGAAAGAGCTTCAGCGAGAGCGGTAACCTCGCGTCTCATCGCAGGACTCATCGCGGGGAGAAACTCTCTAAATGTTTGGAATGCGGAAAATGTTTCCGTTCAAAGCGACACCTCGGGGTCCATCAAAAAATCCATACGGGCGAGAAACCCTACAGATGTTCCAAATGCGGAAAGGGTTTCAGCGTGAGCGGTAACCTCGCCTCCCACCAGAGAATTCACACCGGCAAAAAACCCTACCCGTGTGCTGAGTGCGGCAAACGTTTTGCTCGCAGTTCTGATCTTCTCAAGCACCAAAAAATTCACACGGGGGAGAAGCCGTATGCATGCGCCACGTGCGAACAGTGTTTCGCTTGCAGTTCGGATCTCCTGAAGCACAAAAAAACTCACACCGGCGAGAAGCCTCATAAGTGCTCCGAGTGCGGAATAGGCTTTGCTCGCAGCTCGGACCTGGTCAAGCATCAAAAAATCCACACGGGAGAGAAGCCGCATAAGTGTTTGGAATGCGGGAAGGGCTTCATCACGAGGACCAAACTGAGCCTACACAAGCGAAACCACACGGGAGAGAGGCCGTTTCCCTGCCTGGAGTGCGGCAAGTGTTTTATTCAAGTTGCGCAGCTGAACCGGCATCAAAAAACTCACACCGGAGAGAGGCCGTACAAATGTTTGGAATGCGGCCAAAGCTTCGCGCAGAGTTCTTCTTTGACGACCCATCAGATCACTCACACGGGGGAGAAACCTTTCAAATGCTCGGCATGTGAAAAGTGCTTCAGTTCGAGCACCCACTTACGGAGGCACGAAAGGACACACACGGGGGAAAAGCCGCATCAGTGCTCGGACTGTGGAAAGTGCTACAGTGAGCGGGCCGAACTAAGCCGACATCAGAGATCGCACAGCGGGAAGAAGCCGTATCGCTGTCTGGAGTGCGGGAAAAGCTTCACGCAGAGTTCTTCTCTTATTACCCATCAGATCACTCACACGGGGGAGAAACCCTATAAGTGTCTGGAATGCACGAAGTGTTTCAGTTCAAACACACACTTGCGCCGACACCAACGAACCCATACGGGGGAGAGGCCCTACAAATGCGTAGAATGCGGAAAGTGCTTCGCTTCCAACGCGCACCTCTGTCGCCATGAGCGCACCCACACCAGGGAGAGACCGTTCAAATGCCCGACGTGCGGGAAGAGTTTCAATGTGAGCAGCAACCTCGCTTCTCACCAGAGGATTCACACCGGCGAGAGGCGCTACAGATGCGCCGAGTGCGGGAAGGGCTTCCTTCGCAGCTCGCACCTGATCATCCATGAGAGGATACACCGGGGAGAGAAGCCGTATAAATGCTCGGAGTGCGGGAAGGGCTTCGTCACGAAGATCAACCTCAGCACCCATGAAAAAAATCACACGGGGGAGAAATCGTACCAATGCCTAGAGTGCGGGAAATGTTTCAACTGGAACGCCCACCTCAGTACCCACCGGAGAACTCACACGGGGGAGAGGCCTTACACGTGCTTGGTGTGCGGGAAAAGTTTCAGCGTGAGCAGCTCCCTGGTGACTCATCAGAGGATTCACACCGGGGAGAAGCCGTACAAGTGCTTGGAATGTGGCAAGTGCTTCAGTTCAAACACACACCTTCGCAGGCATGAAAGGACGCACATCAAAGAGAGGCCCGGTGCACGCTGATAAGCGGGGGGAGATGATAAAGGATAATGTTCAGGAATCAACGAAATTCCTACCAGGAATATAGAAACGGCTCGACTCTCCGATGGCTGTTTTAAGACTTCATGTGGTTTTACCACAAAAAAAAAGGTCGGGTCTCTTTCAAATTAAGCTCAAAGCTGTGGTTTTCTCTGCAGTAATGTCTGGCTGTGAGGGTTGGAAGGTAAGGAAAGCTGAGCGCCGAAGATCTGACGCTTTCAAATTATTGCATTGGGGAAGACTCTTGGATTGCGAAGCAATCAAATCGGTCAAATCAACCCTGACTGTTCTTTGGAAGGACAGATACTGAAGCCGGAGCTCAAATACTTTGGACGATAAATGGGAAGAGAGGACTTAAAATGAGAAGAGTGGGAAAGTGATGTTAGGAAAGAGTGAAGGCCAAAGGAGGAGAGAACAGCAGTGGATGAGACAGTTTGATAGTGTGTCATAAGGGAAAAAAAATTGAAGAACAGAGAGCTCAGTGCTATAACGTTTTAGCAGATTGTGGAGTGGTGTGAATATACCTTTGTTTTCGGCCTTTTGACAAAGAACCACACAATATGGTGATTTGCAAGCTCGTTCAGCGTCAACAGGATAACAGACACACTATGCGACTTGGTGGCGCAGAAGATAGGACGCAGTAATCGCAGACTTCTGCTAAGAGCCAGCTGCCTGTAATTAGGCAGATCGAATCTCTCCAGGCTCAAGGTTGACTCAGCCTTC
>JAOYMU010000098.1:139569842-139582732 GCA_025802295.1 Psammodynastes pulverulentus | reverse complement strand
GTTCTTAAAGTTACATGCCTCCTAAAACACACAGGCTCATATATATTGTCAACCCAACACAATGTTAGATATCCTAACATAAGCTATGAGCCAAACTGGGGTGCTTAAAAGGACCCAGTTAGAAACTAAGAGATGGTGAGTTCTAGTTCTGCTTTAGGCACAAAGTCACCTCTCAACACTGAGGCAACACTTACTGAACTTACACACACACACTTACACACACATCTATAGAGCACCTTAGCTATAGAGTACCTTACCTAAACAGACCATTCAGCTGTAGACAAAATGAAGAATTTTAGCAGAAGCTTAGCACTTCCTCTTTTACACATTTCTGCTTTACATTGTTCATAGTCTTTCATTACACAATGTGGTTAAAAAAAACAGGATAGAGTACCATTCACTTTTACTAAAAAGAATGCAGGAAGGTAGCTATTGCCTGTTTAAAAGCTATGGCAAATTTCTTACTGATTCCTTCTGGAAACTTGTGTTCAGTACGTTTGTCAAAAGGCCCTTTGATTTTACACATTTTGAATCCACATGTATAACATTGCTTTTGCAGCATTAAAATAGAAATCAAAGAAGTCCTGATTCTCTTAGAAACCTTCCCGGTGAAGATTGTTTCTTTTTTATCTTTGCCCAGTGGGTATATTTCCCTTTGTCTCAAGTATTGGCTTTTCTCACTCTCAGAAATTAAGATGATTTAGAATCACTCCTGGATTATTTATTCTTGCACTTAGCACTTTTTAGATGGTGCTACCATGCTATCTGAAATTCCTTGCCCCTCAATAGAAACACAATGGCTGCCACATGATCCACTAGCAGTGCTTCGTTTTTAATCAGGCTTCTCCAAGTTTGCCCTTAAGATGTATGCCATCCCATGAGGATTAGAAGTCCACAACATGGGGAATCTAGAGAGGAATATAAAGCCGCTGCAGTTGATCCAATAAATGACTAGAAGCTGTCATTCTGTGTTACCCCACTTTGCCTCTCTGTCTATTTACTACTTAGATAATTATTGGAAAATGTAAAACTTTGAGGAAGAATTGTAAATTTTTATTAATCTTCCTCCAAATTGATGTCGTCCAATCCTGCTAGACTTTGGATCACATTGGCTGGAGATGACCATAGTGGGGTCAATACTTCTGGGAAGCACCAGGCTGGAATGAAAATTCACATCAAATGATCTTTCACCTTTCAGTCCAGTCCTACATAGCTTTTGTTGGGCTATATCTCTTTTCCTAAAAGTCGGGAAGAGGCCATTTATATTAACATTGAGCAGTCCTCTCTCAACAGAAGGGGAGAGGTAAGATACCACTTATCTCCAGTCTACGCCCAGCTCTTGCAACAGTGCCAAAAAGATTCCCCAACCAATTACACTCTGAGGCAAACCCCCAAATGGCTTCAAGAGCTCCCACAGAGAGTTCTAACAGACCAGATGACTGCAAAGAAATACAATCCTTCCATTTCTCCCCATCTATCAGAACCTATCCTTCCATCCCGCCACCACCCAATCTCAACCCTCAGTACCTATCCTTCCATTTCTCCCCTCCCCCGCCATCACAACTGATGAAGTTTCTTGGATGAGAAATGCAACGTTTTGTTCTTCTTCCTCAAGGAAAAAACAGTCCAGCTGCCTTTTGAAAAAAACACTTTTGAATCAGGAAGCAACAGAATCTCTCTAGGATTGATTGTTTCATGCTTCTGCTAGGAGATGCTTGTGGAGCCTTGAGACTGTTTGCCGATCATCAGGACACAATAAAACATATAAAGGAACTTCTTACATAAAAAGAAGCTAGTGAGTGAACAAGTGTAGTTTATAGTTAAGGAGCCTCTAACCATTGAGGTTTTCTCATCTTCCATTCAGTTCCTACCTATTGTCCATTCTGAGTGGACTGAATAGGATTTCAGAATTCAAAAGCAAGTTGAGTGCCATTGACTGGGCTGGATGCAAAACTGTGGAAAAGCTAAAGCCTTTAGCTTTTCATTAAATATTTGGGGCAGAAATTTGCCTCCCCCACATGGAAAGTATTTCACCTGTCACTGTTTTGGTCCCAGGGCACCAAACTGGTTCTCTCCTTAGGTAAAACACCTGGTTGAATTTATTTGGAGTGGTCAGCCCTAACCATCTAATGCAATCTATAAATAAATAAAAGCATTCAAGGCTATCTAAATGTGATTATGGAAAGAAAAAGGAACCATGGTAGCCAAGGTGGAGTACATACACTTGGGCTGTTTGGCTTTTTCATTGTTTGTTTTTGTAAATTTTTTTATTCACTCCCTAAATTTTTCCCATCCTTGACTGTGTAATGTATCCTTAGCTGTGTAATGTAACATTGTACCCGATGAAGAAATTTAGAAAAATTGAAATAATGCACCTTATTTTATGCTTTTCTGGTTGGTTGGTGGTTAGTTCCAACAAAGGTGTCCCACTATACATGTAAAGGCAAGTGACTGAATGAGATCTACAAACTTCACTTTTGCCTGATAACTTATTTGAAGTGGATTCAGATCATGAAAAAGAAGAGCCTAGCAGAAGAAGAGCAGAAGAAATGAGAACAAGCGGTGACAGGTTGAATTCACCAACAGATTAGCTGTCTTCCATTGAAACTACTTTGTGCTTATCTCTTAACACTTGCGAGGAAAACAAACATATGGATATAAGAAGAGGATTAAAAGTTATCTTCAGCTTTCAGTTTCTACTGCAAATGCCCTCAAATTATTTTGTTGATGCGAAGCAACCCTACCTTGAAAAGAAGGAACTTGCAAGGAAGGATCGGAAGGTATGAGATAGCTTATGCGCTTTTCCTTGCATCATCAATATCTTTTGCTTTTACATTATTGCAAACATCAGTCTGTTTGCCTATTAATTCCATAATCTGCTCTTTGGTTGGTATTTGATTCTCTACATCCCAGGCCAGGATCCTTCCCATTACTTTTCACTAATTATGCCAGAGACCAAATCTGAGATATCTTAACATTCAAAGAAAGCACTTTTCCTAATTAAATGAAGATATCTCGCATAAGCCAAGGGGCTATCCTAATTTTGCTTACAACCCTAAGGAGCTTTTCTGAAGTGTTGCACTACTGGGTTCTTCTTCTAATACAGAAGGATGATCAATTGCAAAGCAAGATAGATGTTTTGTAAAATATGTGAGCTACATTCCCACCTCCAACCTTTTAAAGGGAACATAACATATCCCTTGCACATTAGCAATGTAGTAAGCAATACACTTGAAGGTTTGTTTGTTTATTTTATCCATCATACATTGGATTATACATATAAGTATAAATATAATTATGAATATATGAAATGAATACAAATAAGAGAGAACATTAGGACGGGGGATGGTAGGCACGTTGGTGCACTTATGCATGCCCTTACAGACCTCTTAAGAAAGGGATGAGGTCAATAATAGACAGACTAAGGTTAAAGTTTTTGGAGTTTGGGGAAAAAACCAGAGTCAGGTAGTATATTCCAGACATTAACCATTCTATTGCTGAAATCATATTTTCTGCAATCAAGTTTGGTGCGGTTTACCTTGAGTTTATATCTATTGTGTGCTCTTATATTGTTGTGGTTGAAGCTGAGGTAGTCACTGATGGGTAGGACATTGCAATAGATAATTTTATGTACTACACTTAGGTCGTATCGAAGGCGGCGTAGTTCTAGGTTGTCTAAGCCCAATATTTCAAGTCTGGTGGCATCAGGTATTCTGTTGCGAGAAGAGGAGTGGAGGACTCTTCTGGTGAAATATTTCTGGACTTTCTCAACTGTATTTATATCCGATATGCAGTTTGTTTGGGCTTCTCCTTCAACGATCGGCTCTTTCTCCCAATTCAGAACCAACCAATTCAAAATCCAACCTGGGGATCATCATCAGCTGCATTGTGGTGGCTGCTCTTGTCCTGTGTGGGATTGCTGGGATCTGGTTTTTCAGTAAGTATATTTTTTGGGGGAGGTGGGATGATGGAAGGAAGATGGGGAGATTTCTCCCAAATCTCTCCCTTTGGGGAGCTTCTTCTGGGCTTCCTTTTGTCCTGTTTTCCCAGCCCTCTTGGGGAGCATCTGAGATCTCGGCCTCTTGCTGGGTCTCCAGTCTTGAGATTCAGACCATCCCATCTTCTCCTGAGCTGGGAAGAGGCATCAGAGTTGTGTCCCTTTCAAGGGCTTTGATCAAAGAGCATCAGAGGAGGATTTAAACCTTCCTCCCCTCCCAGCTGCTTCTGCTGCTTCCCCCAATTCCTCTCCGTCCATCTCGGAGGCAGCCGGTCTCTCTTGGGGCAAATCAGGAGATACCTTTGTTTTTGGAAGGTCTTTCTGTCTTTATTGATGGGACAAAGTGATGTATCTCCTGGGGTTCTTCCTGCTACGGAGGGAGAGTTTGGATGATCTCTGGTGGGTTCTTTTGAGCTTTCACTGATTTTTATCCTTGCAGAGAGACGTCAAGACGACTACAGAGCAGCACCAAGTGAGTGATTTGTCCTCTTTCAATGTAATCTCCAACTTAGAGCAGGGACCAGGGACACCATCACTTGAGGGGTGTGTGTGTGTGTGTGTGTGTGTGTGTGTGTGTGTGTGCTATCTTTCTCTTCCTCCTAAGAACTGGGCTTTGGAAGGAGGGCCCCTTTTTCATGACAGTGGAGTCCTGCAGGAGAAACATCTGGGAGAAGGAACCCTTTGGAGGAAAGAGCCCTCCATTCACAGAGGGGAAATAATAGGGAAACCACAGGCAGAGCCATGATCCCCAGTGGTTAGAGACTCTCCTACTGGCACAGCTGAGACTGGCTGAGTCTGGAAGGGGAAGAGGCTCCCTCTCTCAGAGATGTGCCCAGCTGGGTTTAGGGTGTGGCCCCAAAGTGTGGGTGCAGGGGTCATCTGAGGACCCCTTGGGACTCCGGGGCCATGCTCCCCAGCTTCCTGGTTGGGGCTCCTGGTTTCTGAATCTGGGCTCAGGGGATCCCTTGGGCTGGTTGTTCTTGTAGCAGCCTCCCTGCCTGAGCTGCTGGGGGCCATCTCAGGGTTGGCCTGGCGTTGCCCAGGATGATGGTTCTGGGAGTCTGCAATCCGCCATCCCTGGGTTCGGCCTCGGAAGCAGCCCAGGCGTTCATGGCCGACATGGGCCTCTCCCAGGCCATCTTGGCCCCCCCGACTCAGGACATCGGTCCCCCAACCAGGTATCTTCTCCTTGTCAGAGCAACGGCAACACGATCGGATGGAGGAATCTGTTTTGATTGATGGCTTTAAATATTCTACATGGCATTTTGTGGACTTTTACTGCAAGGGAGATGGGTGACACAGAAGACATTGAGTGGTAAATGAAGGAATGAAGAGCCTGGTCTCCTCTGAGGAGTTCCTGAAGCTGCAGAGGCTGAAGGGTGAAGAGGGAGATTTGTCCTCCTCACAGGATCCAAACAAGGCAGAGACTCACTCGGTGTCTTTCTCTCCAATGCAGGGAGCAGCCGGGCCATTTAGCAGCCCCCCCCCAGGTGAGTTTCCCCCCTGGAGGCTGCGTGGGGGGAGAGGGAGGGGAGGGCTTGGAGGTCATATGACCAGTGGATGGGGACCATAGTTTGGGAGATCCCTCTTCTTCCTCCTGTTCATCTCAAGCACTGCAAGGGAAGGAATTTGGGGGAAGATGTATTGGGGCTCTGGGGAGGGGTCTGCCTGCCCCCAAACTCTCATCCTGCAAGGCCCCCTTGGCCTCCTGGGGTGTCAGTTGTATTTCCATCTCCCGCTTCCCCTCCATGTTCCGTATTTCCTTCCAGATTTCCTCGCATCCTCTTTTTATACCTCAGAAGTGTGATATTATCTCTTTCAAAATCTCAGACATCTGTCATTCCGTCCACGTCTCTTTTTCAATGTCCAATACTCAAGTATTCAAATCCTCAGATTAATTACTCCACTCTTTGATGATCCAGGACAAAATTCTTTATGTATCTCTCTACCAGTTGATTTTTAAATTGTAGTTCCAAAGGTTTTGTTAGTAATAATAAATCTCCAAGCCGGGTCTTACAGCACTTTGGGGATGTAGTGCTCTTTTTCTATCACCAGATGGCAATATTGGAACAGTTCTGCTTATTTTTCCACAATTTTCCAAGTTATTTCAAAAAAATTTAAAGACACAAATCATATTCTTTTCTTTTATGAGTTCAGCATTTATTTTAAAATGCCTATTCAAATCCAGTCATCCGAATTACCGTCCAGTTTAATATTTCCTTGTTTCCAGCTTCTCTATTTCCTGCTTCAATCCCTTTGTTCAAATTTACCAAAGATAAAAATAATAAGATTGTTGCTTAAAGCTTAGAACGCTGCCAATCCACAAGAATAAAGCCACACTTTTCTAATCCTTTTTAGGGGTGTCTCTTCAAAAATATGATTTAATCTCATCCAGTTCCGGTTGCCTTCACTTTCTCCGCTCCAGCACACTCTTCCATGAAGCTTCGCTGTCTTTGTGGCCGCCATCTTGGCAGCCTCCTCCCTCCGGTCGTGGCTTGGAGGACGTTGCCTTGGGGTCTACAGGGGAGTTGCGTTGTCCCCTGGACCCACACAAGGCATCCCAAAAGAGGGGCTTCCTGAGGGTCCTCCAGTCATGGATGGAGAGGTGGCTTCTCTCCCCTCCTGGATCCCACCTGGGAATCCCTCCCTCCAGAGGCTGAAGGGAAAAGCTGGACTCTGGAGGCCATGAATCCACTTACATTTGTCTCTGGACTCAAATTGGACTTGTGTATTTGAGGGGGGAGATTGATACGTGTTATATAACTCATGGGGCAGATTCTCACCCCCCCCTCAGGATCCAGTCCCAGCCCTGCCCCTCCCCTCATGCAACTCTGGAGATCCCACCCGGCTGATCCCTCTCTTGAGGCTTCTGCTCCTTCCCAGGGCTGATCTCTGAAGATCCCTCAGCCTGGACGGTGGGATTCCTCCTCTTGGCTTCTTCTCCGACTGACCCTGCCTGCTTTTCCCCTCTCTTGGCAGCAGGAGTGGACAGTCCCAGCCTGAGGAGGGAGGAGAGGAGACGGGATCGGCCTCCTTCTGAACTAGGCCGGACTCTCGGGAGGAGCCTTCAGGCCCATCCGGTTTGCTTGGACCCAGGATGTATTTGGGGTGTTTCCTGATTGCTTTCATCATCGAATCAATAACCGTTTTCATTTTGATTGAGGAACAGAGGAAGAAAGACAATCTTATGTGTTTATAATCGTGGGATCAAATAGATTCAACTTAGGAGATATTATTTATTTGTTTGTATCCTGACAAAGGTATTGAACAAGTGCAACACACGTGCAACACACCTTCCTCCTCCTATTTTCCCCACAACAACAACAACAACCCTGTGAGGTGGGCTGGGCTGAGAGGGAGTGACTGGCCCAAGGTCACCCAGCTGGCTTTCATGGCTGAGGCAGGACTTGAACTCACAGTCGCTTCCTAGCTTGGTGCCTTAACCACTAGACCAAACTGCCTTGCGTGGCTCTTACTAGCTCTGTAATAGAGCTTGTAGCAGCTACCTTGTTATTTCTGATGACCTTTAATGGGCTCCTGATGATTGACAGGTTTTAGAGAAGGGTTGGGGGAGAATGGGGGGAGGAATAGGATGATCAGTGGTTAATCTTCCTCACACTTGCTTGGATTGAAAGGGGAGGTTTTTCCCCATCTCTTATTCTATTAGTTGTATAATAGAGACAATAGGTGTATCATGCAGGCCTGTCAAACAGGGGGTCCAGAGGCCGGATACGTCATGCACAGGCCACGCCCACCCCGGCTCCCCAAAGGCAAGAAAGTTACGATCCAGCCTGCGATTTGATGGAGTTTGACGCCCCTGATATCATGTGTAACAGAACCTTCCAAAAAACCTATTTCCTTTAAAAAAGAAGTGTGCGTTCTGAGATTTATGCTAATGTATTTCAATTTTTTTAAAAATTAAATTTAACCATATATTTATTTCATCGTCCAAAGTTTGACAAATAATTAACATACCAAGTATAGCTTTCAAACACTGAATTTTTCCACATCGTCATTTATGGATTTTCCTGCTTTAGAAAAAGGGAAGGTGAGATGGATTGTCCAGTAAGGCTGCTGCCTCCTTAACTATTGTACATATATTGTAAAGTTTGCCAAAACTGTTTGCTGAAAATAAATGATTTCTTTTCCTCTTACCTGAGTTGCTGCCTGTTTTGGGAGGTTGCAGACAGGAGGGACTTTACCCTCCTTGTAGATCAGAGGCCCCAATTTCACTTTGAGTGGTGAGAAGAGGAGCAACCAAGGCAAAACCTGGAAGGAGCAAGAACTGGGGTGGCTCCTGTGGGCTCCTTTGGGGAGGAGGAGGCAGCCATTTTGTTCCTGTGTCCAGAGGTTTAGCATCAGCAGCTGATCTTCTGCAAAATGGCCGCTTGGTCTTGGCAGCAACAGAGGCTGCTTTTCCCTCAGATCCTCCTTTGCCTCAGGCTGTTGGCCTTGTGGCTGCTCCCTGAGCCTCATCCAGGGGCCCTTCGGGAGACAGGAGTTCAGGGCCCGGCCAGAGCCATCCTGGTCCCCTTGCAGAAGGGCAGCTTCTCCTGCTTCTCACAGACCCTCTCTGGGCTCTTCAAGTAGGGGAGGGGGTCCCCCCATGTCTAATGGCAGACACCCCCCAGGGAGAGAGGAGACCCCAAACAGCCGGGTCTCAAGAGAAACTATAAAGTTACCACTGAAAAGGAGGGCAGAACATCGATCCTATTGGTTATTGCCTAGCAACAGAGTAAACATTCCGATTAGTGACAGTTGGCTGCAGCCTATAGAAGAGGTTGGGCTGGCTTCCTTCTCTTTGCTGGAAACAAGAGTTTAGCTCAGGTGTGTCTGAATTTCACTCTTGAATCTGAGACCCTGGGACCTGCTGATGACCTTGAGATGCCTCTTGGACCCACTCAACAACTCTTTTGTATGCTCTTCTTTTTTAAAACACACACACACACTTTGAAGGCAAGGCTTTGTTTTGGTTGAGGTTCCTGGGGACATTGCTAACTCTGTGACCTGAAAATAAAACTGACATAAAAGGATTAAACTTAAGTGCAGCCGGGACTGCCTGGAGTTTTAGGCTTCATTATTAACATTTGAAAAGGGGAGATTTGAGCTTTTGACATGGCAGGTGGCTTCTCTCTCTCTTTTTTTAACTTTAAGGAAACAGTTTTTTCTCTCCTTAGCCAAGGCCGTTTCTTTTGGTATGGGAGAACTTTCTTTCTCAGCAACTGCACAACAGAAAGTGTCTTCTGGAAGACTTTTGGATACACCTGCAAGTATTAAGCAAGATAGACATTTACCTGGAGAAGGGAGTATAGAGACCATGCGGTTTGCCACTTGTGGAAGGCCATCTAGAACCTCTGTTTTCTGTGGTTCAAGCTTTGCATTTAATCCCTCTCTTTTATTGTTTCATCTCTTGCTTTCTGACTTATCACATATACCAAAAATATGAACCGTTTCTGTAACCGATAGAAAGATTTGGGCCCCTGTCACAGGTTCCTTTAACTATATACCCAGTTTGGTGGACTGGAAACACATAACAAGAAATGGTGTAGGGTTTCCTGCCTGAGTAGGAGGGTTGGACTAGATGACCTCGAAGGTCCCTTCCAACTCTGTCATTCTGTAAGAGCCAACAATAACACAGGTCCCTAGACAAAACACACACACTCCTCACGCTTTTCCACAGCTACTCCACCGCATTCCCCCTTGTGAGTATTGTTGGAGAAAAACATCCCTTTCTAACCGCTTGACTTCCACACAAAAACACACACCTTTCCCCACAACTTCCGTTGTTGCACAGCTTTTCCTGGCAATTTTGCTGTGCTGTCCCCGGGGAGAGAGAGGCCTTGAAGAGACAGGACGAAAACAGCACAGCTGGTAGCAACTTTCTGGGCAGAGGACTCTCCCTCTCACAAACACCCTTAATGGAGGCCTTTTGCTTTGCCTGAATTTCTTGGTGTCTCCTATTTTCAGGAGGGCAAAGAAGCCCCTTTTGCAAAGAGAAAAGCGTCTCTCACAGATTCAGGAACCAAATTCTTATCCGCTCCAGGCCAAAGTCGGGGTGTCTGAGTTTGGAGGCCGCAGCAGGGCCTGCCTGAAGAATCTCAATCTGTGACGGACGATGCAGAGCTACGGATGGGCTGCCTGCAGTCCCTAAAATGGCGGAAGGCTCCCTGCAGTGTTCCTAAAATGGCCGATGGCTGACTGCCAAAGGGATCCGACTCAACATGGCAGGTCGTTCTTCCCCCCTCCCCCCCTCAAAGTTGATAAATCCTCGGTCTCACAATGCCTCCAGGAGCGTCACAAAGTAGTGCACGTATTTACAGGCCCTGTTTTCAACAATGTGTAAAAGCCTTGTGCCAGCTTGTCAGCTGGAAGAAGAAGGCCATCCAGCATGTTGAGTCCTGTTCCTGTTGCTCTATTTACCGTGCCTACAAAAGTGAAAAACTCAGGAAAAGTGTCATCTTAAAAATACATTAGTTCCCCCATTAATCGGTGGCGATCTTGGGAAGGCAGAAGGAAGGGGGCAGCAACTGGTGCCTTCTTAGCTGAAAAGATCCATATGGAATGGGAGATAATATTCCCTTTTTGATACAACAACACATTGAATTTAAACCTGAATTATTTTTATTGGGGATTGTACCGCAAAACTATACTAAAGAGAAAGCATATCTGATTATTCATATATTAACTGCAGCGCGAATTGTATTTGCTCAAAACTGGAAAAGGGAAAGAGATTTCTGCTGAAGAAATTGGGATTAGGAAAATATTAGAATGTGCAGAAAAGGACAGATTAACGTTAGCAATCAAAGAAAAAGAACCAACTGAATATTACCAGATTTGGGAATTGTTTTATCAATGGCTAGAGAAAAAATATGAAAGTTAGAAACAATGAATAGACTAGGGAAGAACACTGAAAGAACACTGAAATATAGCAATTTATGAACAGGGTTAAACTTGTAAAGAAGAAGAGGGTAAAAGTGATAAGAGATAATAAATATATGTTAAGTATGGAATATTATAGAAATATATTGAATAAGATTGTAAATGTTAATTGTATTGCATAAGATATCTGTACTCAGACGACATGCCATCAAAAAGGAAAGATGTATTTTGTATAAAAATAAAATAAAAAAATTTAATAAAAAGAAATCCCTTTTTGGCAACGAAAGCCATCCCCCACCCCCACCCCCGTTCATTTGGCTCCTTTCGAAAATCGTTGCTCAGGAAGCAACCAGGGATTCTCCAGGTCCACAAAGTTTCCATAAACACAGTGGATTTAACTGGGTCAGTCATGCACCTAAGAGATACCTTTCCATGACCTTCTCCCATTGGGTGACCTGCAACCCTGGTGAATTCTCCCTTCAGGGGCCTGTGAGTATGGTGTCTGGGTCCCATTTGCAGGAGATGCTGCACCACAAACCGACCAGTCGGTTAAAACAGAGGAAGGCGACACCTGCTGTGACCCCAGAGAGAGAAGAGGGGACCTGAAGAAGAGGCTCATCCTGCAGACGGCCAGTTTCCAGGGACTCACCAGGAATGGGAAGGTCCCCCTAATGGCCTCGGCCATCTTCCTCGGAAGAGAGACAGACGGGTGGAAGGGAGGCAGAAGGTCCCTCGGTTGGCCGGAGCCTCCGTTGGGTTCTGGATTCCCTGCAAGGGTGGCCAAGAAGTCAGGCTGGGACGAGGGAGGCAACTTTCAGCCATTTATTTCTGCAGAAATGGAGAGCCTCACCTTTGGGACAGAGGTCCAAACCACGCATGCTGTGGAAAATACGGCTCAGGTATTCCCACAGACAATGTGTTGTTTACAAGCAATCTACGTGAATTTTTTTCACAAGATTAATGTTCATATCTTGTCAATGACATTTGACCTTTGGGATACAAGATTACATTTGTTAATCTTAATACAAAAAAGCAAAACCTTCCTATCCTGTCATTTGTCAGGAATTGCCTGTCACAGGTCTGTAGTTTGTCTGCCTGTCTGTGTCACAAGGAAGCCGGTAAAGAGAAAGGGAGTTTACACAATCCAGCAGCCAATTTGATCAGTTCCCTCTTTCGCTGGCTTGTTTCTAGGTAATGAGATTAATTTCTGGCTGGCTTGGTGCTTAAAACAGTATTTGAGACTTTTCTTCTGATGGGCTGGTTTTTCCTCCCCCCACTTTGCTAATTGAGAGGAGAAACCGCAAAGCTGAAGGCCAGCAGGGGGCGCCATTCTCCAGATCATCTGTGTTTCCGGAAATTCCTAGGGCCGGCCTTGCTGAGACTCTCCGGATCTGAAAGATTTTCAAATATTTATATTCTTTTATGTTCTATATTTGATATTCTTGGGCTATCAAGCTATCCTCTCCTCTTCTCCATAGACGGGGCCTAATCTCCACTCTATACATACTGCGAGCCCCCAGTTCTGCCCCTCCCCCAAAAGGCGGAATCTTGGAAGGGGATTTCCTGATGGGACTTTCGTTTTCCTTTCCCCTCCTCTCTGTCCGGATGACCCTGGACATCTGCCTAGCAACAATGACGACATGAGGACATCTTTTTCTATTGGTGGAAACTGGCCAATCGCCGGCTTCCTCTGGATGGTTGCCTTGTTGATCACGCGGGTCGGGTCTTACTCTGCCTGCGACTTTCCAGGGGAGCTGAGCGCAGGTGGAGGATCTCGGCCAGGATGGCTGTGAGCCCTGCGCCCCTCTGGCTCCTGGGGCTGCTGGGGATCGCCCTACCGGACAGCTGCGTTGGTGAGTCCCTTTGGGGCCTTCGGGAATTCCGGCCCTTTTTTCTTCCAGGGACTCTTTCTCTCTCCTCCCCCCAAAGTTTATTCCCAGGAATAGAATCCTGATTCAGTTCTCTTTCTAGTCCGCTCCCCCTCCCCCCTATGGCCACTGATTGATTTGGTCCT
>JAOYMU010000098.1:138539736-138549809 GCA_025802295.1 Psammodynastes pulverulentus | reverse complement strand
GCCTCCTTCCTTCGTCTCCGGTCACCATCCACCTTCTCACCGTTCTGGAGCCGCTGTGCCTAGTTTAAAAGTGCCCCAGTTCCTCTGGGCACAATGGCACAAGCGACGGCCAAGGCAATGGCCACCGCACGATGCTGCCACACCTCTAGGAGCCTCGGGCGCGTAAGCATTGGCCACCCGGCCCTGGAATTTGGTCGGGGACCCCTGGCGAAAGCCGCCCTCAACGGCAGGCACCTCGAAACCGGGGCGCCCAGCCCCTAGGGGCCTCCCGGACGGTGGGTTGCGAGCGCTGGGGGTGAGCAAGCCACACCAGCGTCCAGCGCCACTGGAAACCAGAAGTCCTCCCTGTTTTTTTTATTTCATGCCTGCTCCAAGAGACTGTAACAAACCACCAATGACAGCAGTCCCCCTTCCTCCTCTCCCCTGGGGAATATCTGCATATTGGCACAGGCACATATCTGACTGAAAAAGGGAAATCCAGAATAACAGATAATAGATAACCAGAGTGGGAAGGGGCCTTGTAGGTCATCTAGTCCACCTCCCATCTTCCCACCTCAGGAGGCCCAGACCCTGAGAGTAGAAGTTGAATGTTTACAGTGGGAAAACTGTCTCACTTTCTCTGTTCCTCACTTCAGCATGGACCTGCCTATCTCCTCAGCTCTCTCCTCTCACTCAAACCCCCCCTTCTCCATTCAAAGCCAAGCTGTACATATCAAGTGACAGTTTGTCTGCATCTGTTCTCCAGGTGAGAAATGTAACCTCAGCAATAAATCACCCAGATAAACCAGGAACACAGGTCTCCTCAAAGCCCTTGTGTGTGAGTGTCACAAAAAACCTGAGAGATCTCAAACGAGGCCCATCCCACCGAGTACATCCATAGAAGCAGAGAAAAGGACCAGAGGTGGAATTCAGCAGGTTCCGACCAGTTCTGGAGAACCAGTAGTGGAAATTTTGAGTAATTCAAAGAACCGGTAGCAGAAATTTTGAGTAGTTCAGAGAACCAGTAGTGGAAATTTTGAGTAGTTTGAGTAGTAGGGGAGGGAATGGGATTTTGCAGTATCCTTCTCCTGCCACGCCTACCAAGCCACGCCCACCAAGCCACACCCACAGAATAGTGTACATACTGTCACTTTCCTGCCTCTTAGTCAACTCTCATTCCCCAAAAATTATACTTCTATAAGAGATGGAAATGAACTGTCACTTCAGGCCCAAAGAATTTTAATATCAGCTCCAAGTTAGGATTAATATCTGGAGATCTCACAGAAAAGAAAATCACAAAGAAGACCTGCTCTTAACATTAGGCAAGGTTCAAGAGTGCCACCAAACTGCATGGCTCTGGGTGACCTTCTCTAGCATTCTCTGGAGACCATGATGCCACAATGGCGGACAGCAGAAGTCAATTCCCTGGGTATTGGAGCATCTTCCTCCAGCATCACTTTCTGGACATATCCTGACAGGAAGGATAACAACCATTATAGAAGGGTGTCTCCAGGGATGCATCTGCAACATTTCACAAAAATCTGTTTCTCCAGCTGCCCCTCTGTACATGGAGTCCTGGAAGAGGAGAAATTATCACTCACAGTAATTATCATAATCCCAGACTTTGAGATGTTACTGCTACTTTTACAGTGACTCCCTTTGATATAACATCAGTGTGAAGCTGAAGAAAAGATTGAATTTAGAATTTGACAATGGATGGATCTTGCATCAGAAAGGGATACAAGCCTCTACTCATGCTGAAGGGTTCTCACAAGATTAAGGATACAGGCAGGGTCTGTGCTGCTGAATGTACCTTTCCCTCTTTTTCAGATGAAGCTCAATTTGTTTCTGTTTGAAAAAGAAAAGTCCCTGGATGTTCCATTTTCTGAGAGTGCTTTGAAATCAGCTAAATCTTCTTTGGAAACAGGCGATTGATTCCGCTCCATGAATTATGGAGCTCCTGCTTCTGCTTTCGATGCTACTGGTGTCCCAGACTGTCTCTGGGAAGCTGAGAATGAAGTGCCCACTGAATATGGTCCAGCTGGATAGAGAAAGACCATGGAGCTACTACAGGCCAGGAGACCATCTCATCGGTACAGTCAGCAGTGCAGTAACACTGGACCAGAAAATAATGCCTTTCAACCTGCTTCCTTATAGTCTGTCTTACTTGTAAGTTATTCAGTGTCATGAAATTGTATTCCTTCCATCTGCAGTTCTAACACTCTCATTGTTTCCTCTTTGTTCTGCTTTCTCCTATATCTCAGGAAGTGATTAATTTTATTGATTGATCAGATTTCCGTGGGTTTCCTCTTTTGGCTTATTGAGTGGAAGAGACACAAATACAAAGATGGAACAGAAAACAAATACTTGAAAAACGTCCAAATTATTTTCCTCTCCACATCCAATCTAGAATGCATGACTTGAATACTGACTTTTGTTTAAAGTAGCAATTGTTGCAGTTAACCTTTACCAACTCATTTCCATATCTTTATAATTGCTCATTGATATTGAATGTCTGATATGTTACAGGAATAGAAGAATAGAGGAATAGAGGATGACTTGTTTTTAGAACAGTTCTGGATCACTTATGAAGCTGTAGTTTAAAAAATGAATTATTTTGCAGACTGGGTATTGTGCTGATGAAAAATGACTTCTGCTATAAATAATAGAATATTCGTGATTCTTATCTGCTTCTCATTTTCTCAACATTTACAAACGGTAAATGTTGATGGGTGACTATCATTTGCCTCTTGTTTTCAATCAGTAGTGGCTTCAGACTCAATAGTCATGTGTTGATAAAGAGGATGAAATTGGAAAAAATGTATTTTATTACCGCTGTTGATGATGCTTGCATTAACCAAAGCATTTTTTTATACTAGTATACCTTATACTTCCAAAGGAATAGAACGTTTTATTTTCACCATACAAGAGATCGACAAGAATATCCAGCTCCTGTGCAATCTCACACTTGGCTACAATATCCATGACAACTATTTGACCACATTTGGCACTTCAGACATCTTGCTGGACATGCTCTCTATTGGAGAAGCCAATGTTCCCAACTACAGCTGTGGAAGGAAGGACAACATTTTGGCTCTTCTTGATGCAGCTGACAGGGACATCTCCATCCAGATGTCAACATTAGTAGGCCTCTACAAAGTCCCACAGGTTTGTGTGTGTGTTTTTCTACATAGCAAAGTGAGTGGGATGGAAGTGGATGCAGGATAGATCCAACCATATCTTCTCTATTGGGTTCAAGAGATGCTTTTCACTATGTCCGTTGTAGGTGTCATGGCTGGGAAATGGGATGCACATTAGAATGGGAGCATATATCAAATATAGTCATATCCTCTCTTGATACCAACTCTTATTGCTTTGGGGGCTTCTGCTGCATACTTGTGAAGGTGAGGAGGTGCTCTGTGTACAATCAAAGGGTCTTCTGTACAATAGAAATGTGCAGCACTGAAGGAAAGCTCACATTTTGTACATGGTCTTAGAAAAATAATAATAATGCTGAACAAATGCCATATTCATGAAAATAATTGTGAAAGAGATGATTTGCATCCATCAAAGAAAGGGACTAAGTTACTTGGCTTAAAATTCACAGATTTTTATGGAGAAACATTTAAACTAAACAATAGGGATAGAGAGTTTATTAATGCAGAACACTTTTGTCCCCAGCAATCTAAAACTGATAGGCTAATCAGGTCTTCTAACATAGAGGTTTGTGTGGGTAACCTTGCTGCCAAGGAAAATCAAGCTTTGGATAGTGTGTGCTATACCAGAGGTCTCCAACCAGTGGTCCAGGGACCACTGGTGGTCCATGATAAAATTTTGGTGGTCCTCATTGCACCCCGGTGCAGGAGCTGCTCTGGGATGACCAATGGGCAAGTCCTGTGACCAGAGCTCTGGAAAGACATGAGAGAAAAAGAGAGATACACAGAGAGAGAGAAATGAGAGTGAAAGAGAGAGAGATGAGAAAAAAAGAGAAATGAGAGAGGGAGAGATGAGAGAGAGAGATGAGAGAGATGCACAGAGAGAGATGAGAGAGAAAAAGAAATGAGAGAGAGAGATGAGAGAGATGAAAGAGATACACAGAGAGAGAGATGAGAGAAAAATATGAGAGAGAGAGATGAGAGTGAAAGAGAGATGAGAGAGATACAGAAATACAGAGAGAGATGAGAGAGAAAGAGAAATGAGAGAGATAAAGAGAGAGAGAGTGAAAGAGAGAGAGAGGTGAGAGAAAGACAGAGAGATGAGAGAGAAAAAGAGATGAGAGAGGGAGATGCGAGAAAGAGAGATGAGAGAGAAAGAGAAATAAGAGAGATGATAGAAAGAGATGAGAATATAGAGATGAGAGGAGAGAGAGAGGAGAGAGATACAGAGATACAGAGATAGAGATGAGAGTGAAAGAGGGAGAAGAGAGAGCGAGCAAGAAAGATACAGAGAGAGATGAGAGAGCCCAGAGTTTTGTTTTCTGTGGGAAATGGGTCCAAATGGCTCTTTGAGTATTTAAGGTTGCAGAAACAGGCAGCTAAGTGCCTGAAGGAACCCATCCTGACACTGGGAAGCCAAGCACTTCAGCGAGCAGCGCAGTGGATTCCTATTAGTGGTCCACCAGATTTAAAATTATGAATTTGGTGGTCCTTGAGGTCCAAAAGGTCGGAGGCCCCTGACCTAGACAATGTTCTCCAACCAAGAACCTGCCTCTCTCCTGCTACATTGATATGTAGCCCTCTTGATTTTCTAGCTAAGATAACATCTGTGGCAACACCTGCATTGTGGAGCTACCAGCCAGGAATACACTAGTTTTGACAAGGAGACTTCCGCATTCCTTCTCAGCTGTCTCGCCTCCTAACCGAAGAGGGAGGCAAGAACAAACTTTGCCATTGTTCTCTAAGGAGAACCTCTTGTCAAAACAAGTCGAAAGATGCAAAAGGAATGGAAAGGAAAAGTGAAGCATTAAATCAACTTTACCACCTCGGTCTTTCTGATACAACTGTCTTCATTATCCTGTACAGCTGGACTCCCCAACTCGTGGCCCATGGCCCACTACCAGGCCGTGGTCTATTCACATTCACGGACCACGTGCGTGGCACGCTGGTGCATACGCAGCCCCGTTCACTCAAGTGGCGGCCCAAAGCCTTCTCTTTTGCATGAGTGGAGCTACGCATGCGCCAGCCTGCTGCTAGCGTGGCTTGGGGTCCTCTTTCTCTCCCCCCCACCACATAAGTATGAACCAGGTGCCAAGCATGATCAATTTTGATCCTGGGATCATGGAGATGCTACTAAGTTCGTAAGTTGAAAAACCAGTTTTTTCAACGCCGTTGTAATTTTGAACTGTTTTAAGTTGAGGACTACCTATATTTGGATGTTGTTGTTTTTTAGTTGGGGAAGCCAAAAAGCAAAACCTGTTCAGGTATATTTTTTATTGTCCTTCCCATAACTGTCTAACAGGGAGGACAATTAACCAGTGGAACAGCTTGCCTCCAGAAATCGTAGGCGCTCCATCACTGGATTTTTTTAAAGAAGAATCTAGACAGTCACTTATCTGAAATAGTATAGGTTCTCCTGCTTGAGCAGGGGGCTGGACTAGAAGATCTCCAAGGTCCCTCCGAGTTCATGCTATTCTAGTCTAGTTTAGTCTAGTCTAGTCTAGTCTAGTCTATTCTAGTCTACTCTATTCTATTCCATTCCATTCCATTCCATTCCATTCCATTCCATATTCTACTCTACTCTACTCTACTCTACTCTACTCTACTCTACTCTATCCATTCCATTCCATTCCATTCCATTCCATTCCATTCCATTCCATTCCATTCCATTCCATTTATTCTATTATATTCTCTATTCCATTCCATTCTATTCCAATTAAAAACAGCTATAGTGCCAGCCCCTAATGTCCTTTTCAGTCGGATCTGTCCCTCTAGGGCTTGAGAGATAGAATATGACCAGGGAAGAAGAAGAAGAAGGGGGAGTGAAAGAAATAAAGGTAAATGAGTTGCCCTCATGCATCGTATCCTGCTTTTTTTCAGAAATTCAGATACGACGTACATCCATTCCTTGCCTTTAGGCCCCCTGCGTGTACGCCTAGCGTGAAAGCCATCTCTCGTTATGGTCTCCCAATTCATCAAGGACCTTGCAAGGTCTTCTACTCGCCTTTTGTTTATCTTTTCACAGTTTGATCCCACCCTTTAATCAGGAGTTTAAATTTCATTTTTTTTTTAAATGTGAGTTTTGATTTAAGAAGAATAATCTAAAAATACATATATATATATCCGTTCTCTCTCAGACAGCATGGATGTAAATGAGAAGTTATCCTCCAGATTGGAAGTCTGTCTGCTTTTATGGTTTTAACAAGAAAGTTACATCATAGCCTCAAAAATGCTGGCAAGTCAGTTGTGTTGGAAACTCAGCTTGCGCAAACGATGTGGTCACATAGCCACAAGCAAAGTCTGTTGGAGGAAGAGGTTAAGCTAGAAAAAGAAAGAAAATTAGAGTTGTGGTTTTTACTGGAAGGGCCTATGGTGGACCACTTAATGGGAATAGTTTCGGGGTTTTTTTCCCCTGTCACTTTAGTTTCTATCCCCACTTTTTCTTTTCTTCTTTTTTCTTTTCACTTTTTCTTTCCTTTTCTTTTTTTTAACTTTCTTTCCTTTCCTTTCCTTTCCTCTCTGCTCTGCTCTGCTCTCCTTCCTCTTCCCTTTCCCCTTTCCTTTCCTCTCCTCTCCTCTCCTCTCCTCTCCTCCCATCATTTCCTTTCCTTTTCTCTCCTCCTCTCCCTCCCATCTTTTCCTTTCCTTTCCTTTCCTTTTCTCTCCTCTCCTCCCCTCCCATCTTTTCTTTTCCTTTCCTTTCCTTTCCTTTCCTTTCCTTTCCTTTCCTTTCCTTTCCTTTTTTCTTTTTAAGGCATAGGCTTACAAAATCATGTTTTTCACAGTACAAAGACGCAGTGCAGATGAGCCAGAAGTAAATTTAATCCTGGATCTCCATTTTAGCTCCCTTTGTACCTGCCTAATTCTTTGCTTCCGTTTTTTTAAAAAAATGGTATTCATTAGAAAGATCTAGTACAAAAAGGTCTAAGAGGGAATTTTTAAATTGGTTCTTCTTTGTTTACAATAACGTGTGCACCACGGCATTTCCAGATGCAAAATTAACAGACCAGATCTATTGTTGTTTTCTGGCACACTGTAATGTGTAAGCTCCACCCACCGAAATCATTTCAGGTGTTCAAACAACGACGATCCCTTTTCATTGTTTCTCTTTCCATCCGACAGGCCTATCGGAAAAACGTGCAGCAGATCATCCAGAGCCTCATTCGTAAGCTGGCCTCTCTTAACCAATATGAGGAAGTCCTTGCAAAAATCAATGCGACTTCAACCGATAGGCTGACGGTATTAAAGACCAAACCTCAGGCCATCCAACGAGATATCATCACCATCTGCAGCGACCCTTATATGTTAGCCCAGCAGCTGACTCACATAGAGCTTGTAAGTTTACTCTTGTTTTACTCTTGTTGGATCCTTTTTCTCATTGGTCTTCTACAAAGGGAGGCACGGTGGCTCGGTAGTTGATGCTTGGCTTGTCGGCTGGAAAACTGGCAGCCCAGGTTCGAGACCCAAGTGCTATAAGACAGGGTGAGTTCCCATCCTTGCCCCAGCTCCTGCCACATGCAGTTTGAAAGCACACAGATGCAAGTAGATAAATAGGTACCACTTCGGTGGGAAGATAACAGTGAAATCATGCTGGTCACATGACCACGGAAATGTTTTCGGACTGCACTGCCTCAATGGCCTTGAAAGGGAGATGAGTACCACCCCCTACAGTCAGCAATGAGTAGTGGAGTAAAATCCATAGAGACTGCTTTACCTTTACTCCTAGAAGGATAAACGTTGACCATAAGTGGAATTTTTCTTTCTTTTCAGGAGAGGCTTAGTTACATCGGGCCACAAGAATTTGTCCAAGCGTTTGTACAGAAGGACACCCTGGACAACGAGAAGGTGAATAACAAGGAACAATTTATAAACTATGGTAAAAATTGCTTCTCAGGATTGGATGAACCGGGGCACTTTGCTTTTCAAAGTGATTGAATTTCACTTGTGCCAACCTGTCTCTTCATGATTCGCATTTTCCTTAAATGCTTTCAAAGGCCTGCACTTATTTACATAGGTGTATCTTAATGCATAGCAATAGCACTTTAGATTTATATACCGCTTTACAGTGCTTTTTACAGCCCTCTAAGCGGTTCACAGAGTCAGAGTCAGCATATTGCCCCCACAATCTGGGTGCTCATTTTACCCACCTCGGAAGGCTGGAAGGCTGAGTCAACCTTGAGCCTGGTCAGATTCGATCTGCCTAATTACAGGCAGCTGGCTGTTAGCAGAAGTCTTGCAATTACTACAATTACTGCAATCATTCCTCTGCGCCACCAAGGCTCTGGGGCATGGGTTTATACGGGCTCCAAGAACTCGTTCACATGGGCCCTAGTACCTCTCGGGGGGTCTCCGGAGGTACTAAGATTTCACCACTGCACCAATGCTCTTCAATAGAGATGTTTTTTTTTCTGCTCTCAGTATAGGAACTGATCCAGTATAAGTCAAAGAAACATCTTCAAATTGTGTTTATGGTGGTTCTTTCACTGTTTCTATAAATATGGAAGAAAAATTCACTCTAACTGGCCTAGACACAGCCCCCTAGCAAACAGGTAGTCCTTCATTACCTTGCCTATCATGGTTGTAAGTTGTGACGGTCATAAAGTGTGTCATTCTAACCATTTTTTGGCAGTGCAAATGCCATTATTGTGTATTGTGTGTTTGTGTGTGTGTGAGAGAGAGAGAGCCATCAGAACTTCTGAACTGGGTCATAAGTACCTTTTGGAGGGGGTCTGTAGGAACTTCAAACAGGTTGCTAAGTTACCACTTGTAAATATAGGACTACCTGTAGTTTCAGGATGCCAGAAATCTAGTCCTTCAAATATTCTATTCTGTTTCTATATTTGATCTATGGATTTGGAATTGAATTTTTTTTCTAAGCAATGTTTATGTTTATGTTTTTGTTTTTACCTTGGCCAGTCTTTTCTATTTACTACTTAAATCTGTAAGATAGCACAGGCTGGATTCCTATAACATTCAGACAAAAACAAATGAAATAAGAACCTAACTGTGAACCAAGTCTCTATGTCAAGAGAAAAAAACAATTGTAGGAACCAGCATGATGTTGCAATGCTGGACTCACCTTACTTATTCATTGTGATTTTGGGGATGGAGTAGAAGTCTTGGGATGGTTAAGAAAAAATATGCAACAAAGGGAAAATAACTATACCAAGAATTTTCAAAATGATTTAGGTTTTCTCTGTTTTATTTTGAAAAGTGTAACCACCTAAACAATAATAATTGCTTAGTACAAAATTAAGAAAAATAAATAGTTTGTTCAGGTCTACACAAATATATACCAGTACAAGCTTATTAGGTCCAAAGAGTTGAATTATTAATATCCTTGGTCGGAAAGAACAGACAGACACATAAACATGAGCATTCACAGGTGATCAAAAGATGGAAACTGTCTACACAACTGAAACCCACCTCTTATTTTACATTATTTCACATAAAAGTCTCGGTGGTGCAGTGGTTAGAATGCACTACTGCAGGCTACTTCTGCTGACTGACTGCAATTTGGCAGTTTGATTCTGACCAGCTCAAGGTTGACTCAGCCTTCCATCCTTCTGCGGTCAATAAAATGAGGGCCCAGATTGTTGGGGGCAATATGCTGACTCTGTAAACAGCTTAGAGAGGGATGTAAAGCACTACGAAGCAGTATATAAGTCTAAGTGCTATTGCTATTAACAATTTATGTAAAAAGGGGTGGGACTTCTATCACTTTTACACAGACACATACCCACACTCATATGCATATTCCACAGCCACCCCTATAAACTTTTACAGTAAATCTATATGTGAGAATAAAGGCTAAACCAGTGGTGGGATTCAGCAGGTTCGCACCTATACGCGAGAACCGGTTGTTAACTTTCTAAGCAGTTTGGAGAACCGGTTGTTGGAAGAAATCTCCTTTTATTTTTTTCCACTTTACAGGGCTAA
>JAOYMU010000098.1:137809980-137823737 GCA_025802295.1 Psammodynastes pulverulentus | reverse complement strand
GCTGACGGGCACACTTTGTTTAGCTACCGGTTCGGCCCAGTTCAGCTGAACCGGTAGCTAAAAAAAGTCCGCTGATCAGCTGAGAGGATCAAAGAGTCCTCTCAGATGATTGGCACGCACATGTGCAGTAGGCGTGCACCGGTAGGATGCGCATGAGCATAGTCAGTGAACTGGTGGCAACACCGGTAGAAAACCACCACTGATTGGCTGGACACAATAAAAGATGACACCAGGATGACCATGGCAGAATCTGAATGAGTTGTGCGAGACAGAGGGGCGTGGAGAATGCCGATCCATAGAGTGGCCGAGGGTTGGACACAACTGAATGGATGACAATAATGATGACCTCTTAGACCAGGCCTTGCAAAAAATGACACTGCTGGGTCATTTTTCTTTGGCGTCGACCGAGGAATGTGTATCTTCTCTTAAGATATACATTCAGACTCTGACACAAGAATTTATGCTTTGGGGCAGGAGTGGGATCCTCCCAAGTCTACCCGGATTACACGAACCAGTAGCTACCTGAAGCCTCCGTTCCACAGAGAGGAACAGGAAACAAAAAATCCATGTTGGGCCCTCCCCCCACCCTGATTCTTACCTGCTCTTTATCAGCTCAAGCTGATTGTCACTGCAAGCCCCAGCTGGGGCTGGAAAGTGGTACATGCGTGTTTTTCCAGTGCGCACGCACGATCCCAAACCGGTAAGATCCCATCCCTGCTTTGGGGTCTTTACTTGCCCCCCCCATAATATCTGTGGTGGGTTACTAGAACAGCAAGGAACTAAGAGAAATCCCTCCAACATCTATTAGTTTTGATCCTGGTTCTGTGCCATCAAGTTTTTTTCAACTCAATTCCTATGGAGCACAAAGAGATACTCCTCGACTTACCACCATTCATTTAGTGACTATTCAAAAACACTGAAAAAAGTGACTTACAATCATTCCTCATACTTATGGTCCTCACATGGATTAAAATTCAGGTGCTTGGCAACCACAGCATGTATTTTACAACGGTTGCAGCATCCCAGGGTGCTGTGATCACCATTTGTGACCTTCCCTGCCAACGTCTGATGAGCGAAGTCAATGAGGGAAACTAGATTCACTTAGTGACAGTATGATTCACTTAACAACTTAGCAGTGATTCACTAATGACCATAGCAAAAAAGGTTGTAAAATCAGACATGACTCACATAATAACTGAGGTTACCAAGATTGCTTAGCAATGAACAACATCGTTTAGTAATGAAAATTCTGGTCCCAACTGTGGTCATAATTCGAGGATTATCTACAGACAGATTTTTCTTCATGAAGATCTATCTATCCCTAACTTTTCTTTCAGGTCCGGCTTAACCCTCATACTTCCTTAAATTTCTTGGTAGTTATCGCCACCTTGTGGCACAGCTATGCATTTCGTTTTCCGCAATTTTACTCCCAGACACCTCCTCATTTATCAGCTGGAAGGCTCAAATCAAGGAAACCCCCACTGGCACTTGCACAACATCTGCCCAACAACTTTAACATCGATTCCTAATAGAAATCCAAATGGGTCACTGAACATCCACACATAGGGAGACATATAAATGACCCCACAAAAAAGGTGGCAGGCTTTGAACTATTACATCAGCAATCCTGAATAGGATTTGCACCTCACAAAGTGTCTACTGGGGTTCTCTGTATAAATGGGGCATAGTAACCTCCCCTCAGTGTGACTGCAGGGTCCCATGTCAAACCCTAGATCACATCATGACTGACTGTAAGCTGAGGGCATATAAAGGTAAAGATTCCCCTTGCACATACGTGCTAGTCGACTCTAGGGGGCAGTGCTCATCTCCGTTTCAAAGCCGAAGAGATGTCCGAAGATGTCTCCATGGTCATGTGGCCACCATGACTAAATGCCAAAGGCGCACGAAATGCTGTTACCTTCCCACCGAAGGTGGTCCCTATTTTTCTACTTGCCTTTTTTACGTGCTTTTGAACTGCTAGGTTGGCAGAAGCTGGGACAAATAATGGGAGGTCACCCCATTACGCGGCACTAGGGATTTGAACCACTGAACTGCCGACCTTTCAATTGACAAGCTCAGCAGCCACTGAGCCACCGCGTGCCACACTAAAGGGCATATATACCAGTCCACTATCTGATTTTTTTTCCACATAAAAGATGCTGTGCTTCAATGGTTAGATGGCCTAGACATTGGTTTTTGAACCTAGATTTTTTTAACATTTATATTTTATTGTGTTTCACTAATCTAGGTGAAATGTTAATATATATTGCTACTCCATGTATGTTAGGACAGTGTGGTGGCCTAGAGGTGGAGCTCTCACCTCACAATCAGGAGGCCGTGAGTTCGATCCTAGGTAGAGGCTAATATTTGGAATAGACTCTCCTGCTCGAGCAGGGGGCTGGACTAGATGACCTCCAAGGTCCCTTCTAACTCTGTTATTCTATGACTTCTATGTCACAAGTAGCCTGGAAAAAAGTTAGTACAGCAAGGCCATCTACAATGTAATTAAGCACTATTTTTTCCTGGATGAGGTAATTAGGAAAAAAATTCAGGAAGACCTGAATTCAAATCCTCAGCTTTGACTTTGGTTGATCTCTGTGTCCTTCTCTCTCTCTCTTCATTAAGCCCACCTCACAATGTTGTGCGGTGTGAGATTGATAAGAGGGATGTCATTGTGAACACCCCTGCTCCACTTCTTTGGAGGAAATAATATAGTCCTTGATTCGCAACTACAACGCGCCCAGAATTTCAGCTGCTAAGTAAGGCAGTTGTTGAGGGAGTTGTGCCCAATCTTACAACTTTTGCCACAGTTGTAAAGTGAATCACTGCAGTTGTTAAGTGATGCACGCAGTTGCTAAGAAAATCTGCTTCCCCCCCTGACTTTGGGTGACCGGAAATGGATGATCTTGTGATCCCAGGACAATGCAAACATCATAAATGCACGCTGGTTTCCACGTTTACAAATTTTAGAATATAGAATAACAGAGTTAGAAGGGACCTCGGAGGTCTTCTAGTCCAACCCCCCTGCTTAGGCAGGAAACCCTATAGCAGAGGTCTCCAACTAGTGGTCCGGGGACCACTGGTGGTCTGTGAGAAAATTTTGGTGATCCGCAGCACACCCGGGTGGAGGAGCTGCTCCAGGATAACCAATGGGCCAGTCCTGTGACTAGAGCTGTGGAAAGAGAGATGAGAGAGAGAGATAAAGAGAGATACACAGAGAGAGAGAGAGCTGAGAGTGAAAGAGGGAGATGAGAGAGAGAGCAAGAAAGAGACAGATACAGAGAGAGATGAGAGTGAAAGAGAGAGGAAAGAGAGATAAGAGAGATACTGAGAGATGAGAGAGATTCAGAGAGAGACGAGAGAGAGATACAGAGAGAGATAAGAGATCCCAGTGTTTTGTTTTCTGTGGGAAACGGGTCCAAATGGCTCTTTGAGTGTTTAAGGTTGCAGAAACAGGCAGCTAAGAGCCTGAAAGACCCCATCCTGACACTGGGAGACCAGGCACTTCAGCGAGCAGCACACTGGATTAAGATTAGTTGTCCGCAGGATTTAAAATTATGGATTTGGTGATCCCTGAGATCCAAAATGTTGGAGACCCCTACCCTATGAGGTCCAAGAGAATGTACCAATCAAACAACCTGTCAATGTTGGCTCTCCAATCATTGCTTTTGATGGCCAACGATGAAGGACTAAGTTCTTTGAGATCTTCTTCACCATCATCTATTAATGAACACATAATCCCTTGCAGGGTGGAGTCTGGGCAGCTGAATGGAGCTAGCAAAGTGTTTACTGGCCCGATGCCCTTCCTGTCACCAATGCAGAGTTTTGTTCAGCTGATACATTCTCATTGTGTCCGGAGAGAGAAATATCTGCCTCTACCTAGGATTTTGATTGTGAGTTGACAGCTCCACTTCTAGGCCACCGCACTGCTCCTTTTTTGAGATCATCTTGACTTTACCTAATGTTTGTATTAGAGATGTCATCTTAAGGTTGATGAGGACAGAAGAGTCATAGCATCAATTCTGTGAGCTTTTCCAGTTGTCTGCGATGTTTTCTGCAGTCACAATAGAGAATATCTCACTTGTTGATGCAATGTTGAACTTCTTGGGCATGCTAGAATTCATCCTGCTACTTTTGTCAAATTGTAAAACTATTCTCATCCCCATTTACAATTTGTCCTATAAAAGAGAGAAGAGGGATAGCCCTGAAGGGGCCTCTGACTAAGGAACTCAGAAGTACATTCCAGACATACCTTCTAGATAGTAACCAGGGAGCAACCAGGCAGTTGGCTGAGGCAATTCTCTATAGGAGAATGTGATGGATGACATCCAGCCATGAATGTGTTTCATTGGAGAATATACCTCTATGGCGGGTGGGGGGAAACAGGGTCATAGGGGATTGTAAATTAGGTGTGTCAGATACGGCTTACCGATGGTCATTCCAACTAAATCATGAGCCGTGAGTCAAACTTCAAAAACTCCAAAACTTTTAATTGGAAACAACATGTCGGCGGGACCTGTTTGAAGGTCCAACCTGTCGGAACCCTGACAGGTAGAGGAGAAACTATGAAAAAAAAGCCCATCCTCTAAAAAACCAAGTGATGATTAGATCACCGGATTCCCAAGCCGAGACAGCTCCAAAATGAGGCCATCGGGGAGGGAAATGAAGGGATCTAAATCTCCTCCTACTTCGGTGTCCACTCCAGGATCACAGTCGTAGAAAAGCCGAACCTAGACACTAATGAGTTTCTCATCATCCTTAGCTCAGAGCCCGAGTTTCAAATCCTCTTTCCCTAATCTCTCGTTTTGACAGTCCTTCTCAAGTTCTCCTCCTTTATGCGTTCGTGCGCAGATGAAATGTAATATCGGTTTCCCTAATTGCAATCCCAAAGCTGATGACAACTCAAAGGCGGCTTCTGAATTCGCTCTTATTCTTCTTATCCCTACAGCCTTACCCAGCCCCTAGATCCTCACCGGATGCTCGGCAGAAGGATTTAGCCTATCAAAGCCCCTGCTGTGACAGAGTCCCTCCCCATCCCACTTTGATCATTAGCATATGTCCGTCATTCTCATCTCTTAAACAGTGTGTGGGGAGGGGAAGGCATATCAGCAAATATGATGCAACTGCCCCAAAAAGCCAACTGTCAACTCAAAAAGCATTCCTGGCTTTTCTTGAATTTCCCTGACACCAACACAGTTCTAGAATAGAATAGAATAGAATAGAATGACAGAGTTGGAAGGGACCTTGGAGGTCTTCTAGTCCAACCCCCTACTCAGGCAGGAAACCCTCTGCCATGATGTGCTTTATAGGTGATCACTGCACCTTGAATTGCAGCCAGAGGCTGTTCAGTAACTGATGCAACTGAGGAAGCAACAATGATGCATGGGCATAATGAGAAGTGCCGATTACTTCCTATATCGCTGCATTTTGAACCTGCTGTAGCTTCTAGATAGTCTTCAAGGGCAGCCCCGTGTAGACTACATTGCAGTAGTCCCATCATGAGGCAACTAGGATATGAGTTACATTCTGAAGGGCCTCCCAGTCAAGGAAAGGGCGCAACTCACCAGACGAAAGGGACCTGTGTAAACTGATATAGCTGTTTGCCTATAATGGAGCAGAGTTTGAACTAAAGACCTCGATGTCATTTGTCCACTTCAGCTGCTTCTGCCTTGGAGGTCCAGGTGGCCTTGCCAGGAGACCAGGCCCCCACAGAAGCCCAAGGAAGGAAAAGCCTTCGCCTCCGCCAAGCTCGGAACAGAAGGGAGCTCATGGAAGAGATGAGGCAAAACGCTCCCGAGGAGCCGGTGACCCACTCCGAGGCCCAGCGCCAGCATTTCCGAGACTTCTGCTACCAGGAGATGGAAGGGCCCCGCCATGCTTGCTGCCGGCTGTGGGATCTCTGCCATCAGTGGCTGAAGCCTGGGAAGCATACCAAGTTGCAGATGCTGGAATTGGTAATCCTGGAGCAGTTCCAGGCCGTCCTGCCCCAGAAGGTGCAGGAGTATGTCAAGGAACGGGAGCCTTCCAATTGCGACCAGGCCGTAAGCCTGGCCGAGGAGTTCATAAAGAGCCAGCAAAGGGAAGAGGTGGGCATACTGGATGTAGGAGATGTAGCCTAACTGTCAGGGGTTCCAAGTAATACACCCATAGCAAACAAAACTCTGAGGCAGGTAGTTTCCTCAAATAATAGTTTTATTGGATAGATCATATTGGCCCAGTTTTGGTGAAAGCCGACTCTGAAGCTTCCTGCGGTTTTCACCTAATTAAAAGTAAAAGTTTTTTCCCTTCCCCAAATAGTCAGTCACGTGGTCCAATCAAGGTGTCGTCCGGTTGCCTGGTAACTTCACTCCGCCTGTGGGAATGTCCTTGGTTCTCAGGAGAAAGTATTTTGTTTTGGCTACAAAACCCCAGCTATTTCTATTCCCCCCCCTCTGTCCCTCAGCTCAAGTGTGGCAACACTGAAGGTCCAAAATAGCTCCGGTCACATCAGCTTCAGAGTTGACCCTAACTTTCATTCTGGAAATATTTGGCAAATATAGACGATAAAGCCATAAACTGTCATTCATTTTCGGCTTCCAGCTTTCTGAATTCAGGGGGTGAACTTGTACTTGGGAGATGTATTTTCTGATCGCTCCATCAGGCCAAGGTGTATTTAATATCTAGAAACTGCCAATATGGCTGCCAATCATAAAGGGATAACTCTGGGTAACTCGTAAGCAGCTTACAGGAGAAACTTAACAAGAGTAAGAAGCCGATAACTAAATAATTAAAATAATGAAAACTGAGGCACCATCTCATAAATTCACAAGGCAGACGCACATTAAATGGGGCGCCGTAACATCCTTTGCTTCCCATCTCACGCAAAGGCAACTTTCACGGGCTTCGGAGGACAATGGAAGAATTTTGGAAACTAGCATCCAAGATTCTTCACTAAAAGTTGGGGCCTTTAAGTAGGATCTGGATTGACATTTCTTGGGAAGGTGGATTGAATAAGGAGTCAGACTGGATGTCCTCGAGCGCAGGGGTCTCCAACCTTTCAGACCTCAGGGACCACCAAATTCATAATTTAAAATCCCGCAGACCAGTAATAGGAATCCAGCCTGCCGCTCGCTGAAGTGCCTGGACTCGCAGTGACAGGATGATGGTCCTTCAGGCACTTAGCTTGGCCACCTATTTCTGCAACCTTAAACACTCAAAGAGCCATTTGGACCTGTTTCCCACAGAAAACAAAACCAGGATCTGTCATTCTCTCTCTCTCTCTCTCTCTCTCTCTCTCTCTCTCTCTCTCTCTCTCTCTCTCTCTCTCTCTCTCTCACTTTCATCTCTGTCTCTCTCTCTCTTTCACTCTCATCTCTCTGTATCTCTCTCATCTCTCTTGTTCTCTCTGTTCCAGAACTCTAGTCACAGGACTGGCCCATTGGTCATTCTGGAGCAGCTACTCCACCTGGGGGCACTGCAGACCATCAAAATTTTCTCGTGAACCACCAGTGGTCCCCGGGCCACTGGTTGGAGACTTCTGCTCTAGCACGCTCTTCGGTTCTGTAATTATAACAGTAGTTGGAAGATTGTTCAGAGAGATGCAGAGCAGATAAACAAGAATTACCCCCTCTTTTGAGTGCTGTTAATCCTGCTAACAGTTTTTTTTCCCCTGCTCCCTTTTGTGCTTCAGAAGAGGGCAGCCAATGTCTCCAAAACAAAGAGGACTCCTTCACATGCAAAGCGTACATCGGGTTATAGGAAGATTGCCAAGAAGGAGGATGGCGTCTTGCAGGGTGAGAATGTCTTATGCCGCCATTTTGACACAGGTAGTCCTTAACTTAACAACTGTAACGGATCACAGAATTTCTATTCTAAGTCGATCATAAGTCGAAGCTGAAAAATGGTCTTTACTGAAGGCCCTGCTTCTCTTCTTGTCTTTGGGTGAGGTTAGATGGAGCTGTGTCAGAGAGCCAGAATCAGGCCAGTCCTCACGAGATCGGAGCCAACGAAGGCGACGTTGGGGAGGAGCAGGAAAACCCTGGGAATCCAGAAGACAATGAAGCCAACCTGGAGGAACTGACAGGTAGCTGACAAAGTTGTGGACACAGGAGGGGTGGAGGTCCTTGTTTGTGTTAAATGAATAAATTTTAGAATGACATTTCTCAGGAATGAGAAAGGAAAGAGAATAAAGGAACAGGCAATAAGTTTTTACCAAGTCTTTAAAAAACGACGTTAAAAATGTACAGGATATTAAATGAAAGAAAGAAAAGCCCACAAGCATTCTTACAAATCGTAGTACAGCAAAGATAATAATCGTGCAGTAATTGAAGCACATTAAAAATGACTATTACAATTGAATCAGAAGCAGACAAAAACTGCAAAATAATACTAACAACTACTGTAATAATAGGACAGTATTAATACTATAAAATACTACTACTACTATCTACTGTGAATCGGTTCTCAATTTTAGGGCCAGTCATACAAACTGGTGTTTTAAAGCCTTCTGTTGGAAGAAATTCAAACTTCCCATGTGGCAGGAGCCTGTATGCAGAATTACAGTCCATAAATAATTTCCAAATTGAATTAAAATTGGGATCACTTCTTTTATTTCTATTTATTTGCACATAACACAGACATGCAGAGAGAGAGAGAGGGTATTTCTGAGATAGATGTGTAGTCACAAAACTTTATTTTTATCCTGCCTTTTTAATAAGACTTGACGGCGAATATAGGTAGTCCTCAACTTAAAACCAGTCACTTAACAATCATTTGAAGTTATGACTGACAACCCCCTAAGGTGCTTACGACTTGGTTTTGTTGCCTCAAAACTGAGGTACCCCAAGGGTGTTGAAGACTTATTCCCTGAATTTGGGAGAGAAGACACCATTATCTTTGCAAAGTGACTGCTTTGCCTCCTGAAAATACGAATTACCAGGTAATTCAGGCAAAGCAAAAAGCATTTATTGGGGGAAAGGCGGTTTAAGTCTTTTTATCGAGTACAGAAACAAATAAAATATAATCTGTGATAGCAATAGCACTTAGACTTATATACCGCTTCCAGCGCTTTTATAGCCCTCTCTAAGTAGTTTACAGATTCAGCCTATTGCCCCCAACAATCTGGGTCCTCATTTTACCCACCTCGGAAGGACGGAAGGCTGAGTCAAACTTGAGCTTCGGGAGATTTGAACTGCCAAATTGCAGGCATCTGGCTGTCAGCAGAAGTAGCCTGCAGTACTGCACTCTAACCACTGTGCCACTGAGACTCAATCATATAATCTCATATAATCTGTAAATAAATGAACAAACCATAACATACATTGATTGCACGTAACAATTGAACAGTAGAAAACATTGATTCTAGATAACATTTCACAAGTGACAAAATTTGTAGGTTTTCCCTGCTAGGCTAATATCTTCCTTGAAAGTTGCAAGTGTACTGAAGAACTTTCAGAATGTTGCTCGTATAACAAAACAAATGACTTTTGGTTAAAGACCTTGGCCAAAATTATTTGTTTTGATATGCGAGCAACCACATGTTTTCCTGTATAGATAGAGAGGAGGCCCAGACTGCTGTGTTAAAAGTATTAATAGCACCTTTTAAGACATTAATAACAAACCCTAAAATTTGAGGCAACAGTTTCAAAGTTTGGCCCTGCCATTTTTTTGCCCTTACGCAGGGCAGGCCGCAATGCCCCCCCTCCCCCATCCAACCAGACCTTGCAGGCCTCAGCCTGATCTCGAGTTGGCCTCTCAGCCATGCAAGAGAAGCCTGGTCAGCTGAAACCGCTAGCACATGGAGGCCTACTTCCACGCTGTAGGCCGAGGCCTACTTCCCATTCGGTCCCTCAAGGGATTTGCAGGACTTGGCCTGCTCCTCACTGAGCTTCGGGGGGTGGGGGGGAAACACCAGCGGCATCCAAATTATCTGTTTGCATCCGCAGGGCTCCTCTGCCAAAAAAGCGATGGGAGGCCCAGCTTTCCTACGAAGGCTGCCTACCTCATGCTACTTTGCAAGTAGTACTTCTCGTCAGGCTGTAGGGGGCTCTGTTTGATAAGGAGGCTGGCTGTTTGTGGAGCCCTTGGCTGGCCAAAGGATGAGAAGTAGGCCTCGGCCTACAGGCCATAACTGCCCCCATACCCCTCCCTGCCCATTGCTTCTCCTGACTAGCTTTAAGCTTGCATGCATGGCTGAGTGGCTGGCTTGGGAGCAGGCCGAGGCCTGGGGAATCCCAAGGGGCAAGGGTAGGCCTCAGGAGGCCTTTGGATGTCTGGCTGGGAAGTAGGCCAAGGCCTACAGGCTGTAACTTTCTTCCACTTCTGCTGACTGACTTTGGACTCCCTTGCATGGCTGGGTGCAGGCCAAAATTTGGGGAGACCTAGCAGAGGTCTGGACCTGCCTACCTATGTCAGGCCAATTGAAGGCCAAATATGGCTGTTTCAGGCTTGTGCCTCGGCATGCATATTTTCCAATGTGACAGACCGAGACAGGAAGATCATTTTATTACAATTTATCAGAATATTCAGGCAAAAGGGAACCCAGATCCTTAGCTTACATCCCCTATTATTGTTAACATAACAAAGAAAAATGAAAGAGGAAAGTTGGTTGGACAGGATAAAAGTAACCTCCCCTTTGCATAGGAAATCGGTTACATGTAGTCAAACGGGTTACATATTTGCATCCCATAATATCACACTCGTTCATTAAAATGAGACCTGATGTCAGAAGAGGCGTAGGTGTAAATTATAAGAAAAAAAGAGGTTTGAATTTCACAAAAGAGATAAACCAGACTCGAATTTGTACTAACAAACTTTTTCTTATCTGGAGCTAGTCTAGTCTCCAGCTTGCTTATTAGCTTAGGAATGTTGGAAGCTAACAATCCTTAACATAATTTTAAAAAAGAGAAGATAAAATTAAAATACAAAGTAACTATGTTAGCAAGTTACACAGTCATGTGCCCCTCACTTTCCCACCCTTGAGGTACCCAAGGGATGGGGGAGGATTGGGGTAGGTAGGCTTGAGCCTGTGCTAGGCCTCCAAGGGCCTTCCTCTCTATTTGTTCCTTTGCTGGATGGAAATTTTATTGGCATCCATATTGTTTTTCCCCTTACTTCCAGTAAATTCCTGACGCATATAGATTTTGGAGATTTCATTTATTTTAAAACTTCTTTTATCAGCAGTTGAGTCCATCCAGCTCTGGTGATAATTGCTTGATTAATTCCCACAGATGACAAGGAAGAACAGGAAAAGGAAGAGCAAGAGTGCCAACTGGAAGAAACGGTGGAAGTGGATCCCGGGAGGATCTCCTTCGAAGTGGTGGAAGAGAGTTGTACAGTACAAGAGGAATCTCCGGCAAGCGAGAAGCCCTACAGTTGCTCCAAGTGTGAGGAAAGTTTCACCGATAAATCATTGCTCCTTGAACACCGAAGATCACATCCGGGGGACAGGCGATACGGATGCTCCATGTGCGAGAAGAGGTTCAACAAGAAAGCTTGTCTTCTTGCCCACGAGAGATCCCACACAGGAGACAAGCCTTACCAGTGTCCGGATTGCGGCAAGGCCTTCAGCCAGGAATCGTCTCTCATTACACACCAGAGGACCCACACTGGAGAGAAACCCTACGAATGTTTGGAGTGTGGGAAGAGCTACCCCTGGAAAACATCTCTGGCGGTTCATCAGAAGATTCACGCCGGCGAGACGTACTCGTGCCCCGTGTGCGAGAAAACCTTCAATCAGAAGTCTTTGCTTCGGATACACAAGAGGATCCACACAGCGGAAAAACTGTACAAATGCTCGGACTGTGACCAGAGCTTCACCCTTGAAAAATACCTTAATGCGCACAGGGTGAGGGCTCACACCCGGGAGCGACCGCACGCCTGCTCGCACTGCGACAAAACCTTCATCTTTAAATATTCTCTCATCGAACACGAGCGCATGCACACCGACGAGAGGCCTTTCGAATGCTCCGTGTGCGGCAAACGCTACAATGGCAAAGCCGCCCTGGTGGTCCACCAAAACACACACGGTGGACAGAAATCCTATCTGTGTCCCGAGTGCGGCAAGAGCTTCAAAACCAAATGTGCTTTGACGGGTCACGAGAAAAGCCACAAAGGAGAGAAGCCCCACAAATGTTCGCACTGTGACAAAAGCTTCTTCTGGAAACACCGCCTGAATCTGCACGAGAGGGTTCACACCGGGGAGACGCCCTATCAGTGCCCGGAGTGTGGCGAAAGCTTCCGTTACAGAAACAACCTGACCAAGCACCGAAGGAACACGCACGAGAGGACGCGGATGGTCGGCGAGAGGATCTATCAGTGCTCGATTTGCGGCAAGAATTTCCGCTGGAGACGGAGTTTCATCTTGCACGAGAGGGCCCACAAGGGAGAAAAACCCTTTAAATGCACCGAATGTGGGAAAAGCTTCATGAGCCGCGTGTCCCTCATTGTCCACAAGAGGATCCACACGGGAGAGAGGCCTTACAAATGCCCCGAATGTGGGAAAAGCTTCATTAAGAAGCAGGCCCTCAGTAAACACAAGACGGTCCATACGGGCGAGAGGCGTTATTTGTGCAACGTCTGCGGAAGGAGGTTCTCCAATAAAGGTAATCTGATGAGGCACACCAAGATCCACACGGGAGAGAAACCCTACAGCTGCCCCGTATGCGGGAAAGGCTTCATCCAGAAAGTGTGCCTTATTGAACACGAACCCACCCACAGCAAGGAAAAACCCTTCATCTGTTCTGACTGCGGGAAGAAGTTCAAGCGGAAAAGAGGTTTCCTCCTGCACTTGAGAATGCATCGCGGGGAAATGCTGCTAGAGACCACCAAGAAAAGCGTCAACGGGGGAGATCCCTCCGCCGCGGACGTCAGGGCCCCGCCGAAAGAGAGATGCCACCCGTGCCTGGAATGCGGGAAAAGCTTCCACTCGCGGTGTCATCTCATCATGCATGAGAGGACCCACACGGGAGAGAAGCCCTATCAGTGCCCGGAGTGCGGGAAAAGCTTCAGTCAACAGTCGTCCCTCAACACACACCAGCGAGTCCACACGGGCGAGAAACCCTCTCTGTGTACACAGTGCGGGAAAAGTTTTCACAATAAAAGCAACCTGGCCCGGCACCAGCGAATCCACACGGGGGAAAAGCCCTTCGCCTGCCCGGAGTGCGGGAAGAGTTTCATTCAGAAAGCCTCTTTGGAAGCTCACAAAGCCACCCACAGCAAAGAGAACCCCTTCTCCTGCCCCGACTGCGGGAAGACCTTCAAGCTGAAAATGTCGCTCCTCACCCACCAGAGGACTCACACGGGGGAGAAGCCCTACGCCTGTTCCCAGTGCGAGAAAAAGTTCATCCGACGGTCTCAGCTGCGCAGGCACGAAAAGGCACATGCAGGTGAGAGCTGTACGGGAGCACAGGTGAACGCCGGTTCCCCCTCTTGTCTGTTGGGGAATAGCAATAGCACTTAGACTTATATACCGCTTTATAGTGCTTTAGAGCAGAGGTCTCCAACCAGTGGTCCGGGGACCACTGGTGGTCCGTGAGAAAATTTCGGTGGTCCGCAGTGCAGCCGGGTGGAGGAGCTGCTCCAGGATAACCAATGGGCCAGTCCTGTGACTAGAGCTCTGGAAAGAGAGATGAGAGAGAGATGAGAGAGAGCAAGAAAGAGAGAGATACAGAGATGAGAAAGAGAAAAAGGAAGATTTATTTATTTTTATTTTATTTTATCGCACTTATAACCCGCTCCCTCTCCCCTAAGGGACTCGGGGCGGGGTACAGATCAACCAC
>JAOYMU010000098.1:137651373-137663508 GCA_025802295.1 Psammodynastes pulverulentus | reverse complement strand
AGATAGAAAGCAGCCCACCCCCCACCCAAATCCTAACTCATCTCCGACCACCAGCGCTGCTGTTTATTTGGGAAGAAGGCCTGAATTGCAGGGGATTAGCACATATGCAAAAAAAAACAATCTACTCTTTTCGCCCGAAGGATGCTAGGATGATGCTCTCCTTCCCTCCCATCCACCATCTTTCTTAATGCTTTATTTTATTTTATTGGGAGACAATAGGAGCTTATCTCAATCATCTCTCTCTCTCTCTCTCTTTTAATAATCTCCATCAAAATCCAGTGGCCTTTTATATTACTGCGGCAATAATTAGAAGGTTAGTGGAGTTCAGCAGCCACCGAGACGGACTCAAAGAAACATTCATTGTGGCTCATTAAATTTGGAATTAGGACTTAAAAGGTCAAGAATAAGTATTCTGTTTATATTTCTGGGCGGTAAATCTAAAATGGACATTGCGTCCACGCAGCTCTCTTCCTCCCGCCCCCATCTCTGGGCTCTGCTTCAGTTGAAGCAGCCGCTGGGTTGCCTGACGAAAAGCAAAAGTGAGCTCAGGCTGCATTGATCAGAGCGGAGATGAACAATCGTCTTGCCTGTAATTACAAAACGTCAATATCAAAAAAATAGCCGGTGCCTGCCGTTCGGTAGCGAGAAAACGAGGTGCTCTTTTTTTTTTTGATTGCTAAAGCAAACAGGAACGATTTTGGGGACTATTGAGCGAGCGGGGAGAATTTGCAATGAAGGTGGGTCGAACAACGGTCTCTAGGAAAGGTGGATGAGAAGAGAACGCTCTTTCAGCCATTATTGAGCCTATTTCGGGTGGCTGGCGGTTAAATGGGTGTTTAATAATAGATGGCGGCCTGAAGAGCAGCCAGAGGTGGGCTGTGCGTTCTGTAACGACCGGTTCGCTGAAAATGTGAGTGTGCACGCATGCCTCCTTTGCACGTGCGTGTCCTCCTTGCATGCATGGCTGCAAAAATGAGATTTTCTGCATGGGAGCTATGCGAGGCTGCAAAAACAAGGGGATTTCCTGCACAGTAGCTGCAGGTGAGGCGTGGAAAGCACCTGGGCTTCATGGGCGGGGCAAGTGCGCCAGAGCCAAAGGACCAGATATCACCAGGGCGGGTGGACCCTACACCATTTCTGACAAATGTCAGTCCAGTCTCTTCTTGAAAGTCTCCAGTGATGAAGCTCCCACAACTTCCAAAGGCAACTTCTATTCCATGGGTTGATTGTTCTCGCCGTCAGAAAATTTCTCCTTATTTCTAGGTTGAATCTCTCCTTGATCAGTTTCTATCCATTATTCTTTGTCTGGTCTTGGACAATAGCTTGACACCTTCCCATCTGTGGCAGCCCCTCAAATATTGGAATCCTGCTATCCTGTTTCCCCTGGTCCTCCTCTTCACTAGATAATCAATATATCAATAGCGGAGATCAAATTGAAGGAAGGCATCCTGTCTGCATGACCTTCAGGTCACGATAGTTCTGCAGGATTCATAATCAAGGAATGAATAGCAGAATTGAGTGAGGATGATGATGAAGCAGGAAGGGGGAAGTAGGTGGGAACAAAGCCACAAACGTTCAAAGCAGGATGATTCAAGCTTTAAAATCTGGCAGGATCCTATCAATGTTAAGAAAAAACACCCAACCTGTTGTGTACCAGCAAGATTCCATGAGTCTTGCTTTGTCATCCATGACTAGAAGTGGCTTTTTGCCTTTGAGGTGGGAGTTTTTCCGGCCTGTCCTTGGCTCCAGCTGGGACCTTCTGCAGGTACCATCACCTAGCGCTGCAAAACCCTTTCCTGCCAGCTGGAGGATGCCAGCGTTGCTCTGGATAATTGGAAGGGACGGAATACAATTCCTGACACTTTGCTCCTGTACAGAGACGTTGAAATCCTCTGTAGGGAAGCTTTGCCCGTAATATCAGTGTCTGTGGATTCATCAGCCTTTGATGATTGGTGGCTTCTGCTGCTGCCTCCGTTAGACGTAATGGGCGAGCGTCACCAAGTGAGTTGCTGCTGGTGTTGAGTCACAACCGTGACTGGCACTAATTGGCTACCTTGTTGACAGCTTTGACAGAGAGACTGGGGTCCAGAAATGGCCAAGATGGGAGGAATGGCCTTTCTTTTGCACTGGTCCCAGTTGGGAGGGCACACAGCTTATCCCTCTGCTCCGGAGCCGTCAGAAACTTTCGCTTCATTCAGGATTGACACAATCTGTCTGTGTGTTAAAAAGAAAGAAGAAGAGTAGGAGAGGGGTAAGAATGAATGTGCTATGATGCTGCGTTGGGGGCCTGAGAAAACTTGTAGGCAGGAAACTTGACTGTAGCCATTTACAGGGTGAAAATAGCACTTTCAAAAAAAGAAGAGGACGAGGCACATAAATGATTATTTGCTTCATCGGGAAAGGAAAGAGGTACCTCCCATTTCTCTCCTCCACTTTGCCTCCCCTCCGTAGCCGGGGATTATGGGACTCACCTGCCATGCCATCATGTGGTTTGTTCTGTTTTGGCCTAGTGTGCTATACAGACCAAGGCAGGGGTGAGATCTAACCGGATCTGCCTGGATCGGGCGAACCGGTAGCTCTGTTCCGCAGAGAGGAACAGGAAGCAAAATATCAGTGTTGGGTGCTCCCACCTGCCCTGGTTCTTACCTGGTCTTTATCAGCTCAAGCTGATAGGTGCTGCAAGCCCCAGCTGGGGGCTGGGAAGCGGCATGCGTGCGTTTTTCCAGTGCGCACACGTTCTCCTGAACCGGTAGCTCCACCAGTTACATCCCACCCTTAGACCCAGGCTTGGTCAACAAATCATAGTTAACAAAATCATAATAGCAATCGTACTTAGATTTATATACCGCTTTATAGTGCTTTACAACCCTCTTTAAGCAGTTTTACAGAACATTGCTGCTACCCATTGTGCCAAGTCGTATCGTGGCTTGTTCAGTTATGGTTTATTATTTATAGGACCGTTTTTCACATTTTCAGCTGTTAAGTGAGTTTTTCTCCCATTTTTACCTTTCTTGCCACAGTTGTGAAGCGGCTGTTAAATTAGTAACATGGTTGTAAAGTCACTCTGACTTCCCCATTGATGTGGCTTGTCAATTGGTTTGCAAAAAAGGATCACATGATCCCCAGACACTGCAACCGTCATAAATAAGAGTCAGTTGCCAAGAGGCTGAATTTTGACCAGGTAGCTATGGGGATGCCATATTGGTCCTAGGTGTGCATTCTTTTAGAGAATTGTTGAGGCCACCTGGAGCTTTACCTGTATCCTCAGGGACACCTGAGTGGTGCAAATGGGTGTGGAGCCTTCTTGGAAGTGCTGAAAGGACTGTATTGTAGACTGGAGATGGAGGATGTCGTATCCCTCCCCCTCTGTTGAGAAAGGGCTGTTCAATTCTGACATAATGGCGTCTTTCACCCCGTTTTCAAACCAGCAGTCCTCTCTGTCCAAAATGTGTACTTTCATGTCTTCAAAGGAGTGGCCTTTGTCTTTTAAATGCAGATGGACAGCTGAATCTAGTCCTGATTTTATTCTCCTGTGTTGTGCCATCCAGTCAGAGCTGAAGAAGCTTCTCGGATGAGAAGTGAAACTTCTTCAAAAGAAAAACCAGTAAGTCCAGTTGCCTCTGGAAAAAAGAAAGCACCTTTGGGACAGCCATGACCTGGAGGACTGAAAATCTCCAGTCACGAGTCTTAAAGTTGCCAAGTTTGGCGGTCTCTGTTTTAGTCAGTAGATGAAACCTGGGGAGTGTTGTGGAAATGTTATTTCATAAGCATACTAGAAGTATGATGAACTTGCATAAATAGCAGCAAAATATGAATTAGATGTAGAAATAAGGTGAGGGATAGAAATTGTAATAAAGCAGTTTGGAAAAATTCCCATGTTTTCTCCTTGGTTACCAATTGGCGGGCATCATCTCCAGCAATTCATCTACCGTATTTCCCCAAATTAAGACAGGGTCTTATATTAATTTTTGCTCCAAAAGACGCATTAGGTCTTATTTTGGGGAAAATACAGTAAATACGTGTGCCTGGTTGACAATCTTAACGGGTTATTTTTGGGGTAGGGCTTATATTACAAGCATCCTGAAAAATCATGCTAGGGCTTATTTTCCAGTTAGGTCTTATTTTGTGTATACCAGGAGCCTTTTGAACTTGCCCACTATAAGATGGACTTCAACTCCCAGAATTCCCCAGGTTGACAAGGAAATTCTGAGAGTTGACGATTAAACATCTTAAAAGTTGCCAAGTTAAGTCTATACCAACTGCATCATGTGGACTGTTTAGGGAACTTACTAGTTTAGGAAGCAACTCAAACTGGAATGAATACTGAAAAGAACTGTGTTGGGAGAGTGAGACTGTGAATTCTAGTCCCGCCTTAGGCATGAAAGCCAGCTGGGTGACTGTGGGCCAATCACCTGAAGATTGTGAATTCTAGACCCGCCTTAGGCATGGGAGTCGGCTGGGAGACTTTGGGCCAATCACCAGAAGATTGTGAGTTCTAGACCCGCCTTAGGCATGGAGGTCGGCTGGGTGACTTTGGGCCAATCACCAGAAGACCGTGAGTTCTAGACCCACCTTAGGCATGGGAGTCGGCTGGGTGACTTTGGGCCAATCACCAGAAGACCGTGAGTTCTAGACCCGCCTTAGGCATGGAGGTTGGCTGGGTGACTTTGAGCCAATCACCAGAAGACCGTGAGTCTAGACCCGCCTTAGGCATGGAGGTTGGCTGGGTGACTGGGCCAATCACCAGGAGATTGTGAATTCTAGTCCCATCCCAGGGATCAAAGCCAGCTGCATGACTTTCAGCCAGTCCCTCTCTCAGTCCAATCCTGTTATTTTTCCATATTAGGTATGTCCACTGCCTTATTTATAAATAATAATAAAGGCAGGATATTAATAATAAATTATTTTTTTTCTGGAGTAACATGAACATAGATATGCAAACATCTTTCGGATTTAGGGTTTATATCCAATCTTATTCACTTTCTGAGATATGCATATAAATGCGTACACTTGGGGGCATGGGAACTTCATATTGATAATGTTGCAAAGATTTCGGATTGCAAGCCATACATTCAAAATCTGCACATTGGATCTAGGACTGGACTCAAGACGAAAGGAGAACAAATCTCAAATGGAACGATTCATATGTCCTGAAAATATAGGATAAAGAAGCAGATCTGGGTAGTGAAGAAGACACCAAGGCCAAGATGGACGTGACAAGGCAGAAGAATTTTGGCATGTTAAGAAATCGTTTTATTATTTTTATTAACGCTCGAAAATAACGAAGAAAAACCAAGAGCCCGAGTGAGATGCGAAACAAAGCATATTCACATTGAAAGCAAAGCCAGAAAGCTGGGGAGGAGAGAAGGAACACCCCTGCCCCCAAATAAGAGCATTACAAAAAACTTAAAAAAAGGGGGGAAAGGATTAAAAACCAGCCTATTTGGATACCGGAGCAATATTCCAGAGCAGGAGACAAAATCATGGAGACCTCCCCGTTTCTAACAACGTACAATTCATACAAGTAGATCTTGCTTATAGTCAGAAAAGATGGCTTTACATAACATAAAACCCCAAGGCAGTGTTATTCAACCTTGTCAACTTTTTAAGGTGGGTGGACTTCAACTCCCAGAATTCCCCCATGGCTGGCTGAGGAATTCTGGGAGTTGAAGTCTACTCACCTTCAAATTGCCAAGGTTGAGAAGCACTGCCCTAATATGAAAACACAACTGATGATTGATGGGAGGCGCTGCTTGTGGGGCCAGGCTTTAAATATTCCCCCAGGCTTTAAATATTCAGTGTAAATTTCATAATTTCTGAGATGTGCTCTTTTAGAGTACCCAAATTAACAGTAGAAGCCCGTGAGGGAGGCATTGCTTGTACCTATATTATATTTTGTTTTAAAAACAGGAAAAAAATTCATTTTCTACTGGTGAAGACAGCATCAGATTATAGGAGCCTATACAAGGGGTGATATTTGACATTGGGGGTCAGCAATCTTTTCAGATTCCACAACTCCAAAGAGTGCTCGCAAAATAATTTTTAAAAAAGAAAATTTCACAAAACATCAAGTAATTTATCTATGGCTGTCTAACATCTTATGTGATGTCTCGCAAGAATACGGACAATTTCATGAGATGTTAACAGCCTTGCAAAACATAAAGCTTTTGGAGACATTGAAAAAATACGTTTTAACCATGGTTATTTTGGGGTGTACCGGCAGAAGAGAATATGTGTGGCTCAGGGTAGAACTGTGGGGTCCTTGGTGCTCTCTGGGCTTGGTTGCTTTCTTGCAGACATCTCATTACCCTACCAGGTAACATCATCAGTGTTACAAGTGGTAAACCCCACTCTCTCTGCCACTGATGATGTTACCTAGTTCGGTGGTGAAAGTCTGCAAGAAAACAATCAAGTTCAGAGAGCACCAAGGATCTTACATTTTCAGGTGCACTTTATGTACACAAGCGATCGTTGAGTTTGCCTCTGTAAGAGTTGTAGTAGCAGAGTGGTTAGAAAGCTATAAAGCAAACTAAATCTGCCCACAGCATGGAGTTTGACCCTGAACGGCTCAAGGTTGATTCAGCCTTCCATCCTTCCGAGGTCGGTAAAACGAGAAGCCAGATTGTTGGGGGCAATAGGCTGACTCTGTAAACCGCTTAGAGAGGGCTGTAAAGCACTGTGAAGTGGTATATAAGTCTAAGTGCTATTGCCAGTGCTGTATTAATCCAGCCTGGATACGCCCAGTTGTTCTCAACTCAATTCTATTCACATTCACCCTAACTCAGGGGTCAGCAACCTGCGGCTCTGGAGCCGCACGTGGCTCTTTCATCTCTCTGCTGCGGCTCCGTCGCTGGTTGGCTTCACAATTGATAGGGCTTTCGGTTAGGACAGGTAGAGGAAAAAGGACACTCCGCTAGAAGGAGACTCTATGGTGGGGGAACCGGACTTCCGGTCAGCTCCAGAATTGAACTGGGGGCTTCCGGTTAGGACCTTTGTAGCTCTTTGAGTGCTTAAGGTTGCTGACCCCTGCCCTAACTCTACGTATAGGAAGCCCTAAAGCCACAATTTGGACAAACCAAGGGTGTGGATGTACACTTAAGCTACATATATGGCTTAAGTTGCAAGGTACAATTTCTGTGACAGAATCAAGCACATACACACCTCCTCCGTGTGTGCACCAACACTTTGAATAAAAATGCAAAAGAATGGCCTGTGCAGTCAATTTCTTGGAAGGAAATAAGCATGAATCGGCTGGCTGGGGAATTCTGGGAATTGAAGTCCACAAGTCTTAAAGTCTGGTCTAAAGGAACAGATGTCAACTTTTTTTTAATGATTTCACCTCACAAGGAATCCCAGCTGCCTTCATGAGGCAAACTTCGCGAGGAATTTTGCCTCATGTGAGGAAAAATTTTCACGGATACGTGTTTTTCCCCCTCTTCTACAGAACTTCAGGACACTTAAACTGGTTTACAACTAGATTCAGCCAGGTGTGGCCAACGCAAAGCTGACATTTTATTTAAAAAAAACCTTTTTTTGGCAGAGTAAGGTAGCAATTTTCAAAGCTTTATCTTTTACTCAGAATCATTTGAGAGGAAAAGATATGGATCCCCTACTTCAGAGGTCATTTACTGTATCTATCTACAATCTACCTACCTGGAGTGAACTTTTAGTTTACAGTGAGTGAGTTAGTTAACTCCTGGACCCCCTAATTTACTAAGAAAAAAATCCGGAATTCTATGCTTCTTCCCAAATCTCATGCTCTCTTCAGATGTGTTGTAACTACAACTCCCATAATTCAGTCAGCAAGGAATGAGGTTAGGGAATGCTGAAGGCCGGATTTAGGTATGAAGTGTGATGTGGTTAATGGATGGCTTATGTTACTATAGGACAGTGTTTTTTTAAAAAAAAACTTGGGTAACTTTTAAGATGGGTGGACTTCAAGTCCCAGAATTCCCCAGCCAGCATGGCTAGCTGAGGAATTCTGGGACTTGAAGTCTACCCATCTTAAAGTCGTCAAACTTGAGATACACTACTTGCTGTAGGACAAACATGAGGAAAAATGCTGCCTAAATAGGTTTATTTATGGAACAGGTTCACTGCAAGGAGTACAAGAGATAGCCTTGTACCAGCCCCGAGCTACTAGCTTTCCACTTCCAGGGAGTTTAAGTGCAAAACTGTTAAAAGTTCATTTTTCCCTCTCTGGCAACAGAGCCACACCTTCGTCATGTACCTAGAATGGCTTTCTTGGAAAAGATTTGTGTTCAGACATGCAATCTCCCTTTACACCTGTTTGGAAAGCTGCCTCTCGTTCCAGCCATCTTGGACCTGGATGTTCCCATGTTAATTGGGATGTCTTACAAATCACCCTCATTTCATCCGAAGGGAGAAAAAGCTCATACTTCGGTCTAGCTATGAAATAAATAATAAAAACCTACAGTCAGCTGAGCTTGTTATCTAAAGCAAATTTGAAACGAGACAGGAATCGAATTAATTGCTCAAGGTCCGACGTGACCAAACCAGTTTTTCTTCGTTAATATCCCCTCCTGTATTTTTGCTGCTGTGCCACTATTTTTCGACGCAAGGCAAAAAATAACTTGGCTCTGCGCTCAGGCAGGCTGACTCAAGACCGATTCGAAGGCCAGACCGGTTCCAAGTGTTTCACGTGCATCCACTAGGATTTTGTGAGGTAAAAGTTCTTTACAGCTCAAATCCACTGAAAAGTTGAGAGCAAAATTCATTTAAAACCCCTTTGTGAAACCGAAGTCTCTTCGAATAGGCAGCAAGGGGGCCCATGGACTAAAAAAAAAAAGAGCCTCAAAGACTCAAAGAGTGGCTCCTCTGCTACAGACCCAAATCTCCAGTTGATCAGGAACTGCGTTCTAGGCCCTGGTAGCAAAGGACAATACTAAAACTTCAGGCGTTCTCTTTCGTTTTTGTATGCACCTGATTCTGTCCTCTCTGCATTTCCAGTTTCCTTCCAAAAAAGTCTGAAACGGGCCTGGTTTGGCGACAGGAACCAAAACTGTGATGGCCGTCACATCTGAGGGGAAGGCATTCAGCTGCCCACAGCCACCTCCCGTCGATAAAACCGGTCCTCCGTAGGCCGCAGCACAGTCCCTTTTGCGGGGTCCGCTCCGTCTGAAGAGGAAGCCGACTTTACGCCCGGCAAAAAAGCAGAACATCTAAGACCCAGACGGCCTCACCCGTTCACATCTTAGCGTCGTCATTTTGTCCCGCTCCTTTGGCCATTTCCAGATTGGCCTCTTCCGACGCCTGCGAGAGATCCGACATCAGGCTCAGGTTCACGCACTCGGGACACTTCTCCGGGGACTCCGTGGCTGAGGAGAAAATTTTTCCACAGTCGGCACAGATGAAGGAATTTAGGCCCAAGTGACCGCGCTGGTGCCGGAGGAGGGCGGCCTTGGCTTTGAAGCAGCTGCCGCACTCCGAGCAGACGTAGGGCTTCTCGCCGGTGTGAGTCCGCTCGTGGGCGATGAGCTGCGAGCTTTCCCGGAAGCCTTTGCCGCAGCCCAGGCATAGGTAGGGCCGCTCGCCGGTGTGGGAGCGCTCATGCGCCACCAAGCTGGAGCGCTGGATGAAGCCCTTCCCGCACTGGGGGCAGACGAAGGGCTTCTCGCCGGTGTGGGTCCGCTCGTGTTTGCTGAGGCTGGAGCGGACACTGAAGCTCTTGGCGCAGTAGAGGCACTGGTAGGGCTTCTCGCCGGTGTGGGTCCGCTCGTGGGCGATGAGCTCCGAGCTCCAGTTGAAGCCCTTGCCGCACTCCAGGCACTTGTGGGGCTTCTCGCCCGTGTGGGTCCGGATGTGAGCCATGAGGTGGGAGTTTTGGCTGAAGCTCTTCCCGCACTCGGAGCAGGTGTAGGGCTTCTCCCCCGTGTGGATGCTCTGGTGGCGGATGAGGTCGGCGCTTAGGCTGAAGCCCTTGCCGCACTCGAGGCACTTGTAGGGCTTCTCGCCCCGGTGGCTCTTCTCGTGGAGGACCAGGGTGGCCTTTTGACTGAAGCTCTTCCCGCATTCCAGGCAGGAGTAGGGCTTCTCGCCCGTGTGGCTTCGCTCGTGGATGATGAGGCTGGACCGCTGGTTGTAGCTCTTCTCGCACAGCAGGCACTTGTAGGGCTTCTCCCCCGTGTGGGTCCGCTCGTGCAGCTGGAGGTGGGAGCTCTGGCTGAAGCGCTTGTCGCAGTGCGAGCACTTGAAGGGCTTCTCCCCCGTGTGGGTCCGGCCGTGCGTGTTCAAGGTGGAGCGCTTGCCAAAGCTCTTCCCGCACTCGTTGCACTTGTAGGGTTTCTCCGCCGTGTGAGTCTGCTCATGCAGCTGCAGGTAGGAGGTCTGGCTGAAGTGCTTGTCGCAGTGCGAGCACTTGAAGGGCTTGTCCCCCGTGTGAGTCCGGCCGTGGGTGTTCAGGGTGGCGCGTTTGCCAAAACTCTTCCCGCACTCGTTGCACGCGTAGGGTTTCTCCACCAGCAGCGGCTTCTCCTGAGCCCGGAGCTCCACCACACCGGAGTTCAGGCCCGACCCAAACGTTTTGGAGAGCTCCTGGCCTTTCCTCTGAAGGAAACTCTGCTGGACCGCGAACTCGCTGAAGTCGAAGAAGCCCCCGCCGAACGGGATTGAAATTGGAGCTCTGGCCTCCAGCAGACAATCCACCGTCCTCGAGGGACTGTCCAGGGCTCCCAACTGCCCCCCAACGCTGGGGGTAAAGCTGACTTCGTCTCCGCCCCACATCATCCTGTTCAGCTGCAGTCGCTCCGAACCCCCAGGCAAACAATCCTGTTCCTTATTTTGATTCCTCCATCCGGCTGCGGAAAAACAAGATAATTGAGAAGTCAAAAAGTTCCTGACCAAGTCAAGGAAAGAGAGGGGGGGGGGGGGAGAGACCAGTTAAAGAAACATGGCCAGCTGGGGAACTCTGGGAATTGAAGTCCTCACCTCTTAGAACTGCCAAGGTTGAGAAACGCTGAATTAGGTGCGGTGGAAGAGAGCCAATTTAGTTTTTTTTTGTTAAAGACACCGGACTACAAATCATTAGATCACGAGTTCTAGTCTTACCTTAGCTGTGTTGAGTGACTTTGGGCCAGTCCCTTCTTCTCAAGCCTTAGGAGGGAGGAGGCTGGGACAAAATGCCCCCCCAAATATTGCCAAGAACACTACAGGGAACTTGGGCAGATAGTTGCCTAGTTTCAAGACTGACTGAAAGGCGGGAAAAACTAGAACAGAACAGAACAGAACCCTGACTGGGCCAAGGGAGTGACTAAGAGCCCACTGGAAGCCAAAGCATCACCAGAGCCTCCCGGGACCATATTATGCCCCGCAAGCTCTGAACATCAACTTAAAGGAGACTGACCTTTGAGCCGCAGTATCATTTCTTGGAAAACGGTGCTGTTCTGACACAAATTGCCGTATCTCTGCTTGATCTCTTCCAGTCTCCCAGCCAGCGGCTCCTCTTCTTCTCTGAGGAACACGAGAGATAGGAGAAAAAGGAATTAACACGATTTGATCCCAGAACGAAGACATGATCACAAAGTGCAAATTTAAATGACTCTAGTTCCTAAAGGTTCTTGATGATCTCTGAGCTTGATGGTTTACCTGCAGACATTTCGTTACCCGACTTGGTAACAGTATCAGCGTGAGGGGAAGTGAGGTTTGCTGCCTTTTATATGCTATAGCTCAGAGGTCTCCCAACCAGTGGCCCAGGGACCACTGGTGGTCCGCAAGAAAAATTTGGTGGTCCGCAGAGAGAGCAAGAGAGATGAGAGAGAAAAAGAGATGAGAGAGGGAGAGGAAGACAAAGAGAGAACGAGAGAGACAGAGAGAGAAGGGGAGAGAGAGATGAGTGAAAGAGAGAGCAAGAGATAGAGATGAGAAAGAGATAAGAGAGAGATGAGAGTGAAAGAGAGCTGAGAGACGGAGATGAGAGATACAGAGTTAGAGAGAGAGATGAAAGAGATGAGAGAGATACAAAGAGAGAGAGAGAGAGAAAAAGAGAGATGAGAGAGAAAGAGATACACAGAGAGAGAGAGATGAAAGAGAGATGAGAGATCCCAGTGTTTTGTTTTCTGTGGGAAATGGGTCCAAATGGCTCTTTTGAGTGTTGAAGGTTGCAGAAACAGGCGGCCA